>JANAVB010008599.1:13303370-13409830 GCA_029216955.1 Iris pallida
GCCCCCACTGCCGGCGCCCTCGTCGTACGGATTCCTCCCCTCCCTCCTCCCCTCCCCCCCCTCGCGCCGCCCCCTCTCCGCGTCCACGCGCACCCGGCCTAGCGCCGTCGGCCCGGCCCTCCTCCACCGGTTGTTCCCTCAGGTTACCCTCCGTCCCCTTTCCTCCTTGGTCCTCCGTCTGGGTCGCTGCTGCGCTCCGCTATCTCCCCTCCCCCTGCCCGGCGCCCCCCCCTGTAGTGCCCCGTCCCGCAAAGTCAATCGAGGAATCGAAATGCCGACGGCGTTCGGACTTAGCCTTGCAACGCTACTCGAAGGCTCGCTCGGTTGAGGCGCTCCTCGCTCAGGTGGGGTAGTTTCGGTGAACTTGTCTCATCTTAGCCTTCACTTAATAACTCGCATATTTTCAACTTGCGTAGTTAGGCTGATAATAAAAAGCGGCGCATCCACATAGCTACGGGAATAATCCCGACGGGTCGGAATGGTTAGAACATGAAAAATTGTCCTACGGTCTGCTTAGAAGTCGGCTCATCGTGCTTTCAAATGACACTCGATCCTTCGTCCCGTGGCTTGGGAGAAGGAGTTGGCCTAAGTTGCTAAGTTGCCCCGACACTCGAATTAGCCTAAGTCATATGCGTTGTCCGCATGAATGCTTGATAAAGCATGCACGGTTCCGTCGTCCAAGGCTTGGCATGTCATGCCCCGCTCCCGTAGAGCGATCGTCCTCGCTAAGGCGTGATACCGCACGGGCCTAGTTGCGCCCGTGCAAGGCCAAGTCCCGAAACGGTCGATTTAAGCTAGGCTACAGAGTCGCACAGAGTGTCCCCATTGCAGCGGAAAGTAAATGAACACAAGTAGAAGCGAATTCGAACTCTTTATTGATATTCAAGAAGTTTACAAGCGGCGCTAGGCCGATATTACAAGTCGCGCAGCTCTCTCTCTCTGAAACATAAAAGGCGTGCCAAGTGGCTTACAAGATAGAATGATTCATGGCGATGTTCCGATACATTAGGTCATGTATATGGCGCATCAGCTCCTTGCAACGCTCCAAGGCTCGAGAGATAGCTTCGCGCCTTAGCACGTTCGAGGGAAGCTCCACACCCGATGACGTCTCCTGCATCCTGCAAGCAGACTGTGGGGTTATCAGTACATTGTTATGCACTGGTGGGGAAGCTAGCTCGCCCACAATGTTATCATTACCAAACACGTTCTATTTTCTTTTGTGCATCTCTATCATTCATTGTCTTTCTAATCTTGCCTTAGGATCAATTTTATGGCATATCTCATAGCCTATCTCGTGTTGCCGAATACAAGTGTCGTACGGAAATACATGCACGACTTACCCATACTTACCGTCCGGCCTTCCCTGTCCAAAGTAAACCAAGTTAGACAACAGTTCATATATTTTAACTTAACATGATTCACGTAAGCATTCAGTGTCAAGGGCGTGTGTCACGACCCGCACCCACTGTGAGGGTACGAGAACGTAACAACGCCCAGCCTACGCCGCAGTGTCGACGGTAGAACGTTGTTCTAGGTCATGAACTATAACTAACATAATATGAATACTCTCCATAAGGAGGCCAACACAGAGGTACAACTCAATCACAATCTAGAGATAGAATATGGCACGATGAAATAGATAAAGAAATCCTCAACTGAGGTACAACAGAAATGAAATTCAAGTCTCAACATCTCTACAATATACAAACTCTGAATCAAGAACAACAACTAACATGAAAAGAAAAACAGTCTAAACTATCTATACTAAGCAAGGTATCGTCCTCAGCAGCTGCCTGAACCTCCCCTGGGGTCCAGGTCGCGAGTGTCAACTAGGCAAGCTCCAAGTAAGGGTGCAGGGTTCCTCATCATCCTCTGTAAAATTTTTAACAGGTCCAGTCAGGACGGGAGCGAGCACAAAACATCTCATGCAGTTCATATCATGTTAGGAAATATAAAGCATACAATAGAGTAAGGTACATAAAACGCTGAAAGAAAGAAGTATATGAAAAACAGTAGAGATTGATAACAGGAAATATTTAAATATGATAAGTAAGAACTGTAAGCCTACTGTGATTTAGAGTACAATATGGTTATGTAAACGGGTTAGGTTATACAATAAAATGGGACTCCTTTGTACGTGAGTGTACAATGGACATATACAATTTCTTATACAATAGGATTGATCACATAAACCACTTCTACTCTCCCTCTCCAATCAATACACAAGGATCCAATTCAGTTACGTTACCTTATACAATGGCTTGTACAATGGCTCAATGTGATAATGAGAGTACAATATGCATAATGAGTGTACAATGATAAGGGTATTCAATAAATATAATATGTAAGTGAAACGCACATCACAATATGTATTTAGTGAATACAAGGAGATAACATCTCAGAAGAAGATCCGTATAGTACCAATCCGTGATAATGATCGTGTCAGCATCAAGTACAGTAATCTAGAGCAAGAATATAAATCCAGACAAGTATGAAACGGTCAGAGAATGTACTCGTCTCGTATCTGAATGTCTGAAGTAAATGTATTGTCCGAGATGAGGTACCTGACTCCTAGTTAGAGCAACACAAGTCAAGATGTACACAGGGAATGATAAATATAATCTACAATGCATCTGCATGCTGTCTAGGTCAAACTAGACTAAAGTCAACACTTGGTCAACTCCAGTCAACTAGACTAGTCAAACTAGGTCAACTAGGTCAAGTCCTAGCCCAAACAAGTCTAACAAGTCTCACTAGGCCTAACCAAGTCTAATCTAGCAATCACACACCAATCACAAGGATATACAAGCCAACTCAAGCCACACAATCTAATATAGGATACCTATATTGACCTATCTAGGCTCCTATTCACATATTAGATACATACATTATATGGCAATATATATACATATATATATTGATACACACACATGTGTTATATAATATAACTAGAATATATAACCTATAGGCTAATGTATATACCATACAACACTATATGACAAAACCTATACATATGCATATGCAGAGAGAGGGACACATGAACATGTGTCCAAGTGTATGTGTGTGTGTGTCATGAGACATAGGCATGTGTGTGTGACAATTAGTCAGAATGTGTGTGATATGAGAAAGTGTGTGTGTGTGTGAAGAGGAGACGTGTGTGTGATAGGATAGTGTAATGATACATGAGGGTGTGATGTGTATAGGACTTGTGTGTGAATGAATGGCATGAGGATGTGTGAATCATGAGTGTGTGTGTGTTTAAGGCTATGTGTGTACATAGGTTAGTGAGTATTTAAGTGTCATAGAGTGTGCTAGAGGGTGGCAGTGTTAGGGATGTAATAGTGTATGTGTGGGTGAGTGTCCTGTGAGTGAGTGAGCAAAATATGTGTGTGTGTGTGTGACTGTCACATGAGAGTGTGAGGGAAAGTGTGTAAGAGTGTTGTGTGCAGGAAAAAAAATACAGAACAGTGAAATGCAAAGGAGGAAAGTGTGTGTGTCTGGGACTAAAAGGGGGTGCCTTAGTCTGTGTGTGTTCATGTAAAACCATACATATAAATTCTCAGATTTCAACCTACAGTTCCAACATTCTCAGGTATTAATGAAACATGGATTTTCAGTTATATCCTAAACAGTCCAACACTCCTACAGTTCAAACATTCAAACATCCCCCATTCAAAACCAATACACAAAACTGAGAACTGTGGACTGTCAAGTCCTAAATTTCAGATATTGAAACTTATTCACAGATTAATACAATATAGGAAAACATTCATAGTTCATAAAAGAACTTCAAAAAAATCAGTCTAAACAGTTTATGGTTTCAATTTGATATTTCAAAATCGGTTTGACACATTGGGAATCATCCCCACATCACAACAGTTCAGCCTATACTAAATTCCAGATTTTAACTTTCAAAGAGCCCAACAAAATCTAATCAGTCCAAATCTAAAACTGCAAGAAAATAGGAAAACTTACTTTAAACTCAGAAAACTGATTTTTGCTCAGTCTACACATTCCTAGCCCAAATTAAAAATCAATATTTCACCAAATCAACACAAATTTGATACATAGCATGATAACATATAGGAGAATGAATCTAGGAACTTAAACCAACATTCAAACAAAAATAAACAGGTCAAAAATAGGTGTACCAAATCGAATTCCAAAAACTGGAATTCACTGAGAGTTCCATGTATCAGTTAAATGGGAAAAAGACAAACAATTTAATGAAAATACACTTGAAATGTGATTTAAAAGGTTGGTAACATAATTACATGTTGTGTACGTGTCCCAGGGTCCATCACGTGTCCATTAATACGACACAATCGTGTCCAACACAAATAAACACAAACAGTGCATACACAGACACTGTGTAGACCACAGGCTCGTGCGTGTGTGCACGCGTGTCGTGCATACGACACAGGCCAACCCAGGCCTTGTGGTCGTGTCCCCACTTAGGCTAGGTCTAGGTGCACGTGTCTAAGTGTCTGTATCGTGTCCATGTGAATCGTGTCAGGAGTACGAGATCCGTGTCAGTACGAGAATTTATACTGGAAAAATCCCGTGCACGACCGTGCGTGTGCAGTGCGGGCTCGATTGCTCCCAAACCATTCCACGAGGTCCTACGAAACTTTGTAGGCCTCGTGTCAGCCATGTAGGGAGTCCTCATGTCGAATTTCGTGTGGTGAAGTGGCGTGTACACTGCACACCAAGCCCCGAACAGCAGGGGATCGAACCACAGTGCGTGCGCGTGTGCACCCGTGTGTGCACGCGTCTGTTCCGACACGACACGACACAGAGATCCACTCAGATGATCAGAAATGCATAAGCAATAGCAAAACCTAATTTTTTATTTAAAAACATCCTGGAAATTAGGTCGAAAAGCTCACTGAGGCATTTCGTCAAACAGTTTGGGGACAGGTCTGATACGTGTCCAAACGGACACAAAACTATTAAAACCCGACACGAAACTAATGCAGACACTTAGGGGACTCCTAGGGCTTCCTAAATATGAAAAGAAATCAAAATTTCATGAAGAAATGGAGAAGTTACCTATACTTGAACTTTCAAGAAAAACCTCCTTTCTATAGCTCTTCTCCTTGATGTCCCAATCCACTCAAATCACAACAAACTGAAATAAAACTTCAATGACAGCAAGAATAGGTGTATTAAAACCTAATGGAGGAGATTTGAATGAAAAAGGAAAAGGAATGAAATTCTAGGGATTAAATGAAATAGGAAACAAACCTTTCTTAAACTTTGAGCTTTCCTAAGAAAGAGGCAACCCTAAAATTAGGAGAGTATTTATAGGGTGATGTTCCCAATGATGATATGGTGGCTGGCCACTATGTCTAGGGATTAGGGTTTGGTAATTGCTTTGGGCTTTGGGCCAACCTACAAGGCTATGAGCTAAATGATTTAATAAAGGTTCTAAATCATAAGCCATGACTTATGACTTTCTAATTATTATTGCTAACTAGAGTCTAATGACCAAACCAAGGATTAGCTTAGGTTAGACTAGAGTCATATAACCTAACCAAGTCCATACTAACTAGGGTTAACTTCTAGGTTGGTCTACAAGGGTCAAAACTAGTCAAAGTCAACCTAGTCCAAATAATTCCAAAATAATTCCTAAAAATAACCATAAATTCAAATAAATTCTAATAAATCCAAATGATCCTAAAAATGTCAAAAATACCCTAATCACATGGCTAGGCTCTAGGGTAGGCAGTCTCTACTATTCACTAGCAAACCACCAAAAATCATAAGTCATGAATTTAAATAGTTTAAAAATAATTAAAAATCACTAAAAATCATAATATGAAATAAATATCCTTAAATAATAATTATAATTACAAAATTTTAAAATTACTCTCTTCTAAAAAACTGGGTGTTACAGCGTGTTCCTGCCTCAGATTCTAGCGCGTCGTAGGCGTGTGTTCTTTTAACTCGTTTGCATGAAGTACTCTTTGTCATTTGGTGTGATATATTTCAAGCCGTTCAGTAGGCGCTTGTTTATTTAACTTAGACTGCTTTGATTTCAATGCAAGGACTTGCATGTGGATAGCCACCAGCAAAGCCCACTTAATCTATATGCACCGGTCGCTGGCATCACAAGCCATTTGGACATATTCTCCCTTGGTATTTCTTAACTTAGCGTAGGGTGATGGCTGGTATACCCCGTTAAGTCTCTTGAAATACCCTGCACTTACGTCTTCCGGTGCCCAAGCCCGCACCCAGGTAGCCCGTAAGCCCCGTTTTGATTCTGCCTAGGCCGGCCACGGTTTTCCACCCCATCGCCCGTGCCGCAGAATCCTTCCTCATGACGGCCACGGTATTCCCCTCCCATCGCCCGTGCCGTTTGTCCACGACCATTTCGTATTGTCTTATCATTTTAACTTAACGGCTATCTCCGAGCCGTAGGCTAACTCTTAGCCATAATGCGTTATCGACCAGGTTGGCGTCCGTGCAGCGCGGGTAGCGAGCCCCGTTGCACGTGCGCGTCACACCTGTCGCTAACCATTCTTTCCTTTCTTATCTTTCATGTGTTCTTTCTTTTCCTTCTTTCTTTCACTTTTTCGTTCGTTCATTGATTCATTCACGTATTTATTCATTCATTCATTCATTCGTTGATTCATTCATTCATTCGTTATGCAACTCCCAGTGCGGGAGTCGCCTTGGCGACCCATCGGTCCCATAGTCTTCCAATGTTGCTATACTCTACTCGGAACGACTATGTTGATAGTCTTCCCATTTCATTGTTGTAAACCATTCATTGTTTCATTGTTGAATGCATAAGGGACTTGAACGTAGCTTGTGCCTTAGCACGAGCGTGGAGCGCGGTACGAGAGTTCATATTTTCCAAGTTCCTTTCCATATTCTATACAAGCATACAAGATGGGATTATTCCCTTAGCTAGGTGCGTTGAGTCATTTATTAGCATGCACGGTGTTATCGCCTAGCGATTCTAGCATTAGTGTCCGTATTGTTATGTGTCTAGCCTAAGCAAAGACGGATTCATCGGAGCCACCCACCTTAGCGTTGTTCGCATCGGCCGAACGATACTCCGAGCGCGCCTTTGAAACTCTAAGTCTGGATTCATCTTGACGGGCCAATGTAAGCCTTGTATCGATTCTTCATCAGGTCGATGCCAACTCTTCGGGTCGACGGCTCGTTTGAGTCGTTGCACTTGCCATTTGAATCGGCGTTCCGCTAGGGCGGAGCGGGTCATTACATAATACACCACTCAAAATAAGTCTAGTCCTTGAGACTTCCTGAGTGCAGGTCATCCTACCATTCCTTAACTCGTGTCGTCGTGTTTCTTAGACAATCCCTATCGAATGGCTTTACCGCTCGATGGCACCGAACTATACTCGATACCTTTCGAAGTCCCATGTCTGTATACGTTTTGGTCGATTTTTATTGAATAACTTTTCATTCATTTTAGAGTTGATGTTTCTTCAACTTGGTTGCTATTTCGACGTGTCATGGGACAGAAATGGTCGCACGAGGCACGTTGTAATTCGTTAAATGCGAGGATCGTAGGCTGAGGCAAACTCACTTTCGTTTATCTCGGTCATTGAGATGACCCGATTCGCTTCTCAAGCGTTCTTGTCCATGAAATCAGTATGATTTTTTCTTAGCGGGGTCGACCAAGTCTAAGTAATTTTCGTCCAATTCAAGACTAAGTATTGCACTATCGTCGAGCATATCTTCCTATCAATGGTTCAACTCGTTATACCAACTTTTACTTTCACGATATCGATTCCATATCATTCGCTTGTTTAGGGCCAATCTTGGTGTCGTTCACGCACAATCCGCTCACACGTTTCTTCGATTCCGAGCCACGCTCGTACTAGTATCATTCCTTTCTTTTAACACGATTCCAAGTTCTCGACACTCTTCCATTCCTCAAGTCTCGTTTGGAATTCAATGTGTCACTTGGCTAGATCGTGCACGCATTCCAGGCGTCCCTAAAATACATGCATTCACCAAACCGCGTGATAGAGAATTCATCATTCTCACTCGAGTCGCATCGTGCACATACTCCGGCGTCCCTGAAATATATGCATGTCAGCCGAGTCTCGTGAGTAGGGTTTCCTATATTCGTGATTCATGCTATCCATCCATGCCAATCCTCAAGATCAACCTTTCGATTGCTAACAATTGAAACAGGGCGTCTCACCTAACCGCTAGGCTATTTTTTTTCGAGGCTAAGTCAATGTCAGGATTGGAATCATAGTTTCCCAATAATAATGCCAACACTGACCCCAATCCTAGGGTCAAACCAAAGTCGGTAGTACGGGAGGTTTTCTACCCAAGCTCGCGTCACTCAAATTTCTAAACATCGAGCACGAACACCTATTCGCATCAATGTATTCGTTGTGCATATTCGAATCCATTCAAATCACCCAATCGACATACTTCACATATCCATTCTAACCAATTCATGTATTCGATCACGATGTCATCCAGCTCGACAATACATTGCGCCCCAATCTCATGCGAGTCCGATCATCTACGGTGGTTCATGAATCACCATGCAAAGCTCCCGTAGAATAATCATTCTTATCGGGGCGTAACTCTTGTTTGAGTTTAGACTAACTCATTCTCGATACGCGTATTGGACCTACTCAATCCTCAAGTTCAATCATCAAACACACTGATTCATTCTCGAGTTTACCTTCGCGTCAAACCATAAGTCAAAGCAATCAAATTGCCACGCCATCCAAGTTCAATTACTCTCGATGTATGAATCACCATATCAGCGCTCACGTGGAGTGATCGTCCTAATCCGGTGCGACGCATGTGCGAGGTTGGAGATGCGCTCGCATAAGACAAGAACGTCAACGTTGTAGTTGTCAACGAAGCAAATCCAAGCATTCTCATTTTCATCCAAGCCAAATCAATTCGATAGTCTGACCGTCATGCGTTCAACTAGAAAATCCTCGAGCCAAGTCTATCTTTTCCTCGACACATTTTTAACATCCCAAGTATAGCATCCAACGGAACAATGACATTTGCACGATCGTCATTCGTCGAGTCAAAGTATCCCCGAGTTATCGTATATCGATCTTTGATACGCCTCAATACCATCGACGATATGCGTAACCTGACGATCTTCCTTTGCAACCGATTTCGAGTCGTACGTTGATGCTGTTGTCCGAGTTGGATATTCCACAATTTTATTTAATATTCAAGATCAAGTTCAACTGCTATTCCTCAAGCTAGTTTCAAGATCGTTGTTCAAACTCAAGTCACAATTCATTTGAATCAATCTGAAATCGTACGCGCGATCCTCTGAGTTTCCTCGATCAAGACCATTCATTTTCATTCATCGTTCCGAACCATTTTCTAACTCGCGTTGACCATTGACAAGTTGTCCAGCGACATCTCGTTCGGGACTTTTGAAGTCATGGCCAACTAAGCGTGACACGTTCTAAGGCTTTGCGCGATTGCATCGCTTGCCGACATACTCGTACGATCCGTAAATCCTTTAG
The DNA here is from genome assembly GCA_029216955.1 of Iris pallida. NCBI lineage: Eukaryota > Viridiplantae > Streptophyta > Magnoliopsida > Asparagales > Iridaceae > Iris > Iris pallida. The sequence continues at coordinate 13,312,871 of JANAVB010008599.1, forward strand.
TCTCGCTCGAACAATTTCTATGACGTCCATACACCACTCAGGGTTCGAGCCACTCGACTAGTCGTCGACACTCATTCTTATTCTTCTTCGAACCTATCACATACACCACTCGGATTCAAGCCATACGATCTAGTCCTCAATCATGTTCGCGTCATACGCTAAGACATCCTTCAGATTCGTTCGACGAATCTCTAGCGTAATCGCTCACGTCGCCTCGACGTACTAAGTCGTTCGCACTAATCCTCAAAATCCAAGCTAATCTTTCGGGTACGCCTAAGCGTTAACTCGATAGCATTCCTATCGATAGACACTCAAAGTGTATCTCCGTTCTCGATCGAGCGATACTTGATATCGCTCGCAACCCGATTGCAACCAAAAGTCGAGGTACGCGACACGCGGCACAACTTAGCCAGAAGGCCGTGTGCATAGCTATCCCGTACGGACTATATTCGAGTTTGTACGCTCACTTATTCTCGTTCGAGCGATAACCGATCTCGTTCGCATCTTGTTTGTACCGGAAGGTCTAGGTACGCGATACTCCGCACAACTTAGCCAAAAGGATGCGTGCATAATCATCCTGTTCGAACTATACTCCGGTCTCGTGTACTTCGTTTGCTATTGTCAGCGTAAGCTTATTCAAGCACGTACTGCGTTTGCTAACTCTTAGCATCGGTTCCTTCCAACTCAAGTTCGTCGTGGTGGCACAAAGGCCTTCGCCTATCGATCCCGTCCAACCGAGTACCCGTACGAGCTTTTGAAAATATTTAGACTTATTGTATGGAACATCCTAAGGCGCAACGAGAGAGAGCGTACACTTCTTTTTCCAACGACGAGCTTTCAAAACTGAAAAATCGACGTAAAGTCCAAGGACGTAAAGCCGTGCTCTGATACCAATCTGTCACGCCCCGCTCCGTAGGAGCGATCGTCCGCGCTAAGGCGTGATGCCGCACGGGCCTAGGTTGCGCCCGTGCAAGGCCAAGTCCAGAAACGGCCGATTTGAGCTAGGCCACAGAGTCGCACAGAGTGTCCCCATTGCAGCGGAAAGTAAATGAACACAAGTAGAAGCGAATTCGAACTCTTTATTGATATTCAAGAAGTTTACAAACGGCGCTAGGCCGATATTACAAGTCGCTCAAGCTCTCTCTCTCTGAAACATAAAAGGCGTGCCAAGTGGCTTACAAGATGGAATGATTCATGGCGATGTTCTGATATATTAGGTCATGTATATGGCGTATCAGCTCCTTGCAACGCTCCAAGGCTCGAGAGATAGCTCCGCGCCTTAGCACGTTCGAAGGAAGCTCCGTACCCGATGACGTCTCCTGCATCCTGCAAGCAGACTGTAGGGTTATCAGTACATTGTTATGCACTGGTGGGGAGGCTAGCTCGCCCACAATGCTATCATTACCAAACACGTTCTATTTTCTTTTGTGCATCTCTATCATTCATTGTCTTTCTAATCTTGTCTTAGGATAATTTTCATGGCATATCTCATAGCCTATCCCATGTTGCCGAATACAAGTGTCGCATGGAAATACATGCACGACTTATCCATACTTACCGTCCGACCTTCCCTGTCTAAAGTAAACCAATTTAGACAACAGTTCATATATTTCCTCGGCGAAGCACTTTCTCGAATATGTTGAAGTCACGAATAGAGTATGGCACGACCCTACCGTCCCGAGTCGAAGTTCGGGCAAGTACATAAGCGATGAGGCACTGCCTCGATCGTAATACACGTTGGCATTATAGCACGACCATGTCATGGCACATCGGTTTGGTCAGGCGTCGTAGTCTTAAAACTGATCCTAAGGCAAGACTAGAGAGACGATCGAAAGGGATTTAAGCTGCACAAAGTAAATGAACGTGTCAGTTTTGTATGGGTGGGCGAGGAGCTCGCTCCACCAGTGCAGTTGAGTACTGACACCCACATAGTTTTCATGTGCAGGCACAGGTAGAAGCTCGTGGCTCGGAGCTCGCTTGGATGTGTCGAGGTACGGAGTTCCTTGGCGATTCGAAGCGTGTGGCCGCGTGGAGTCGAAGACTTATACGGGACATAATATATGAAAATTGCCTTCCGAAGCTTTCGCTGGCTCAAGCATTGTATCAAGAGATGAGAGAGCAGAGTGACTTGTGTAATGAGAGAAAAGTGAGCACGAGAGACCTGTAATCATGGCCTTGTGCCTATTATAATTTGATTGTTCAATATCAAAAAAGAGTTCTTTTGAATAACTTGTGTTTTGCCTTTAAATTTTTGCTGCATGTTCAATGTTTCTGCTTGGGACTTCTGTGCGACGACCCCGTCGCCGTCGTTGAAATTGGTCGTTATAAAACTGTTTTGCACGAGCGCAATCTAGGCTCGTGCGGCATCACACCTTAGCGAGGACGATCGCTCTTACGAGAGCGGGGCGTGACATAATGGTATTAGAGCACGGCTTTACGTCCTTGGACTTCAAGTTGAATTTTTCAGTTTTGAAAGCTCGTCGTTGAAAAAGATGTGTGCGCTCTCTCTCAAATGTTCCTCGGCATGTCCATACAATAAGTCTAAATATTTTCAAAAGCTCGTACCAGCGTTCACTCGTGCATCGATAGGCTATCGCCGAATACATCGGTAGGCCTTTGTGCCGAACGGTGTCAAACTTGACTTGATAGAAAACTCGTGCTAAAGTCAGCAAGTTGCGTGCGTGCCTAACTAGTCCTACGTCAACATTAGCAAGTGAGCATGCAAACTCGGAATATAGTCCATATGGGATGGCTATGCACACGGCCTTTTGGCTAAGTTGTGTCGCGTGTCGCGCACCTCGACCTTTTGGTGCAAATGAGTCGCGAGCAATATTAAGTGCCGCTCGATCGGGAACAAAGCTACACTTAGAGTGTCTATCGATAGGAACGCTATCGAACTAACCCTTAGGTGTACACGGAAGATTGGATTGGATTTGGAGGAATAGTACGAACGACTTAGTGCGTCGATGCGACGTAAGTGATTACGCTAGAGATTCATCGAACGATTATGAAAGATGTATTAGCGAGTGATGTGAACGTGATTATGGACTAGAATGGATGGCTCGAATCCTGAGTGGTGTATGGTTTGTTTTGGAAATCATTCGAGCAAAAATTGAGGATTAAGGGTAATGGCGAGTATGTCGACGAGATGATGCGATCGTACAAAGCCGTAGAACGCATCACGCTTAGTTGGTCGTGACTTCGTATGTCCCGGACGAGATATCGTTCGGACAACTTGTGAATGGGCAACGCAAGTTAGAAAGCGATTCGGAACGATGAATAAAAGTGAATGTCTTGATTGAGGAAACCTAGAGGATCGTGCTTGTGATTTCGGATTTGAATCGATTGGAATTATGGTATATCCAAATCGGACAATAGCATTAGTTGCACGACTCGGAGTTCGTTGTAAAGAAAGATCGTCAGGTTACGTACATCATCGATGGTATTGAGGCGTATCAAAGATTGATGTGCGATAACTCGGGGGTACTCTGATTCGAGGAACAATGAACGTGTAAAATGTCATTGTTCCGATGGATGCTATACTCGGGATGTTGAAGTATGTCGAGGAAAAGATAGACTTGGCTCGAGGATTTTCTAGTTGAACAAATGACGATCGGACTATCGAACTGAGATGTTGGCTTGGAGGAAAATAAAATGTTTGGATTTGCTTCGTCGATAACCACAACGTTGACGTTCTTGTCTTATGCGAGCGTAACTCCAGCCTCGCACATGCGTCACGCCGATTAGTGCGATCACTCTGCATGAGCACTGGTATGGTGATTTATACAGCGGGGGTGATCGAACTTGCATGGCGTGGCAACTTGTATGCATCGACTTATGGTTTGACGCGAAGGTGGACTCGAGAATGACTTCGTGTGCTTGATGAATTAAACTTGAGGATTGAGTAGGTCCAATCCGCGTATCGAAAATGAATTAGTCTAGACACAAACAAGAGTTAAGCTCCGATGAGAATGATTATTCTGCGGGAGCGTTGCGTGGTGATTCATGAACCACCATGGATAATCGGACTCGTGTAAGATTAGGGCGCAACATATTATCGAGCTAGATGACCTCATGATCGAATACATGAATTGGTTAGAATTGGTGAATTGAAATAGATTCGAATATGCGCAACGAGTGCCTTGATGCGAAGTAGGTGATCGTGCTCGATGTTTAAAAATCTGAGTGACGCGAGCTTGGGTAGAAGATCCCATACTATCGACTTTGGTTTGACCCTAGGATTGGGGTCAGTATTGGCATTATTGTTGGAGAACTATGATTTCAATCCTGACATTGACTTAGCCTTGAGAAATGGCCTAGCGGTTAGGCGAGATGCCCATGTTTCATGAGTTAGCAATCAAAAGACTGATCTTGAGGATTGGCATGGATGGATAGTGTAAATCACAAATATAGGAATACCCCTCACGAGATTCAGCTGACATGCATATATTTTAGGGACGCCTGAGTATGTGCACGATACGGCTCGAGTGAGAACGACGAATTCTCTATCATGCGACTTGGCTGAATGTATATATTTTGGAGACGCCTGGAATGCGTGCACGATCCAACCAAATGATACGTTGAGTTCAAGCGAGACTTAGGGAATGGAAGAGTGTCGAGAATTTGAAATCGTGTTAATGGGAAAGATTAACAGTAGTGCGAACGTGGCTCGAAATCAAGGAAACACGTAGACGGAGTGTGTACGATAAATTCTGGCGTGCCTCGCTCGACTGTTATAGTCCCGTGTCTGGACACGATTAAGTATTGGCCATAGAAATGGTAGGATGGCTTACCTTCAGGAAAGTCTCGAGGACGAGACTTGTTCTGAGTGGTGTATGTTGTAGTGCCCCGTCCCGCAAAGTCAATCGGAGGAATCGAAACGCCGACGGCGTTCGAACTTAGCCTTGCAACGGCTACTCGAAGGCTCGCTCGGTCGAGACGACTCCTCGCTCAGGTGGGGTAGTTTCAGTGAACTTGCCTCATCTTAGCCTTCACTTAATAACTTGCATGTTTTTAACTTGCGCAAGTTAGGCTGATAATAAAAGAGGCGCATCCACATAGCTAAGGAAATAATCCCGACGGGTCAGAATGTGTTAGAACATGAAAAATGGTCCCATGGTCTGCTTAGAAGTCAGCTCAGCGTGCTTTCAAAATGACACTCGATCCTTCGTCCCGTGGCTTGGGAGAAGAAAGTTGGCCTAAGTTGTTAAGTTGTCCTGACACTCGAATTAGCCTAAGTCATAGGCGTTGCCCGCATGAATGCTTGATAAAACATGCACGATCCCGTCGTCCAAGGCTTGGCATAGCCTTCGCATGCCCCGTGGGTTAAGTCATCTTACACGGCTTGTTGGATTAAGTCTAGGCACCCGAGAACTTGGTTGTTCAAGTCAAACACGTGCACGGCCCATCCCCTCGATGCGAAGCTCGGCGTAGCCTTTGCTCGTCGAGTCGTTGCTCGAATAAGTTAGACAAGAGTTGTGTTGGGCTATCGAAGCCATTTCTAGCACTGTCCCGCTCTATCTGCGATTGTCAAGTCGCGTAGTCCCTCGAGAGCAAGGCTCGTCGTATAAGTATATGACTTGAGCAATAGCATCGCCTAGAGAACCAAGCCTATCTAAGGCATGAGCCACGGTCGGTTTAGTAAAAAGCATGCCACGAATAAAGGAAGTCCACGCGACTGATTGTCGCCGAGATCGGTCCCGCTACTTGGGAGTCTCGATAAGCCTCTTTCACGCGAGATCGATCCCGCTACTTGGAAGTCTCGATAAGTCTCGTACACAAGATCAGTCCCACTACTTGGGAGTCTCATTAAGTCTCGATAAGTCTGGATAAGCAAGCATGCGAGATCGGTCCCGCTACTTGGCAGTCTCGCTAAGTCTCGATAAGGAATCACGCGAGATCAGTCCCACTGCTTGGGAGTCTCGATAGAAGTTGGAAAGCATGGTCATGTTAAGGAAGGACTTGATAGATCGAGTTGAGTCTTGCATGGTCATTGGACAACTCGTCGACAAGGTGTAGTCTTCTCGAATGATCGTCGGGGCACCGGGATCATGTCGGCCCAGGGAAAGCGCGTTGCGGCTCAAAGTAGGATGCTGGATAACCGCATGGGAGATTCGGCACCTCCGGGACTAGCTACCCGCAGAGGGATGGTCCGATATCCCCGAGCCAGTCCAAGATAGCTTGACATTGCTAGTGACCAGTCATATAGATGGGTCGGCAGAATAGCAGCAAACCGCATGTATGCCTTTGGATTGAGTCTAGAACTTGAATGCATGTCTAGTCAATAACATAAAGTCTGGGCCTAAGATTGGGCTGCAGCATAGGCACCATGCTTGGCACGATACTTGGCATCGGGATGTCCATGAAATTAACACTATGTTTCACAAGTCTTGTCAAGTTAGCAAATGAGTCGAACAAGAAGGCCGCAAGGCGGTAGCATGGATAAGTCTTGATGAGTTGCGAGGCACGGCCTCAATCTTGATGCACGAACAAGTTCTAAGCAAGGTCTAGAGGCATGACCTGCATGAGTCGTCCCCTTGACGTCGTTGGCACGAGAATTGGTCTAGAGGCACTTGAGTTTAAGTGAAAGTTCTTGGCACGGTCGAGTTCGCATAAGTTGCTCCTCGGCGAAGCACTGTCCCAAATATGTTGAAGTCACGAATAGAGTATGGCACGACCATGCCGTCCCGAGTCGAAGTTCGGTCAAGTACATAAGCGATGAGGCACTGCCTCGATCGTAATACACGTTGGCATTATAGCACGACCATGTTATGGCACATCGGTTTGGTCAGGCATCGTAGTCTTAAAACTGATCCAAAGGCAAGACTAGAAAGACAATCGAAAGGGATTTAAGCTGCACAAAGTAAATGAACGTGTCAGTTTTGTATGGGTAGGCGAGGAGCTCGCTCCACCAGTACAGTTGAGTACTGACACCCACACAGTTTTTATGTGCAGGCACAAGTAGAAGCTCGTGGCGCGGAGCTCGCTTGGATGCGTCGAGGCACGGAGTTCCTTGGCGATTTGAAGCGTACGGCCGCGTGGAGTCGAAGACTTATACGGGACATAATGTATGGACATTGCCTTCCGAAGCTTTCGCTGGCTCAAGCATTGTATCGAGAGATGAGAGAGAGCAGAGTGACTTGTGTAATGAGAGCAAAGTGAGCACGAGAGACTTGTAATCATGGCCGTGCGCCTATTGTAATCTGATTGTTCAATATCAAAAAAGAGTTCTTTTGTATAACTTGTGTTTTGCCTTTAAATTTTTGCTGCATGTTCAATGTTTCTGCTTGGGACTTCTGTACGACGACCCCGTCGCCGCCGGTGAAATCGACCGTTATGAAACTGCCTTGCACGAGTGCAATCTAGGCTCGTGCGGCATCACGCCTTAGCGAGGACGATCGCTCCTACGGGAGCGGGGCGTGACACCCCCTCCCGCCGCCCCCCCACTCGCCGCGCCATCCCCGCCTCGGCAGCGGCTTTTCTTCGGCGCTTCCTCCCGCCGCACCACACCCCGCTTCGGCAGCAGACTTCCTCCCGGCGCCCTCCCCTTCAGTCGCCCATCTCGCTGCACCTCCCCCTGCCTCGATGGCGATCTTCTTCTCGGCGCCCCCCCTCTACGATGGCACTGGACCCCCCTCCCAGCCCCCTCGGTTGCGCCCTCCTGGTACTCTCCAGTCTCCGGCGGTTCAGGTTCTCCCTCCGCTTCGCCGTGGTACGTCTTCCGCTCCTCCTTGGGGTCGGGCCCTTCCTTCTCGCCCCAGCCGCCGCCTCGGGACTCCCAGCCGCCGCCCCGGCTGACTTGTTCGCCGTCCTCACCCGCTTGGGGCCGGCACCCTCGCCGGGCCTCCCTCCTCGGCCGTGGCCCCCCCGGGGCTAACCCCCCCTCTTCCGGCGGTTTCCCTTCTCCCTCCCTCGGGCTTTCTCTCCCTCCCCTCCGTCGGTTCTCGAGGCCCCTGGGTCGTCCACGCCCCCCAGAGTCGTGGCTCCCTCCCTCTCGCTCTGGCACCCCCTTTGCGATGGCTCCCCTCTTCCCTTCATCGTGGGTCTGGATTTCGACGCGGCTCACCCCTTCATTCCCCTCCCCCCGCGGCGGTTCCCCTCTCACCTTGCCGTAATTCCCCCTTTCGGGGCAACGCCACCGCCGTGGCTCCTCCCCACGGGGGAGAGCCCCCCTACCCCGGCCCTCCGCTTGGGGCGCCCACCCTCCCTCCCTCAGGGTCAAGACCCCTCTTCTTCCTCGGAAAACACGCCCCGCATCGGGCCCCGCGTTTAGCCTCGGGCAGCGCCCCCCTCGGATGGCGCGCTCGTGTGCCCTGAGGCTCCCTCGGGCTGCGCGTCGTTTCCTTTTTTTTCCCTCATTTTTTTGTGTTGTTTATTTTCCCCCCTTTTTGTGTTGTTTGAATTTTGAAGGCTGCCCAGCCTGTGGGCCCCTGTCAGTTCTCTTTTAATATATATATATATATATATATATATATATATATATATATATATATATATATATATATATATATATAGGGCAAATAGAGAGAGATATATATATAGGGCAAAAATATATATATATATAGGGCAAATAGAGATATATATACATATATGACGAAAATAATTGAAAGTAAAATTAGGGACTAAACCCCACAAGTCCAGAATCTTAATAACTTCATATAAACTTAGAAATTATGAATTAAATCTCAGCAATTTGAAATATGACAAAATAATTCAATTATGTATATTAACCGAAACCCGAAACCCAACTCAATACCCAAAATGCAATATACACAACTAGAATCCGCGAAACTTGACAAACACGAAGGTATCTATGTGTGTGACGTGTTAGGGTACTCACGGGGTCGAACCCGTCTTCGTATTGTGTCCACGGAGTGCGTATCGGAAAACCCGATACACGTGTCAAATGAATCGGTACGAGTTTGATTTCTCGCTCGATTTCGAACCGTTTCTCGTAAAAAATTGCGTACACGTAGGCTAACATGTCCCCAACCTACTAGCCGATTTAGTGTGCGGCCAAGTGTCGTGTCCAACGTGCACGAAGCTCGTGTCCACGTGCGGCCTGTGCGCGTGTGCACAGAACAATGCAATGCATCGTGCACGCGGGACGGCGAGTCTAGGGACTCGTGTGTCCCACCATACGTGTCGTGGTCGTGTCCTAGGATAGGCTAGGTATAGGGCTACATGTAGGACACATCGGATCGAGTCCACGTGTCCATACGTGTCGGCACGAGGGCCGTGTCAGCGGCGGTTGTGCGCGCGCGCGTGCGCGTGCGTCGACCCGTGCGGTCGCAATTACTCCCTCGATTCGAATCGAGATGACAAGAAACTGGGGAGACGTTTCCAAAGACATTGCCCCCACCTATACGCCAAGTGGCACGCGGCCACGTGGCCAGTGCATCGCGCAATCAACGTGCGGCAGCATGGCACGCACGCGGCCTGCGCGTGCAGCGTATTCGTATCCTGTTTGGACACAGACACGAGCCCGATTCGTGTTGAAAACTACGGGGTCAGGATCCTTATGTCTAGGGCTATCCAAATATATAAATAGATTCAAAAGATAACAAGTTTCAATCCATTGGATAATTTTGTCGAACACCTATGTTGTAACTCCGATACGTGTCCGATACGCACATCGAACAGACACAAAATCGAACGAACTAAACCTACAGGTCGAGGGTACCTAGATGCATGCTAACATGAAAAATCAGAAGAAACATTGCTAGAACGTGGTTTACCTATTGAGAGTTGGAATCTCAAAGAAAGTGACTCCTCGAGCACTTCGACGACCGATTTCTCCCGAGAAAACGCCTCCAACTCCTTGCTAGCAGTGCTCCAACAAGTTCTCCTCCTCCCCACGGTCGCAACGCAATTCGTTTGGCGCGAATCGGATGCCGGATGAGAAAGTTAGGGTTTGAAGCAAGGGAAACTAGGGTTTTTGATCTAGTGGAGGCTATGAGAATTCTTCACAAATGAGAGGGGGCTATTGCTATGCTTGGCCGGCCATGGGTAGGGGGTATTAGGGTTAGATTAAGTCATGGGCCAAGCATTCCTAGGTTGCTACAAAGGCCCAAAGACAAAAAAAGCTTAACAAGGCCTATAAAAATGACTTAAAAATCATGAAATAATTCTAGAAAAGTAGCTAAAAATTCTAAATTAAATCTAATAAGATAATAATACAACTAATCACATTATTAGGCTTCTAGACAAGGTTGACTAAGGTTATACCATCTAGGTCCTACCAAAACACCAATCCAAATCACACAGCGATCAATTTAATTAACAATTTAAATAAATTCAAAATAATGCACAAAGACTAAAATACTCTTAACATTGAAAAGTGAGTGTGACAATTATGTCACATGTTAATTACTTTACGTCACATGATGCTTTACTTATTGTCTTTTCTATTCTCGGGATAAGTGCATTGGTAGTGCACGAGTCTCTATCCACATCTACTTATTTGTATCTCTAACCGTTGATATATTAGTTATTGCTGGCTTTAGTTCATAAGTTTGGCTTTATTTGTGGTACTTGCTATTTGGGGTCTGACCCCACTGGTTTTGTTTGACCAGATCTGATAGAGGAGCCCGAAGGATCTTTCGTACCATCTACTCGACGGTGACCATCCGGAGCACCAGAGTACCTGAGTGGGTTTCTTGTTTCATTCTCCCACTTGATATGTACATTATTCTTTTGTGGCGTTTAGCCTCCAAGCACGTGTTTAGCTCGTGTTTTGGTTTTTGATATTTAGCCTACGGGCCTAAACATGATGTACGTATTCTAGACTATAGCTAGAGCTTATCATGTATGACTATTGCTCTTGCTAGTTCTCCATTTTGTATTACTAGATTCATGATCATCCATGTATATATGGTTTAGGACGCTTTACTATTGTATGTCTGATGATCATACTTCTTGTTCTTTGTATAATTGTCTGTGATTGAGATACCTAGGATTGCTTGACCCAGGATCTACTGTTGGCTTGTAGAAGTAACCCCCATGTTTTGACAGCTTATACGTGATTTCAGAGTACTAGCGTACTTTGGTATTACGTAGCTGGCCTTGTCCGTCTCCACTTGCCAGTATTCTGGTTCTGGGGTGTGACAGGAGTCGACATGCATGACACGAACGTGTCGACACATAATGACTTAGAAGCTAAATCCCAATTAATGATCCAAAACGATGAAATTGACCGTTCTATTGAGTCCAGAATAGTCTAAATAGTCCAGTTTGATATATATAAGTTCAGATTTTGGAGTTGACACGATGATCGAGGAAAGAAAACGATTTGATTAGTCATGATCGTAATTTGATTAAGAAAATTTAGTCCATATAATTAGCCAAAAATATTATTTAGAAAGTATTAATTATTTCAGAGGCTAAGGCTAAATATTAACTTGTGATACAAGCCCATAACCCATTGTTAATCAAATAATATCTAGGGCCCAAAGTCTATGACCGAAATATAAAAGAAATTCCAATGGCCATTAGGAAAAATAGACTATTTAATAAAATTTAGGGTCAAAACCCATTTAGATCATATAGGGCTCAAAATAAATATATTTATTTGGTTTAAACCCAATTGATCATTTGTAGGACCAATGTCCATTTTATTATATAGTAAAATAAAATAAGCCATGTAGGCCTCAAAGTCCAAAATCAAATAATCATTTAGGGCCTAAGGTCCGATATTAATATTTTAATCTAAAAAAATCTATTAGAATAATACATATATATTATCCATAATAGGAACCGAGCTCCTCCTAAATAAATAAAAATTTAGTTTTATTACATAGGCCCCAAGGCCCAGAATAAATCTAAACCCAAAAAATATTTTATGGGCTTAAGCCCAAGCCCATGATGAAAATCAGCCCAATAATATACATGATATCTTCGTAATAAATAAAAGTAAAAAAATAAAACAGAAAGGGAAAGAGGAAGAGAGAGAAAGAAACATAGTAGGGAGAGAGAGTGCAGAGAAATATAGAGAGAAGAGTGAAAGAGGGAGAGGAAGAGAGAGAGAAAGTGACCTAGAGACAGATCGAGATAGAGGGAAGCAGAGAGTCTCACCGAGGGTCGTCAGCACGGCGACGCGCGGGAGCTCGGCTGGGTAGCGCTGCGACTCGGTGGGCAGTGTCATAATGGATCTGCAGTCTTGACACCCGGTTACGGCACGGAGGAGCTGTAGTCGCTACCGAGATGGAGGAGACGCCGGCTCTAGCATGGTCATGGCGGCGAGCGGTAGATCTAGCGTGTCTGGGTGCTTACTGGACGGAGATGACCGGAGCAGGGTTGTGCGGAGGCTCGACTGGCCGGAGTTGCGCGGGTAGGAGGCATGGTGGAGTTGGGTGGCTAGGTGGAGGCTGACTCTCGCGTTGACCAGGCGACGACGATGATGGCGGTGGGTTGATGGTGATGGTAGCAGTAGGCCGGTTTGGCTAGAACAGGGGAGGTCAGCGGGCGGTTAGTGACAATGTGGGTTGGCGGTGGTAGCGGTGGTGATAGTGTTCATGTGGGGACGACGACGGTGGTGCCGAGAGAGGCGGTTGGGTTGGTGTAGGCTTTGTGTACGGTGGTAGTGGTGTCGTGAATGTGGAGGCTGGGTAGTAGAGGGGTGGTGATGATGATGATGTCTGGTGATGGCCACGCTGTGGGTGGATGGCTGAGGGAGGAACTTGGTCGGGGTTGCTGTAACACCCAGTTTTTCAGAAGAGGGTAATTTTGAAATTTTGTAATTATAATTATTATTTAATAGTATTTATTTCATGTTATGATTTTTAGTGATTTTTAATTATTTTTAAACTATTTAAACTCACGACTTATGATTTGGTGCCTTGCTAGTGTTCATTTCCAGACTGAGGGGTATTTTAGTCATTTTTGTAATTTTAAGAATTATTTGGGATTATTAATTATTATTTAAATTTATTAGTATTAATTAGAATTTATGGGAATTTTTAGAATTTATTTTGGATTTATTTGGACTAGTTTGATTTTTGGCCAGTTTTGACCCATGTAGACCAACCTAGGAACTAACCATGGTTAGTTGGGCTTGGTTAGGTCAAGTGACCCTAGTCTAACCTAGTGTGACTCAAGTTAGTGGTTAGTGATTCATAGAACTAGAATTAGAAATTTAGAAATCATTTGATTTGGTGAATGGCTTGTGGTTTCACAAGTCATTATGTGACTTAGCTAGATTGGACTCAAACCTAGCTCAACCCTAACCCAAAGTCAAGTGGTCAGCCATCCCTAGCTGAACCTAGGGATTCCCCCCATTATAAATATCCTCCTAGTTTTAGGGCTAGCCTCCCTCCTTAGAAGAATAGCTCAAGTTTGGAAAGAGGTGAGTTCTTGCATAGAAAAATCCATTATAATTCCAATATAGGTCCTAAATTCCTCAAACTTGTTGCAATAGTTCCTAATGATGATTTTCTTGCTGTTGTGGAGGTTTGATTCAGTTTGGAGTTAATTTGGAGGATTTGGGATACAAAGTGAGGAGCTCACAAAGAGGCTTTTTCTATTGAACTTCACATTGAGGTATCCCTCTCTTTTCTCCATGAAATTTCATGTGGTCTTCACCAATAGGAACCCTAAGTGATCCCCCTAAGGTCTGGAATGGATTGTGTCTAGTATCTAGTGATTCGTGTCCGTTCTGGACACGTATCAGAGCAATGAACTAGGTGCTCGACCTAATGCCACAGAGGGCAGGTCGACCTTTTTAATCCATTCCTTTTGAATAGGAAATAGGATCTAGGTCTAGCCTAGTGATTCGTGTCATTGTATCCTAGTTTTAGTGTCGACCTGTGTCGGTTTTGTGTAGTGGACACGCGCGTGCACACGGCCGCGCGCTGCTACAGGGATCCCCTGCTACTCGGGCCCTGTAGCGGACACGACACGTGGCTATTGGACACGAAACTTGACACGAAGCAAGGGGCAGTGTCTGTCATGACACTCCCCAAGCCTTGTGTCGGTTGGTGTCGTGTCGAGCTTGGAACCTCGTGTGCACGGGGAAATGCCCAGTCTGTGCACTGTGGGTTTTCCCCACTGACACGGATCTCGTGTCCAATCTAGACACGTCGTGGACACTGGACAGTGGGCCCATGTGGTAGCCCTATAGGTGGGCTACCCATGTGTGGCACCACGAGATGCGCTCGTGTCCTGTGTCGTGTGCACGACACGCGTGCACACACGCACGAGGCAGTGCACTGCTGAGCAGTGCCAGTGCACTGTTTGGTTATCTTGTTGTCTGGACACGATTGTGTCCATCATGTTGGACACAATTAGGTTCAGGACACCTATGTAATATATGCATTATGTTACCAACTCATTAGTTGTGTTTGAATGTGATTTTATTAGTTAACTTCCAACTTGCAAATCTGAATGATATGTAGTATCAGCCATTGGGATTCAGTTTTCGAATATGAACTTTGATAGACTATTTAACCTGCAAATTATTGTTTAAATCATGTTTTTAAAGTTCAAATGTGTTATCCTACATGCTACCTATCTGTGCTTAAATTTTTAGAGTGTTTGAATGTGTGTGGACTGTCATATATAGGTAGATGTTCATGTATGACATAAACTGACATTCTAGTTTACTGTTAAGGTTTTCTTCACTGTATTGGGTTCACATTTGAAATGTTTGAATGTTTCATGGGACTAATTAGCTGAGATTAGTTTCCTTTCCCTTCTTCTTCTTAACTGGAATTAGTGTGAACCTGAGTTTGTTCTCAAAATCTGAGTTTTTGGGTTAAACTGAAAACTGGAAATTGGGTGGGTTAATATTGAAGCCATGAATTGATTTCCTGTTTTCCTTTTTCCTATTTTTCCTGTGAACACCTCTTTGATGCACACTGTATTTTCCTGAACACAGACACTTAGCCTCTTGTATAAACCTGCACACATCACACACACATGATTTCCCCTGTTTTCTAATCTTCACTGACTTTTGTTTCCTACACATAGACACTTGTACTGTCACATTATTCCTGATAACATAATTTGTATTTTCTGCTAACATTCACACACACACACTCCTCTTTGAACCTGTCACAGCCACACACAATCATTGACACACACTGGCCTTCCCTCACACATCCTTCACTGTTATTTCCTACACTGTTATAACCTGTCCTGCATACTGTCCTACTCTCTCATTCACTGTCATTTACTAATTCCTACCTATCACCTATACACACACACTGTTGTAGCTGGTATTTCCTGCTAATTGTGGTTCCTGTACAATGCTTCATCATATATACACCACATCACCACTTTTTTCCTGCTTGCTAATTCCTGTACACCCTCATCACACACACACCACAGTAGCACACACACACACAGGCTTTCTCTCCCTCTTATGCATGAGTATATCCTATATGAATACCTATACATATGGTGGGTGAAATATTTATGTAGAATGTGTATACATATGTATTTAAGTGTGATGCATATCTATATGTATACATATAGTACTTAGCCTAGGTATATATAATGTTAACTCAAATGTATGTATCTATTTATATTGTAGTTGTGTTCCTATATGAGTTATTAGAGTATTGTGAATAAATAATGTATAGAAATATCTAATTTTGTAAGTGTGATGCTAGATTGACCTAGTGATGTGTAGGAGTATTTAGCTAGACTTGTTTAAGACTAAGGAAGACTAGTTAGCCTAGTTTAGACTAAATTAGACTTGGTGGACCTAGTTTGACTTCTAGGGTTGACCAAAGTTGACCGAGAGTTGACTTTGGCCTAGATTGACTTAGAATCATGTAGAATGCATAGTAGGACTCCATTTCACTATTCTGGACTTGTTGTGACTTGTGCTGTTCTGTTTAGGAGCCAGACACCACTCCTTGGACAGTACGATTCATATCGGACACTCAGTTACAGGCGAGTACATTCTCTGATCATTTCATATCCTGCTTAGAATTATTTCCTGCAGTAGATTACTTTACTTGTACTGGCACGTTGGTCACACGGATTGGTACTATATGGATCCCTTCTTGAGATGTTATCCTTAGGGAGCATCGGGTACTCTATGTTCTGTGCGTTTCACCTACATAGCGTATCACTATGCTTCGTTGATTCTTCGATCACTTGTGACATATACTCTTATGATCACAGAGTCTTCCTAGAATCCTTATCCCATTTATGGGACTACTATGTACCACCTTCGGGGTCTACCACCTTCGGGGTCTGTTACATAGCATCATATAACATAACCTGACTGGATCCTTGTGTATTGATTGGGGGTACGGGGGAGTATAAATGGACATGTGAATAATACACCAGTAGTGTAGCATCAGAATCATTCCATAGTGTAGCATCAGAATCATCCCAGGCCATTTACATGTTCATATTGTACTCTGACTCACTAGCCACATGTTAGTTCTCTATGTATAGTAGATATTTCTATTACAGTTCTCTCTCTGTTTTTTTTATACAGCACTTCTTTCAGTACTTGTATCTTACTTTACTGCATGTTCATATTTTCTAACCTGCTATGAATTGTTGAGATGTACTGTGCTCGCTCCTGTCCTGACTGGACCTGTTGAAAATATTACAGAGGACGAGGAGGAGGCTTGCCTGGACACCTACTACGGGGCAGCCTTAGATGACACCTGTGAGCTGGACTCCCAGGAGGATCCAGCAGTAGCTGAGGACTTTCCCCCGACTGTTTAGACTAGATTAGATAGTCTGTTACCATTTGTAGTCTGGAGACTTGTTAGTTAGACTTTATTTGGAGAGCAGTTGTATATATTCTTGTATCTGAGACCTTGTTCTGTTGGATATTGCTGGGATTATCTTAGTCTACTTTTATCTACTTCATTTCCTTGAGTTCTATTTCATATCGTGCTATCTCTTCCTTAGTTGTGATTGAGTTTACTATTGCTATTGTCACCCCCATTTCGGGGAGTATAAACTGTTTAGATAAATATTGTTAGATGTATGTTGACCTAGGACAGCGTTCTACCGCCGACACTGCGGCGTAGGCTGGGCGTTGTTACGTTCTCGTACCCTCACAGTGGGTACGGGTCGTGACACGTTTTTAGTGGTGGCCCATGCAGGTCGAGACTAGAAGTGTAGTGGTATTCGAATTAGAGTATCACTACAGCCTGCAGTAGGATATAGGACATTAATTTTAAGGTACTTAATCACTTTAGGAAAATTTCTTTTATTGCCATCTAAATCCTCTTGTCAGCTGATCCTTTGAATTATAATTGTCCGCCCTTGTTATATCGCTTCCTTCTCAGAAATTGATACTCTTGTTTGTCTATCTTCAGGATGGTAGAGACTCGATCACAGCGTGCCATTCATGAGGATGCTATAGAGGGGACTGCTACCTCTCAGCCAGCACGGCGAGGCCAGGGGACTGCAGCTCCTGCCACCTCAGCTCGTGTTGAGACCTCGGCAGTCGCAGCAGGGGACATGCATCCACCGGCTCGGAGGCAGGACCCGGTTTTCCCAGAGGATCCTTACCAGCAGCCACCTCCAGGGACGATAGACGCAGTGCAGCTGCTAGCCTTCTTCAGGCAGTACATGGAGGGTCAGCAGGGACAGCAGCAGAGGTAGACGGCAGAGCTCACTCGAGGCATTGAGCTGGCAGTGACAGCAGTGGAGAGAGTAGCGGCTCAGCCAGCAGCAGTCCAGCAGCCGTACCAGCCACGGGAGAAAGGCATCCAGGACTTCCAGAAGATGCACCCGAGGGACTTCCGCGGGACAGAAGGGATCCTGTATGTCGATGAGTGGATCGAGCATATGGAGGAGATCTTCAGGCTGGCCGAGATTCCGATGAGGCTCCAGATAGAGGCAGCAGCCAGCATGATGCAGGATCTGGCTCGGACATGGTACCAGACTGACCCGAGGGTCGGCACAGCAGGACAGACTTGGGCAGCATTCAAAAAGCTGTTCAAGGAGAAGTTCTTCCCAGAGGCAGCGCTGGGAGCCCTCGAGACTCAGTTCGAGGCCCTAGTTCAGGGTAGTCAGTCCGTGGAGGAGTATGCAGGAGAGTTCTGCCGCCTGGGCAGATTTGTAGAGGACTTGTCGGAGGCGACGAAGGCCCGGAGGTTCCGGAAGGGCTTGGTAAAGGAGGTCAAGTCCTACACCAAGAACGCCCGCAGTATTACATTTGAGGAGATATTGGTGGACGCACTAGCTGCAGAGGATGACCTTGAGCTTAGGCTCAAGAGAGGGAGAGACCCAGTTGGGGGTAGTAGCAGCAGCGGAGGCCAGGCCAAAATGCCTCACTTTCAGCACCAGCAGCCGATGCAGTTCCAGCCTCGGCCGATCCAGCAGAGGCCAGTTCATCATCAGCAGCAGCCGAGGCAGCATCAGCAGGGCCAGAGGCAGGTTACCATGTGTGGCTACTGTAGGAGGTCTGGGCATATTACTAGTGAGTGCAGGAAGAGGCTGGGCCTGTGCCTAGTATGTGGTTCAGCAGACCACCAGATGAGGGAGTACCGCATGGGACGAGCAGTCCAGGAAGGAGAAGTCAGAGCTCCAGCAGGCCAGCAGAGAGGACCAGCATTGCTGACTCAGCAACAGAGGTTCGCACAGCATCAGCAGCAGGCCAGGGGAGGCCAGCAAGGACGAGCTTACGCCATGACACTTGAGGATGCTCAGGCAGTAGGAGGGATGCTAGCAGGTTCTGATCTTCTCGATTCCATTCTACCTTGTCTCATTATACCTATCCTGAAATTCTATTCCATCTATTTCTATCTGTTTCCTCATTGTTGATAAGTTTGATCTGGTGTTTCGTTATGTTTGTTTTTCTTCTGAGAAAATCATATGGGCTAGGTCACCTCAGATATGGGATCTAGAATCTTTGATGGTCGTGTTAGTTGGCATAGTGAGGACATATAGTCAGATTTTGGATGTATTTTTCGGGTATGGGAATTTAAGGTTTTTGCCGTCGCATGCGGCAATGCAAAAATTTTAAATACCATGAACCTAAGGATACATACCTTAGTCAAGGACTCTGTGATTATCGTAGCCATGCTCACTAGCACGACAAAGATTCTGAGTATCATGATTTTGGACAGACGCATATGATTATCTGACGGTATGTTTGAGACTTTGATTGTGGGGTGTATGACCTAGAAGGACTACTACCATTTTAATTTCGAGGACGAAATTTTTGTAAGGTGGGTAGGATTGTAACACCCAGTTTTTCAGAAGAGGGTAATTTTGAAATTTTGTAATTATAATTATTATTTAATAGTATTTATTTCATGTTATGATTTTTAGTAATTTTTAATTATTTTTAAACTATTTAAACTCACGACTTATGATTTGGTGCCTTGCTAGTGTTCATTTCCAGACTGAGGGGTATTTTAGTCATTTTTGTAATTTTAAGAATTATTTGGGATTATTAATTATTATTTAAATTTATTAGTATTAATTAGAATTTATGGGAATTTTTAGAATTTATTTTGGATTTATTTGGACTAGTTTGATTTTTGGCCAGTTTTGACCCATGTAGACCAACCTAGGAACTAACCATGGTTAGTTGGGCTTGGTTAGGTCAAGTGACCCTAGTCTAACCTAGTGTGACTCAAGTTAGTGGTTAGTGATTCATAGAACTAGAATTAGAAATTTAGAAATCATTTGATTTGGTGAATGGCTTGTGGTTTCACAAGTCATTATGTGACTTAGCTAGATTGGACTCAAACCTAGCTCAACCCTAACCCAAAGTCAAGTGGTCAGCCATCCCTAGCTGAACCTAGGGATTCCCCCCATTATAAATATCCTCCTAGTTTTAGGGCTAGCCTCCCTCCTTAGAAGAATAGCTCAAGTTTGGAAAGAGGTGAGTTCTTGCATAGAAAAATCTATTATAATTCCAATATAGGTCCTAAATTCCTCAAACTTGTTGCAATAGTTCCTAATGATGATTTTCTTGCTGTTGTGGAGGTTTGATTCAGTTTGGAGTTAATTTGGAGGATTTGGGATACCAAGTGAGGAGCTCACAAAGAGGCTTTTTCTATTGAACTTCACATTGAGGTATCTCTCTCTTTTCTCCATGAAATTTCATGTGGTCTTCACCAATAGGAACCCTAAGTGATCCCCCTAAGGTCTGGAATGGATTGTGTCCAGTATCTAGTGATTCGTGTCCGTTCTGGACACGTATCAGAGCAATGAACTAGGTGCTCGACCTAATGCCACAGAGGGCAGGTCGACCTTTTTAATCCATTCCTTTTGAATAGGAAATAGGATCTAGGTCTAGCCTAGTGATTCGTGTCATTGTATCCTAGTTTTAGTGTCGACCTGTGTCAGTTTTGTGTAGTGGACACGCGCGTGCACACGGCCGCGCGCTGCTACAGGGATCCCCTGCTACTCGGGCCCTGTAGCGGACACGACACGTGGCTATTGGACACGAAACTTGACACGAAGCAAGGGGCAGTGTCTGTCATGACACTCCCCAAGCCTTGTGTCGGTTGGTGTCGTGTCGAGCTTGGAACCTCGTATGCACGGGGAAATGCCCAGTCTGTGCACTATGGGTTTTTCCCACTGACACGGATCTCGTGTCCAACCTAGACACGTCGTGGACACTGGACAGTGGGCCCATGTGGTAGCCCTATAGGTGGGCTACCCATGTGTGGCACCACGAGATGCGCTCGTGTCCTGTGTCGTGTGCGCGACACGCGTGCACACACGCACGAGGCAGTGCACTGCTGAGCAGTGCCAGTGCACTGTTTGGTTATCTTGTTGTCTGGACACGATTGTGTCCATCATGTTGGACACAATTAGGTTCAGGACACCTATGTAATATATGCATTATGTTACCAACTCATTAGTTGTGTTTGAATGTGATTTTATTAGTTAACTTCCAACTTGCAAATCTGAATGATATGTAGTATCAGCCATTGGGATTCAGTTTTCGAATATGAACTTTGATAGACTATTTAACCTGCAAATTATTGTTTAAATCATGTTTTTAAAGTTCAAATGTGTTATCCTACATGCTACCTATCTGTGCTTAAATTTCTAGAGTGTTTGAATGTGTGTGGACTGTCATATATAGGTAGATGTTCATGTATGACATAAACTGACATTCTAGTTTACTGTTAAGGTTTTCTTCACTGTATTGGGTTCACATTTGAAATGTTTGAATGTTTCATGGGACTAATTAGCTGAGATTAGTTTCCTTTCCCTTCTTCTTCTTAACTGGAATTAGTGTGAACCTGAGTTTGTTCTCAAAATCTGAGTTTTTGGGTTAAACTGAAAACTGGAAATTGGGTGGGTTAATATTGAAGCCATGAATTGATTTCCTGTTTTCCTTTTTCCTATTTTTCCTGTGAACACCTCTTTGATGCACACTGTATTTTCCTGAACACAGACACTTAGCCTCTTGTATAAACCTGCACACATCACACACACATGATTTCCCCTGTTTTCTAATCTTCACTGACTTTTGTTTCCTACACATAGACACTTGTACTGTCACATTATTCCTGATAACATAATTTGTATTTCCTGCTAACATTCACACACACACACTCCTCTTTGAACCTGTCACAGCCACACACAATCATTGACACACACTGGCCTTCCCTCACACATCCTTCACTGTTATTTCCTACACTGTTATAACATGTCCTGCATACTGTCCTACTCTCTCATTCACTGTCATTTACTAATTCCTGCCTATCACCTATACACACACATTGTTGTAGCTGGTATTTCCTGCTAATTGTGGTTCCTGCACAATGCTTCATCATATATACACCACATCACCACTTTTTTCCTGCTTGCTAATTCCTGTACACCCTCATCACACACACACCACAGTAGCACACACACACACAGGCTTTCTCTCCCTCTTATGCATGAGTATATCCTATATGAATACCTATACATATGGTGGGTGAAATATTTATGTAGAATGTGTATACATATGTATTTAAGTGTGATGCATATCTATATGTATACATATAGTACTTAGCCTAGGTATATATAATGTTAACTCAAATGTATGTATCTATTTATATTGTAGTTGTGTTCCTATATGAGTTATTAGAGTATTGTGAATAAATAATGTATAGAAATATCTAATTTTGTAAGTGTGATGCTAGATTGACCTAGTGATGTGTAGGAGTATTTAGCTAGACTTGTTTAAGACTAAGGAAGACTAGTTAGCCTAGTTTAGACTAAATTAGACTTGGTGGACCTAGTTTGACTTCTAGGGTTGACCAAAGTTGACCGAGAGTTGACTTTGGCCTAGATTGACTTAGAATCATGTAGAATGCATAGTAGGACTCCATTTCACTATTCTGGACTTGTTGTGACTTGTGCTGTTCTGTTTAGGAGCCAGACACCACTCCTTGGACAGTACGATTCATATCGGACACTCAGTTACAGGCGAGTACATTCTCTGATCATTTCATATCCTGCTTAGAATTATTTCCTGCAGTAGATTACTTTACTTGTACTGGCACGTTGGTCACACGGATTGGTACTATATGGATCCCTTCTTGAGATGTTATCCTTAGGGAGCATCGGGTACTCTATGTTCTGTGCGTTTCACCTACATAGCGTATCACTATGCTTCGTTGATTCTTCGATCACTTGTGACATATACTCTTATGATCACAGAGTCTTCCTAGAATCCTTATCCCATTTATGGGACTACTATGTACCACCTTCGGGGTCTACCACCTTCGGGGTCTGTTACATAGCATCATATAACATAACCTGGCTGGATCCTTGTGTATTGATTGGGGGTACGGGGGAGTATAAATGGACATGTGAATAATACACCAGTAGTGTAGCATCAGAATCATTCCATAGTGTAGCATCAGAATCATCCCTGACCATTTACATGTTCATATTGTACTCTGACTCACTAGCCACATGTTAGTTCTCTATGTATAGTAGATATTTCTGTTACAGTTCTCTCTCTGTTTTTTTATACAGCACTTCTTTCAGTACTTGTATCTTACTTTACTGCATGTTCATATTTTCTAACCTGCTATGAATTGTTGAGATGTACTGTGCTCGCTCCTGTCCTGACTGGACCTGTTGAAAATATTACAGAGGACGAGGAGGAGGCTTGCTTGGACACCTACTACGAGGCAGCCTTAGATGACACCTGTGAGCTGGACTCCCAGGAGGATCCAGCAGTAGCTGAGGACTTTCCCCCGACTGTTTAGACTAGATTAGATAGTCTGTTACCATTTGTAGTCTGGAGACTTGTTAGTTAGACTTTATTTGGAGAGCAGTTGTATATATTCTTGTATCTGAGACCTTGTTCTGTTGGATATTGCTGGGATTATCTTAGTCTACTTTTATCTACTTCATTTCCTTGAGTTCTATTTCATATCGTGCTATCTCTTCCTTAGTTGTGATTGAGTTTACTATTGCTATTGTCACCCCCATTTCGGGGAGTATAAACTGTTTAGATAAATATTGTTAGATGTATGTTGACCTAGGACAGCGTTCTACCGCCGACACTGCGACGTAGGCTGGGCGTTGTTACGTTCTCGTACCCTCACAGTGGGTACGGGTCGTGACAGTTGCGGTGGCAGGGAAGAAGCGGTGGTGGGTGGTGGTTTTGGGATGGTCAGCCTTAGGATGGCCGAAGTAGGGTGGTCGGGAGAGATGGGATGGCCGGATTGTGGAGTGAGATAGTGTGTATGTAATTGATGTGTAAAATTTTGTGTGCTTGTGTGAATAAAAAATGCCCCATTAAATAGTGTAGTAGTGTTTGTGGAGCAAGCAAGTGTCATGGGAACTCCATGTAATTTGTAAGGGAGAAAGGGGCAAGAAAGAAAATGCAATGGTGTGTGGAATACTCTAGGAGATTCCATGGGTTAGCTAGCCATGGACAACTAACTTCCAATTAGTTAGCTAATTAATTTAATTATAGATAACTAATCATAGCCATGTGCCATACACAATTACTATGTCATTCCATGACTAGTTAGTTATGGTTAGTCATGACTATGATTAAATCAAATCATGAAAGTAAAAAATAATTTGGATTCCAAAAATCCAATAATTTTTTTTATAAAATTCCACAATTTTTTTGATAAATATTAGAAAAATATTTGAGCCGATTCAAGGAGTTATAGTTTCTCTCATCAAACCAAGGATTCACTTTTCCACTATATAGGGAATTCACTTTTCCTTCTAATTTGTTTGTCGTCTCCAAACACCGAAAAAATATATATAATTTTCCAAGAAAAGAAAAAGGATAAGAAATTGATTTCCTTTTCTTTCCTTTCCTTACCGCGAACCAAATGAGGCCTTAGAGCATCTCCAACCCTATTGTCTTGTTAAGTGTTATGAGTCTCAAGTGGCTCCTATGTGGCATGAGCCACAAGACAATGTCTTGTTTATGTGGCAAAATTATATCTCAAAAGACAATGAGATAGAAAAACTCTCTCCAATGCAAAAGTATTGAGAAGACAATAAAAAGTATTTTTTCCAACTTCCAAGGCAACTTTTAAGACAACTACTCATCTTCTTTCTTTTTTTCTAATATTTTTATTCATAATTGATGACATGGAAGAGAAGACATTGTCAAGTGCATTGTCTAGAACAAGACAATCAACTTCACAATGTCTTCTTTAATTTTTGCCACATAAGCTTCACAATTGACTTGACAATTGCATTGGAGAAGAACTTTTGAATAAATTTTGTCATTCCTATGTGGCATTAACTTTTTTCCAAAGTCACAATAGGGTTGGAGATGCTCTTAGTCTTCCACTACCCACTGGACAAATAGTTCACCATATATTCATTGTTCTCCAAAAGTTTTGGCTCTTAGTCTTCTACTACTCACTGGACTAACAGTTCTTTATATAGGTTTTTTCTAAGGGCACCACCATTTTTACTCGGGGGCAGCCCAAAAGAGTTTGAAAATATTACAAGTTCGCCATAGATTTTTTTTACTTGGGGACAGCCCAAGCTTTGGTATAAAAGCCAACTTTTTTTTTTCTCTCTCTCCTTCCTCTACACTTTTCTTCTCTCCCTAACTCTTTTCTTCTCTTCCTCTCCATTTTAGGTTAGAACAAAACCTAGCCAAATTTTTTCCCTCAACTCTTTTCTTCTCTCCCTCAACTCTTGTCTTCTCTTTCTCACCATTTTTCCTCTCTCCTTCCTCTGCATTTTTCTAGTTATCAAACAATATGACATTTGGACCGAATGACCAGCAACCAGACAATATCGAGAAAAAAAAGTAGAGAACAAGAAAGAAAAAACAAGAAGGAAAATCACTTTGGACACGAGCATGGATTGCTTTAGTAGATAGATCTTCAATGTAATAGTTCCACTGAAGGACTATTTTGCTGCTGCTTCACTCTTGACATCTCCATTCTTCTCCGCTTCGGCACCCAGGACTGCCAGGGATAGGACTGCCAGGGACCTAACAGTCCTATACTTAAGTAGGACTGCCAGGGACCTGGCAGTCCTACACTTAAGTAGGACTGCCAGGACTCTGGCAGTCCTAAATGAAACTTGTTGTACAGCAAGTGTAGCGGTCAGGCGAGAATTTTTGCACATTGCTCACCTGCCCATTCCTCTACACTCTCTGCACATTTGTAACTCCTCTTTCCGAATTTTAGTTTTTATTATTTTATTGACTTTATTTCTAGTTGAAAAAAATATATATATATATATATATATATCTTGTTATCATAATCTTTATATATTTATGGAACTATTTTCGTACGACTTTTATAAATGATATATATTTAGACCCATTAATTACCTTTAAGTTTTGAAAATATGTTTTCAAATACTAATTAATATTGAGTATTATTTCAAAGAACTATTTTAAAAGTATTATTATTTCCAAAGTATTAAATATGGATTTGGTTAAATATATTATAAATGTTATAAAATAATATATATTATAGATTGATTTTGATTTAAGCTAGAATCTACTTTGATTCAATATTTATCAGCTCGAATTTACAAAATCTATTTTAATTAGTATTTGATAAATATGGAGTATATTTTTAAAACAACTACTGTGGTTGAGATTTGGCTTACATATTTTGATTTAGAATTATAAACGCTATCTTAAAATTTATTTAGCATTATTAAAATAACAATTTTAAATATTATTGTTATCGGGTACTATATCTAGATTGATTAATTAATGTTTAAATATTTATCTGAGATTTAAATTCAAATGTTATTCAAACCAAATCTCCAAACCCTTTAGCAATCGAAATCCATGTACCGTGTCTCATTTCTACCGTCCCCTTCCGAATTTTAGCCGACTCAAATCTCCTCTATGTTCAAATCCGTCTTCAATTAAAATACGGGATTACTCCTAATCCCCTTGGTGGTCGACTCCAAATTCGTTTTTAAATCAAAACCATCTATCCCCTCCCACCAGATCAAAAATAGTACAAATATAGGAGAAGCAATTTGACTCCGTCATTACCTTCCCAAAACAGCAGCACCCCGCAGTTGCCCAACCACGACCACCACCAGAATCAACTCCCCTTCTCCGTCAACTTCATCGCCGGCCATCACCATAGCCTCCCCGCTCCTCCCACGTTCCGAAACATGGCGACCCCATTACCCAGTATTGCAACCACTAACAACAGCCACAAAGACAACAACACAACCTGCGCCGTGTCCGGACCCGTGTTGTCCGTGTCCACCACATCATCCCGTTCATTACATCACAGCATGCAAGTTTCCGCATCCGACATCGGAGAGGAAGCAATACAATATACAATCAAAGAGGATCCCGACCCTAACCTCTCCGACCGCCCAGCGCGGTCGCATGACGCTCCGCCCTGCCGGTGCCGCTCCGGACGCCGACCACCGCTGGGACGGGAAACCGCCGCGAACTCGCCGATCGGCCACCGCTGCCGATGGTCGCCAGCTCCGGCCGATCCCATGCTTGTCTCCTCCGGGGAAGTTCGCCGGCGTCGACCTCTCCAGACCGGAGCAGTACCCCCATCTCCTCCCAGATCCGCCTAGATCCAGGAAACCCTCGACGAAACCCCGCCACCCAGCGCTCCTCGGACCTCCCGCCGCCGTTCTCTCGTGCGCCGTCGACACATGCGACTGCGCCGTGCTTCGTCTGCCGTCCCCTCCGCGAGTTCTCGCGCCACCGCCGGAGCCACGGCGAGAAGCCGTCCGCCGTGTCCTCTCCGCCGATCCCTCTCCGGCCGTGCCGAGCCCCCGCGCCTGCGGCACCTGCCCCCGCGCCAGTAACCCGAGGTCAGCACCCTTCTCTCCGTCCCCTTTCTCTTCCTCCCGAACCCTATTCTCTCTCTTCCTCTGTAGTGACTAAAAAGGAGGAGTAACTAGTTCTTTTTATTGTCCGAGCTCTCTAGCCTAGTGGTATTAGAGCGGACATCCGGAGGGGCCGGCAAGGTTCGAGTCTCCCAATTGTGTGTGTGCGTGTGTTTTCAAAAAAAAAAAAAAAAAACTAGTTCTTTTTATTTATTTGTGTATTTATTATGTATTATCATTAATGGATATAACAGTGACTTCAGGGTTAATTAGTGGGTTGAAGGTTCTTATTTTGGGCTTGAGCCCACTAAATCATTAAAAGTAGATTTTGGGCCCGTTTATATAGTAAAGAATTCAGAATTTTATAAAGGGTTATACATAATAATTATAGGCTTTCATATAAAAGGATGAGTACATTGTTTTGACATATATTTTTAATAAACTATATGGGCTTATTATATATACATATTTTGGGCTATTTATTTATTAAGTTTATTGGATTTGATCAAATAAATAGTTAATGGGCTTTTTATATATATTATTATATTATTACTTTAAATAATTTCTAAATAGTTACAAATACTTTTAAATGTTCCAAATAATATTTTAAATGACTACTAATAGTTTCTATATATCTTAATAATTTTCAATATAGTCATACATTTTCCGTTAGGCCCTTTTTCCTTAAATCAAATCACGACTATAATAGTCATTTCCTATTTCTTGATTCGATTATCGTGCCAAACTCTGATTTTGGGCGTCTATATACCAAATTAGGCTAGTTGGACTATTTTGGACTCAACGGGCGATTTGGTGCACGGTTCGTCGGATTCCAACTTTGGACATACGGTTGGGTTCGTATCGGAAAACCGGATCCGTAGACATGTAGTTTGACGACTTTAGAGATCATTGACTCTGGCACGCTTTTCGGTGCAAAGCGGGTCCAACGGCGGACACCGTTTTGGTCCGAAATTATCGTTTTGCCCCTGTATCCAGAATTGAACTTAAGGACAGGTAATCCTAGCTAATTTGACTATTCTGAGAACGTTGGTACTATTTATTTCAGCATCTGGAGACTTCTGCATGTGTTGAATGATTGTGTCTCATTGAGTGGTATAGTATTATTGGTTTCACCAGCTAAGGACCTCAGGCAAGTGCACTTTCTGATTGCTTTTCGATTCATAGTAGTCTTTTCATTTCATGTATATACATATATCTTGCTGCTTGTTGACACGCTCGTCACACGGAGTAGTCGGGAGGGGAAATATCTTAGTATACATCTGGACTACCCAGAACTATCCCAATATGTCTAATCGTGAATGATAGCAGCTGCACACGACACGTGCAGTGAGCCGTATTTACCCTCTAGTCGTTCACATGTTGAAAATGATATTTCAAACCACCTAGATAGATGTCTTTTATTAGTTTTTTTCCTTGTTTATTTCTCTATCGTGCTATGTCATCAGTTATCTTCCAGT
Organism: Iris pallida; assembly: GCA_029216955.1. Lineage (NCBI taxonomy): Eukaryota > Viridiplantae > Streptophyta > Magnoliopsida > Asparagales > Iridaceae > Iris > Iris pallida. The sequence goes on from JANAVB010008599.1 coordinate 13,341,553, forward strand.
TTTCATATCTCATATGTTATTTTCATGTCTTGTTAATTCTATTATGTTTTCGCATTGCCGTCGGTTTGTGTACTTGTTCCATTCCTGACTGGAAACCAACATTTTTCAGGTTTAGCCGCGATCACTGTTAGCATTGAGAAGGCTTGGGTATGCTGAAGTGTAGTGTCCCGAAATTTGTGATACGTATTTTATACGTGTTCGTATTTCTGACCTGTATTTCTCTTTTTCTTTGATCAGTTAGTTGTGGTTTATTTCATATTTAGCATTGTGGTTTAATTGTCATTTATCGTTCATGGATTAATTCTGATTAGTGGAGCTTGGTTTTATTTGGATAGGAGGAGGATTGGGTTGGCTCGGTTTGGCCTGGCTTGGTTTGGGTTGGCTTGGTTCGGTTTGGGATTTCTCTTGGTTCATCATGAACCAAGGGGTGAACCCCCTACCTACCACCACCACTCATATTTATTACCTATTCTTCTTCTCTCTCTTCATTAATCTCTTCTTCCTTCTCCATTAAACCCACCACCAACCAAGAACACCCCTTAAGCAAGTGCATCTTGCTTCATGGAGGAACCCGAATTTTATTGTTCCATTATCTTCTTTGCAACATTTTAACTTACTTTAGTACTTGACATTTTCTCTTTTCATGGCTAGATTCTTGTAGATCTAAGTTTAAATTATTTTCGAAAATCTTGGGTTTTGATCTACTAAACCTTGTTATTTTCGAGTTTTGATGGTTCCATGTTGTTGAGAATTTTATTCTACCCAATTTGACCTTTGAAAAGTTGGATTTGGACTTGTTTTGACCAAGTTATGGACTTTTGAAGCTTTGGGTTCAAACCATGGAGTTCTTGCTGATTTGGAGAAGACAGTGAGCAGTGCGCAAGCTTTTTAGCTTGCGCCACTGAGCTGCGCGCGCTCTTTAGCGCAGCGCAGTCTACCTCATACGCTGCCTTTTGGAAGCGTATGTCTTGCATACGCTGACTTGGGTGACAAGGAGTCGTATGGACCTCATACGCTGCCTTTTTGGAAGCGTATGTCTTGCATACGCTGACTTGGGTGACAAGGAGTCGTATGGACCTCATACGCTGCCTTTTTGGAAGCGTATGTCTTGCATACGCTGACTTGGGTGACAAGGAGTCGTATGGACCTCATACGCTGCCTTTTGGAAGCGTATGTCTTGCATACGCTGACTTGGGTGACAAGGAGTCGTATGGACCTCATACGCTGCCTTTCGGAAGCGTATGTCTTGCGTATGCTGCCTGAGCGTATGCTGCCTGAGCGTAGCTTGACCTGAGCGTAGCTTGACTTGAGCGTAGCCTGACCTGAGCGTAGCTTGACTTGAGCGTAGCCTGACCTGAGCGTAGCTTGACCTGAGCGTAGCTTGACCTGAGCGTAGCTTGACCTGAGCGTAGCTTGACTTGAGCGCAGTCTGACTCAGGCGCAACCTGATGTTAGGCGCAACTGGACCTGACCCTACTTACCCTGGATTTTCTATAGCCCTGTATATTGATATTTTATTAGATATTTAACGTCCATTTTATATCCTTACGCCTTTTTTTATGAACTTGATAATCCCGAGTTTATTTATTATGTTTGGAATGATAATTGAACATGCTTGATAGTGGCCCGCCGTGGTGCACTCCTGACTTGATAACTTGACCTGCTAATTCATGACACGACAATGACCCGTAGTGGTGCACTCTTGACAAGTACCCTGACATGCTTGATAGTGGCCCGTCGTGGCGCACTCTTGACTAATTAATTCATTGGCCTGGACACCGTGGATGATTGTGCTTGTATAAACTACGAGTCCTGTGTGTCTTACATCATGTCTAGGGCATGATCCCTGAGTACCACGGTCAGGGATTCATACTGAATCTGGCTAGGTTAATGACTAGATTGATCAAATAGTTCATGGAGAATTTCCCAGTTACCTGTTGCCCCTTTGGTCCCGGCCTTATATATATATATACATGGGATTTGTTGCTATCCGTCGAGATGAGCGCACTTCCAGCCCGCCGTCGAGTGTGGTACCTTAGGACACATGTATCTTACTACAGTGTGTCTGCTATATCCTGCTATCTTTTCCTTTTCTTGCTGGGATCACTCAGGTAGTAACAAACAGGTAACCGGACTTGGAATTCTCATTGCATCTTGCTAGTAACTAGGCCTGTGATAACCCTAGTTAGTTAAAGTATCAAGCCGTACTTATTGCTTGGCCGTGATTGTTGGATGGGGTTCAATCTGTCTAGTCTTGTCTTGATCCTGTACAATATTGTTACATGTCTCGATTTCTTATATTTACCTTGCCGATAAATGGTGGAAGAAACCAAGTTCTGTTCAGACGAAGGGTTACAACCCCGGTCCTTGTTTGGTTTACGGGTTGTAACCTGGTTATCTGAATAGTCCCATGGTTATCTCATCGTATATCATACTATCATGCTTTATCATAGGTTCTGTCTTTTATTGATTCTGTACAAGATTGTCTTTTATATTCACCTATCATGCTTTTTTCTAAAATTACTGTCTCTTATTAAGTAATTATATTCTTGTGCTAATTTGCTGGTTTTAGTTCTTAAGTGAAGCCTCCTTTGTGGCACTTGCTCTTTCTGGGGTCTGACCCAGCTGGTTTTGTATGGCCAGATACCGGAGCAGCAGCAAAGGATCTACCTACCTTCCAGCCAGATGGTGACCACTAGAGGAAATCCTGGCAACGAGTGGGTTATTTTGGTTCTCCCACTCTATTGTACATTATTCTTTTGAGGCATTTAGCCGACGAGCACATGTTAGCTCGATGCACTTTACTTTCTGTCTGCCTACGGGCTGTAACATGATTGGCAACTCGAGGTTGATCATGTATAACTTAACTCTTGCTAGTCCTTACATTTTGTACGACTAGCTTCATGATCATCTGGATATGTAATGTTTGGGACGCCTTACAATTGTATATTTGGTGGTCTGATATCTTGTAACTATTACTAGTTGGTTGAGATTGAGACAATAGGATAATTTATGACCTTAAGAGACTGATGGCTTGTAGATAAACCGTCACATATCTAGACAGCCGTGACCGTATAGCGGTGTGGATTCCATTCCGTTATACGTAGCTGGCTATGTCTGCCCCCGCTCTCCAGTATTCTGGTTCTGGGACGTGACATGAAGTCAAACCTAGAAATAGATAGCAGATGTATCAATTTCATTAATTGTAAAATCTTGTATTTTCTTTAAATATAAATGTTGTAACTATTGTAATAAATTTAGAAATGTGAATGAGCAGCAAATGTTATATTTTGAGCAGTTATTTCTTGCGGGCTTGACAGCATTCTACCGCCGACTCTGCGGCGTAGGCTGAGCTTGGACACGTCTCGTATCCGAAAAAGCGGGTGCGGGTCATGACAACATTCTATGTTTAGCTATTTTTTGCATGGCATTCTTTTGTTGTTGATTTGATTGTGTACAATGTAGCTAGGTCTATATGGAGGAAGCACTTTGCTCTATCTGCTGCCAGAGGCTATTATGGCTGTAGCCTTTTAACAATACTCGTTTCAACATTATTTGATGCTTGTTAAACGTAATCATTACATAAATGTAAGTTATTTTCTCTCGTAAGAGAAAGAACAATTGTGACATTATGCTATCATGTGTATATTGGTGGAAGAATCTATATTTCTGAGTGATAATGAGGTTCTTGTTTGATATATTGGTGGAAGAATCTATATTTAGGACTGCCAGGGACCTGGCAGTCCTAAATAAAACTAGGACTGCCAGGGTCCTGGCAGTCCTACTTAAGTGTAGGACTGCTAGGTCCCTGGCAATCCTAATTGAAACTTGCTGTGACAGCAAGTTTCATTTAGGACTGCTAGGGTCCTGGCAGTCCTACACTTACAGCAAGTTTTATTTAGGACTGTCAGGGTCCTGGCAGTCCTACTTAAGTGTAGGACTGTCAGGTCCCTAACAGTCCTACTTAAGAGCTCTGGGATGGTGATATTTGAGCAGCAAGAACAATTCCTATCCTATGGCATCTTGAGAATGGTTGAAGTCCATGCTATTTTTACTTCATCTAGCTTTGTTGAAGCATTCGAACAGTAGGAGCAAATTTTGTTTGTCCTGGGCGTTCTTATTCCTGAGAAGTAACTCCCTTGCCATTTTATTTTAATTCACCTAGCTCATTTTCATTGCTCCCCGTGAAATCTGAAGGCGGGTTAATAAGATACATTAGGACTGCCAGGCCTGTGGCAGTCCTAATGTAAAGTAGGACTGTTACAGTCCCTGCAGTCCTCTTTCATAAGAGGACTGCAGGAACTGTGGCAGTCCTACTTTACATTAGGACTGCCACAGGCCTGACAGTCCTAATGTACTCAACCCGATTGTATCAGTCGAACGGCCAAAACGAGATGCTCGTTTGTCGTCTTCTAGGGTTAGGGTTTCAAGAAAAAATGTGGGTTTGTCGTGTTTGAAAATTCCTTTCATGAACCCTAAAGAGATTCTAAACCTAATTTATCAAAACTATTTAGAGAATTAAAATTATTCTAGGGTTTTGAATAGAATGTAGAAAATTTTTGAAGAAATTAGGGAAGAACGTTTCTAGATTCCAGTTGCTTCAACTTGCGTGTCATCTCTTCGAATCTAGGAATGTTGTTGAAGAAATCTTGGTGGAGGAATTGGGAGTGGAGTGGTGGAGGAGAAGAAAGTAGGGTTTTGGGAGAGGGAGAGGAAGAGTTCTCTTTTTTCTTTTGGTGGAGAGAGAGTGTAGAATGAGTTATGGGAAGGAATGAAGGGTTTGGGGGGGTTGGGCTGTCCCTAGCAAAATGTGGGTACCCCCTAGCAAAATCTCCACATTCTTGGGCTGCCCCCAAGTAAGGGTTGCCCCCTAGCAAAAATGGTGGTGCCCTTAGAAAAAACCTTTATATATTCATTGTTCTCCAAAAAATTTAGCTCTTAGTCTTCCACTGCCCAAAAGTATAATCGAGACACTGTCCGGTATGAGTTCGGCCTATCCTAACAAGTACAGCGGGTCGAACACGAATCTAGTTAATTTTTAACGAACCGAGTCTGAACATTGATATTTAGGTCCAATCTGGACCGAATCGGACTTAAGCCAGTCCGAGTTTAATTTCGGTGTGAGCTTGAACATGAGGTTCTTCGAATCCGTTTTGTCTGTTTACATCACTATACGATTTTGGTATTATTTTTAAAAATAATGATTAAAAAAGACTAATTATAAGGGCACATCCAAAGTTGATCAGGGCTAGCCCAAATCTAATTTTGATTTATTTACAAATTTGTTACTTAAAAAATTACTCATGGCCCTAATGTAGGTATATAAGTCAATTTTTTATTTTTTTTGCTAATGTCTCATTCCTCACATTTCTTTCTCCAAACCTTAGTTTATCTTCTTTCTTCTTGTTCGGACATCATGGAAGAATAGCAAGAAGAAAGAAGAATAAGAGAAAAAGAAAATAAACCAACTTGTGGGAATCATGGAACTTTTACTTTTAAGTTGTGGTCCCAACTTGTGAAAATTATGGATAAAACCCTAGTTATAAAAGAAATTGGGTCATTAAATCTATTAATCAATCAGCCCGGTCCTTTCGAAGAATACAATATTCCTTCCAAAGCAGTCTCGGTAACTCTCCGATCGATAAAATCCTATTTTGATAGTCCTAAGATCGACTAAGTCGACTTTAGGACTGCCAAATTTCTGACAGTCCAAAATACTTCTAGGACTGCCAGAACTTTGGACAGTCCTAAATGGACTTGCTGGACACCAAGTCCATTGTAGGACTGCGCAAATTTCTGGCAGTCCTAGAAGTATTTTGGACTACCATAAATTTTGGCTATCATAAAATGGACTTGCTTAGTGGATAGGTCTGACAGAAATTTTGGCAGTCCTAACCGTCCAAAAAAATTGTCAGTCCAAGAATTTTTTTAATAATCATGGAAACATAAGTCACGTAGGAATTTAATATTTTTATATCATTATTAAGTTACCTTAATGTTTTTAAATATATTTTAGAGATAAATAAATTATCTACTCGTAAAAATAAATAAATTATCTACTCAATTTAAAATAAACTCAAAATTTTAAATCTATAAGTCTCTCAATTTTTCTCATTTTAAAATAAACATTCATATATTCGGTCTATAAATCTATTTTAGGTATAAATATATTTTAGAGATAAGTCTCTCAATTTTATTCGTTTCAAAATAAACCTATTTTAGAGATAAGTTTCTCAATTTTAAATCTAATTTAGACTCTCAATTATCTACTCGTTTAAAAAAAAAAAAATCAAAATGAGGACTGCCACAATTATCTACTCGGTTTAAGAGTCGTAGAAGTATTGAGGACTGCTAGGAGTTATGACAAATCCTGGACGCTCTACAGCAAGTCCATTTCAAGACTGCCAGCAGTCCTAAAATCGAAATGGCCGAATGAAAAAATATATGTTAGGATTTATTTTCATCTTGATAATGGAGTGAAATATATATATTTTAGGATTTATCTCCATGCATTGTTTATGAGGAATAATGAAATAAATATTTTAGGATTTATTTTCAGCATTCTTTGTGAGGAAGGAAGTACTAGGATTTGTAAATTGTTTGTGATGAGCATTTGGGTGCCATCGAAATTGGACATGAGAAGAAAACTAGGATTTTTATGGAGATGGTGAGGATGGAAATGTTGGAGAAGAAGAAGATGATGAAATGAAAATTAGGGTTTTGGGAAAAGAGAGTTACATATTAAAATGAAGGTGAAAATTTGGATTTGGAGTGTAGGAGTGTTGAGTTGGAATAGCCCAAAGAATAAAAAATTGGACTGTCCTGAGTAATTTTCTTTCAAAGCTAGCTCTATTTCAGACTAGTCCTGATTAACTTTGGATGTGTCTTTATAAATAGTTTTAAAAAAAATATCGAAAATCGATCAATTCTAACGTGGAAGGATGACGATGACGACAAGGGACATAAGGGGAAAATAGGAGGATAGATGGTGGCATTGCAGGACGATGGTCGATCACAAAGGATGAAGGGGAAAAAAAAATTATAGCGGAGAGATATGAGTGCAAACATTGTCATTTTTTCCCTTCAATTAAACCAATTGTATTCATGTATTTCAAGCCAATAACAAGATTGGCTTTTCAATAAAAATAAGTTAGATTGATTTCAAAAATAAAAATGAAAAATAAGTTAGATTAAACTATAGTGGCTAATATGCAACAAAATTCTACAAAGTTTCTAAAAACTATAAACTTTCAATTACACCTGTCAATTGGGTCGGGCGGTCCAGCCCAGCACGAGTCCGATCCGAAAAATTGGCCCATGTGTCGGTTCGGCCCGATTAATCGTGGGTCCGGACCGACTCGTTCCCGTATATTGGGTCGTGCCGGACTACATATATCGGCCCATAACATAGGTTCGACCCGGTCCACCGAAATAAATAAGAATCAAGTAGTTTCTATATCAAAAAATGATTGTTATTAATATTTAGAAAACTTAATCATGTTATTATGTTATGTTAATCTACGTAAATATATGTGATTGTTGAAAAACATATATGAAAACATGTTGGATGTTCAATCTTTTATGTTTAAAAAATGATTGTAATTAATATACAATTTTTTTTTGAGAAGAACGAAAATAAATGTTCAAATTTTACGTGTCAATCAAGATCCGGCACGGCCCAGTCCGACCCGAAGCCCACTGTTCTGTGGGTCATGTGCCGGATTGGGCTGAGATTTTCAACCATTGGCCCGGCCCGGTCCGATCCGCTACAGTTCATAGGCCCAAGAGGCCCCGGCCCGGCCCGACGCACCCAATTTTCATGCCGGCCCGGCCCAGATCTACTTTCAATTCAATATTATTATATATACTAAAAGTAAAAAAATGCAAAAATTATAATTTTCCATTTTAAAACCCTACCAGGGAAGAAAAGATATACTCTGTACTCTGTAGTCATTAGTGTACTCTCTCTCTCCAGGACTTTTCTCTCTCTCCATTTTTTTTCTCTGCTACTTCTGAGTACAGAAGTAAAGGAAAAAAAATGGCGGTCTGTCCATTAGGGTTACCGTTAGATTCCCCAATCCCAGACGCGGAAACCCTAAATCCGTTGGTCGAGCACGAAACCCTAAAAACCCTAAACGACGAGATAGAAACCCTAAAAACCCTGAACGACGAGATCGAAACCCTAAACGACGAGATCGAAACCATAAATCTGTCGGATGGATCCGAAGAACCGGAAGAGAGCGCCGAGCCGTCGGAGAAGGTTCCGGAGGGGGACGAGGAGCGCAGCGGGAGGCTCCCCTATCCGCTGCGTCCCGGCGAGCCCGACTGCGACCACTACGTGCGGACCGGCGGGTGCCGCTACGGCGCCGGCTGCAGATTCAACCACCCTCCCGACAAGATCAAGGCGAAGGTTAGCTTGTTCGGATTGGATTGGTTGGATTGATTTTTTTTTTTTTTGGGTGGGGGGGGGGGGGGGGGGGGGGGGGGGGTGGGGGTTGGTGTGGGGTTATTTTCTGATGTGGGTTTTGTGTTTTCTTGCAGGTGAAGGTCAAGAAATCGGCGGGACCGGGGCAGGTGAGCAGTTTGTTTCGCGATTTTATGTAATGGTGAATGTTATATCAAGAGGGGTTTGTTCGGAAGGGGAAACTATTGAAACTTTTTGTAAAGTTAGGTTATTTGAAGTTTCTAGAAAGAGAAAATTGATTGTTTGTTTACTTGAAACTAGAATTCACAATGTAGGCCAAAGGATCCTAGTGTCACCTTAACTATAGCGGATGTGTTTTTTGCCCATTAACTTTTATTTGCTCGATTTTGGTACCCAACTTCATAAATTGATGTTTTGAAGCACCTTTCATCAATTTTTGGGTCCTTAGTAGTTGTGTTTGTTGTTTGTGTTGTGTTGGTTTTTGTAATGAAATGAATAATGATACTATTTTGTTAATGATGAACTCTTTTACTTGCAACTAAATTTGGACGGAAGGGGCTTCAAAAGAGCAATTTATGATATTGGGGTGTCAAAATTGAGCAGTGGAAAGTTAAGGTGCAAAAAACACCAACTATAGTTGGAGTGCTACTAGGGTAATTTAGCCAAAGAATGTATGACATGTCACCAGCAAAATAAAGTGTTAGACAAATAATAGTGTGTGGTGGTCTAGTTTCCATTTACGATGATTCTGGCGTAGAGTTTGCGGAATACGTTTATAGTTTGAGAAGCCGAGCCGGGTGGAAACTAAGAACACTTTCCATGAGTTTCCTACTTTCCCTTTTTTTTACTTTGCAGTTACCAAACGATCCATTATGTGGGTTTGGTGTTGTTGAAAGTTGACGTCATAAGTTGCTGATCAATTTACTTATAAAAAACATGCTTTTCAGTTCTGAATGGACATGTATTAAAAGAATGATAAAAAGGTATAAGATGAATTTCGAGGAAAAAGAAGAGAGTTGAAGGGTAGTCTAAGCTTACTGCCATGCATGAGTTTCATGGCCTAATTGGGTGCTTGAAAGTAGATGCTGAAAATGAAAGTGCAGATCCAGCATGGGATAAGTTGCACTTTCCAGAAAGTACAAATCCGAGAATTGATTGGTAAAAGTTGAATGTGGTTCATGAATGTGTCACTTTATGCTTCGAGACCATTGAAAGCTCACATCCTCTTTTGAATATAGATGTGGAGAACGTAACATAGAAAATGGGTTTTTAATGAATGGCCACTTTCAAGCAACCAAAATGTCCCCTCACGACCAATGGGGAATTTGGAACTTTATCAACTTGACATCTAGGACATATTCTAATTTTGTTTCCTTTTCTATTGTGAGTAATGTTGAGTGCAGTGCAGTTTGAGGTAGTTCAAAGACCTAATGCTCAACTGGAGCATCGAAAAATTACTAAGCTATTGATTTTGACTCACATTATTGCTTGTGTTATATGATATACACCACTGTTCTTTACAGTTGTGTGTTATTGGTCTAATCTGTATGCGTGTTGTTGGTCTAATCTGTGTGTTTTTAGTGTTAGAATGGTGTTGATATGAATCTTTGTAGGCCCAAATGCCACTGTACAAGTCTTAGGTTGTTCAAAAAATGGGCTAAAGTCTCACTATCCAAGCCCCCAAAACTCATCTTTTTCTTAGTATAGTACATGCACATACATAAATAATATTCATTTATGAAATAGTACAATAATGTGTATTATCTTTTGGTATGCACTTTTCATTCTTCTCCCCCTCAAAATGCCACTGTACAACTCTTAGATTTTCTCTCAAAAAAAGAAGAAGATAGTTATAGCATATTTGGATTATTGCCTTGATGTTATACTATACGATTCTGCATTTACTTTATCCTCTTGAGTTTATCTTTCATTTCTATCGTATCTTATCAAGGGTGTTGAGGAAAAAGAGGAAGAAATTTCTTCAGAAATGGGTGCACAGACAGAAAGCAAGGTTAGGTTTGTTACTACTACTTGTGTTGGTCAATGAAGATCTCTTAAATTTTCTAATGAAACGAGTGTGCTTCTTGTACTAGGTTCAGTTCATATCAATAAATACAACATACATACAATTATCGTATCATTTTTTTTTCTTTGACCCAAAAGAAAGTTGTTATTCTATCTATTCTCAAAATTTTCATATCTATGGATATGGCTACTGTGTCTTGATGTTACTTTTCCAATCTATTATAAAGGATGTTGAAGGAAATAATACAAACTTCTTTTAGAAAATGTGGGAAAGATTGAGTGTATGGTCAGCATACCTTTTAAATATTGTTTTTTTTTTTGCCAAAAGGGTTTCTGGTGTATGATCAGTGAATCCATTAGAAAATTATACCTAATCTTGTTTTGGTTAACTCAATTTGATATAGTTTGTAACATTTTCTTTTATTTTGAGACAGTTTGTACACGAGTGTTAAGGAAGAACAAAAACAAGGGTGACAGAATGCAAGTTCACATTCCCATAATATCATTTTACTACCATTATAATTTACTCTGCTATGTTGGCAATGAAATTATTTCTTAGCTGTTAGTGCCTCCTGTCTAACCGAGTACAAAAGGAATGAAATGTGATGCTCGTGCAATATATAAGGGACTGAACTGACTGAAGGACCCAATTGACCACACTATTGTACTGACTTACGAGCTAGGTTAGCTAGAGTTTAGGCAATGGGAAAGTGCTTTCTTGCTAGCGACTCGGCCTAACTTAGCATGCCTTCGCGCCCTCAGGAATGGTACTAGCAAAAGTCAAAATGATACAAAGACTAGGTCACACTGGCAGACTGAAAGCTGGGAACGAGTGCTGACCTAAAGAGACCTAGCGAAAATGAAAAAGGTCTACTGCAAGCACCGTTACATGCCTACTTGCAAACCGCATGCTTATTTGCACTTATTGTGCCTTCCTTTTATCATTCTTATTTTTTTGTCCATGTGGACTAAGAGGTTTAACAGAAAAAAAAAACTCGGAGGAAAGTCTTGGGGACCTGAGTTTTAATACTCTTAAAGAATTAATCAGTCTAAAAATGGCATACTGATGCAATATATTATTCTAATAAGTAAAAAAAAAACTACACCCACCTATTTGTCCTATGTGAGGGACATCAACTCAAATGGGACTAGAGTGAGTCTTCCTTACATAAGGGTTCTCGAAGCCATTCATTGACTTATTTCTGTAGAGAAAGACTGATAGATATACGTATGAGGCACGTTGACTGCTAAAAAGATGCATTAACTGCTAAAAAAGAATATGATCTTTGTCTTCTGGGTTATGTTTTACGAGCAAAGTTGCTCGTGAATCTTTTGATTTGTAGTTCCCATGTTTGTTGATTTTGGTCCCATACATATAGTGGGCAATTACTTATGGTGGACAACTAAGGAGGTACCCTGACGATTTCAACTCAATTACTGACAGATATCCATACCAAGTTACGCTTGCATATGGTCACTACTATGACAGATATGCGTACCAAGTTATGCTTGCATGTATTCACTACTATGCAATATTTTCTGGTAGGTTCTTTGGGTCCATTAAATTTGTCGCTTTCACAAATTAGTGTTTTAAATAAGTTTGTTGTAATGAACTGTGTTGGTTTGCCATTATTTCTTCTTCCTAAAGAAATCCAATAAATATTTGAACCTTAGAAGCCAGAGGAGGCTAACGAATCTTAGTAAGAACCGCGATTCGACGGTTTTTACTTAGGAGCTCCCAAGGTAGTCAAAAGGTGCAAGACGTGTACTCGAGGCGCAAAGGGACCATATCGCCCGAGGCGTACTGAAGGCGCGTGCCCGAGCGAAGCGAGGAGCAAAAGTTAAAAAATATACATAAGTAAATTAGTAATGCAAAAAAAATAAAACCAAATAACATATTAAAACCAACAAAAACATGTTAAAACATAACCAAATGAACTAGCATAGCAACAATAACAATCAACAAAACTAACAAGAGTTTCTATTCTTCCTACTATGTTTTTAGTATTTTTTAGTTTTTTCAGTTCAACTGTAACCAACTTTGGCAACCGTGGAAATGGTTCTCTTCCTTCCATCCACTTGTATGAGGTAAGGGTCATATCCATGCCTTAATGTTTTTTGTACACACACACACACACACACACACACACACACACATATATATATATATATAAGAAAAAAAGAAAAAAAATTATAAGGCGCGTCTTTTCTTGGTCGTGCCTTGCTGAAAGATTCACCTTAGGTGCGTCCGGAGAAATGTGCCTCGCCTAGTGAGGTGCGAGGCGCAATTGTTGCGCCTTTCTGTGAGGCGCGCCTTTGACTGCTATGAGAGCTTCTTGGGAGCTCGTTTTTCCAACGCCGAGAGCGTGTTTTCCCGACGACAGGAGCGCTTCCCATAACAAGAAACTAATGATTACTTGACATTATAAAATTACCATGCGAATGATCTCTTTATAACGTAACTTTGAACTGGATTTTACAAATTCTAATAAATATTAAGATATCTATAAATTTTGATAACAATAATTAATAAACATAAAAAATTTATTAGCGCACACTCCTATCAAGCTCCCAACTTTAGATTCTTCTAAGTAGTCGTGCTCCTCCGCTCCCGCTCTCAGCTTCTAAGCTTTGAACTAGCTCCTAACGAGTTCCAATCTCTATGTCGATTAAGTGTCTTTACTAATTCAGAAACAAGAATGTGATATTTTTCCATTAATTTTTGTACTTTTAAATTCTTTTCTCCCCACTCCATTGTTATTATTGTTCAGTATCTAATATAAGATATTTTGAAACAATGTTGAAAGGTACCCCTTGGGTTATAGTTAAGGGAAACTATTGTTAACTTTGAAACTTTTACACCAGAAGTTTCCAATTAGTAATGTTGATTTGAGATTATCATTAAGTAGTTAATTCCTTTTTTAGTTGCCATATAAATTGTGTTGGCCAATACTTGCAAAATATTATGATGGGTGATATTCAAAGGCATTAAGTGACAAAAGAGAGTTTAAAATGCTAAAAATGTCAAAAGATTCTCAGGCAATCTCTTTAGATCTTGAAAATAATAATAATAAAAGAAAATTAGTAAGAGTTCTTATTTCTTTATCTTTATAGGTAAGTTTCCTTCTTTTGTGTTAGTAGTTTTTTTGGAGGATCTGAGAAATAGGAAAAAAGAACAAGGGGAATGAGCCGAGTTGGTCTTGAGCAATCACGAAGAGAAAAATCAATGAGAATAATGTAACAAATGGTATGAATAAACTTAAGAGTTCTAAATCAATTTTCCATCATGAAATTGGAATTAATCTATTTTCTTTAGCCTAACGACCCCATCTAAGAATACAAGAGCTCAAGAGTCAAGACTGCTCAAAGATCTATTGTTCTGCTGTTGCACTGGCATGTGCGACGAATAAATAAATAAACTTCAATGAAGTTCCTTTAATTCCTTTTTGTGCTTCCTGGACAAGGTACTCTGAGGTATGCACCTCATTATTTCTGATGCTAGTTCCCTCCATTCATGTAACCTGTAAAGCACAAAAAAGCACAGATAATTGGCTAGCATACCAATCGACAATTCAATGGAAATCTTTATACACGAAGATAGGGCACTAGTTTCTGAAAAGATAGGTGCCCATTTGTTTTGGGCTTGGTGACAACATGAAATCTAAGATCTCACTTCCCATGTGATTGGGTTTAGTAATAGATCTTAAGGACTCACTCTGAAATATTCTGATTGGAGGGGCACCAGATCCTGTAATTGCAATAGTTGGCGATGATAGTGGACAAGGCTGGCCTGTTGACCCGCAGGCTCGGTCACTAAAAAGCCTAACCAGGTCTGACCTGATAGGGAGTCGGACCATGTAGGTCCGGATATGGATAACTGCTAGTGTGGCCTTGTCCATACGCATATCCTGAAACTTAGAGGCCTATTTTTCGGCTCAAATTCTCTGCTCGTTATCTGACCCTCACGTTGTTGGCCCATTTGTAGACAACTGCTTATCATTTAGATTAATGGCCCACTCTCCATTTAAAATGCTCTAAAACCCAGTTTTTGAGCCTAATCCTAATTCTTAATCCTTTGGGCTTTCCATCTTCTCATTAGATCACAAAAACTGTTCCTTTGCTTCATCTCGACAAGGATATCCGATCTTCGACACTACCCAATCACCACATCATCTCCAAGCAACATTATCTCATCGCCAACTAGATTCATGCATATATAAAAGATACCATCTTGATTCATGCTTATATAAAAGACATCTAGAGTGGCAAATTTATGCTTGTAGTTGAACATAAACGTTTTTCAAGATTGATGGAATGAGGTTCTGAAACTGTTTGAAACATTAAGAATTTCAAATACTGCAGGTCAGTTGATTACTGTTAATTTGTGAGGAGCTATTGTTTCTACGGAAAATAGAATACACAAATATAATGTTATTTTAAGTATCTCTTTGTATAAGTCAAATTGTTACAAAAAAGTTAGAAGCCAAGTGTAAAATGCATAGTTCTTGTTTTTTTTAAACTTTTTTTGGGGAACTAGAAGCATATTTCACCTTGCCAATCGACTGGCCCATAAAGCATGTGGGCTGGCCCGAAGCTGTACGGTCAATTTTAGGACTTAAATTTGTAAAACTAAGACTGGGCGTGCTGATTATTTGGACAGAATTATGTTGGGCTCAGTAGGATCGGTCCAATTATCATCGCTACTTATAGATGGTGCTTGAAAGGTAAATAAGTCATGTCTGCATGCATTGGTTAATGAACTTGTTGATCCTGACATGATTAGATAATTGTTGGCTGAAATAAATTGATCTTAGACCTGTCTTTGGTAAATGTGGTAGAGCCTTTTTTCCCCCACTTTTTGGCTTGTCATAAAGATAAATGCAATTGCCTATAGTAAATTGTATCATCTTACTTACTTTGTCTAGACCCTATTGTAGTCTATCACTATGGAGCTTGGAGGGTGCTCCTTGGTTGAATGAGCTTAAACTGCATGACCAAAAATGTAGGTCTACCTACCCTACTAGTCTTCCAGGTATGCCATCCTCGTTAGTACATAGCTATATCTCGGTTACAAATTTGGCTCTAGCACAAAGTGCTGACATCATATAGGCAACTGGTTGTAAAGATGTTGTTAGTAGCTTAGTCCTTATGGAGCTCCCCTTGCTCCATAACCGACCCCATCCAATCGGTGAAGACTTTGGATGATGATGAGCTACATAATTCTATTGCTATACGGCTAGTCATCCCAATAGTCATCACGGTCTCTAAAGAAACTATGAAGTTTGTCCTATGATGCAATTTACTGCAGATGTTTACTATTTGTTTCAAGTTTGCTATAATAGACATTTTAAGTTGGTTTCTATCATTCTATGTAATGATGTATTATAAATGTTGGTATTACTCATATCTTACAAAGTGTTTTGGCTTACACATACCATATGCGATGCACCATTCTATTTAAAGCCACTCCAGTCAGCTTATGATCCTCAATAGGATCTCTTACTCTTTCATCAAAAACTTTACCTTCTCCATGACTCTATTGAGAGTCCTACATATTTGAGGCTTGCTCAAGGCACTCTGGGTTTTGTTTGCATAATACTAACCTCATCGATAACCATGTTTTTCTGAAGACAAACTGAAATCTTACACTTCAATAGAAGCAAATAATGTTTCTGCAAGAAACTTATAAGCCACTCAGCATAGTATTCAACAATCAAGTTTAGGGCTACAAAAGGCTAAGTTGAGGATTGTACTAGAGCATGTCGCTATTTTTCTATTTATCTTGTGAATATCAACATTCAATACCACACATAATTTGTTTTTTTTAATATTAGTAACTTTCAGTGTCAAAACGATCTTGGAAGTAAAAACAACCTCACGACCATTACTTTCTTGATATATGCTTATGGGAATGCAAGGAGATCATGACTTCTGAAAATTGACACAAACACTGCAGAAAACAATAATAAGGTTTCCATTCTATTCTAACAAATGCAGACCTTTAACCCTGGAAACATATGTCTATACACAGTATTGGCACATTCTCTCTTCCCTGTGTGAAACTACTCAGGGGAAGTAAAAAAAGGATAGAGGAGATCCAAGGTGAAACTACTTAGGGGAAGAGATAATGTGCCAATACCGTGTATAGATATATGCATGTCTGATATGGGTACAACACCTAACCGCCATCCTTTTGTGCTTCCTAGATACATGTCTGATATGGGTACAGCACCTAACCACCATCCTTTTGTGCTTCCTAGATACCATATAATGCTTGCTAGATTGAATCACTTTGAAGGGCAGATCTTATATAGAACTGATTCAATGGGGGTTTAACCTGAAAACGACCTTTTGTTTAGTATGACTTAGAACACAGTTATCGCTCTTTTCTGATCTCAAATGCTTAAGCTATACATTTTTGCAATAAATTTCAGATGCTTGATTTTGAGCTGTTTTTTTTTCCAGATGGCTGCTAAAGAAAAGAAAAAGGCAACATCTTCAAAGAGTAATGGGAAATTAGAATGCAAGGTCACAATGTCCTTTTTCAATCTATCCTTATTTCATTTGACAGTCTAGTAATTATTCTGTGAATGTGTTATTTTGTGATGCCAGAAAAATAATGATATATATCGCTGTGTACTTATTTCTTAAGATAGTATTGCCCGGTATTTGAAATTTTGCTGTCATAGACTTCTGATATGACACATTTTTCTTGCCTGATCTTGATTTTAAGTTTCATAGAGATGCTAAAGATTTCATTAGGTCAAGGAAATTGTAAACAATGAATTGTAATTGCAGAATGCAGCACCAATATTTCCATTGTGTCACATTTCGCATGTTACTACTCTCATTTCTCTTCATATGTCTTGGTTAGTGCTTTCTTTTACTTGTCAAGTTTATCAGCATTATTTTCTACTCCATGGAATCATCCGTGTTCATCAATTATTATCTTGTTGGTTTTATGCTTTACTTTGAACTTGGATCTTATTTGGATGTTAACGATGCAGCTTTCTTATAATTAAACTCATAGGTCCTTCGAAATCATTCCATACTATGTTTGTTCATTACTCCACAAAACTAGTACTCGATCTTTGTTAATAAAACTAGTACGGTTCTGGCTTTTGGTTACTGGAACCTTCATGAAGGACCTGCTCACAGTTGATGGTAAACTTTTCCAATCCCTCATAAAATATGTGGTTATAATATTTTGCTCAAGGTTTTATAACTACCAAAACAAAATGATAAATCGATACTCACGTGAAGTCACTACCAATTCCAAAAAACGATTTTTGAAGGTCGGTTTTGCTTTATTAGCAGAAAGTTACAATTGTTAAGAGGGAATTTCATGAGCTGCCATCTGTTTTAGTAAATTGAAAATGAAACCCGAGGAGTCCAAAAATTTGGTGCCGTGTTGAATCATGCATGTCAAACATGTATTGAAGAAGACACATACTCCAAAACTAGGACACTCAGAAATATGTGCTGTGTGTGTCATGTATTCATATTTCATATTGTGTCATGTCTTAGCTGTGTTCTTGCAGCACAACAAATACTGACTCCAAGTGTTTGTATGTTTATTGTGGGTAGAGAACTATAGATATTCCTTTTATGCATGAATCCAGTAAGTTGAAACTTGGGGATTTCATTTTTTTTATTTATTTAGGGTCTTTAATCAAAGGTCAAGTTTATGTGGCAAACTCAAATCATTAAGTCTGGTTAGCAATTGGCTTCTCTGGGATAAGTTACTCCTAAACCGGTGGTTAAGCACAAGCCAAAATAAAGTGGTTACCTCAGGTAGGTACACATTAGACATTACTTATCATGTTCAACCATATTACATTATCAGACATGATAAGAAGGTTTATCTAGTCATTTTGCACCAGAAATGGAGAGATGATGTCGATATGAAGTTGGACATGGTGAGTACTGAATGGGCCTCCTGAAAAGGCTAGAGTGTCCGAATATAAACTGTGAGGGTGAGAAAATAATTCTCTTGACATTTTGCACCAGAAATTGCAAACATGGTGTTTAGGAAGTTGGAGATTGTCGATATGCCTCTTGTAGAATAGATGGAATTTGTCATGGTCTGTCAGACATGGCTACAACCTACAGGTAGGGAAGTAGAACAGCTTGGCTCTACTTGTTAAAGGCTCATGCGTTATATATATATATATATATATATATAGAGAGAGAGAGAGAGAGAGAGAGAGAGAGAGAGAGAGAGAGAGAGAGAGAGAGAGGAACAGGCGGATTTTGAGGGCTAGAGTGTCCGAATATAAACTGTGATGATGTCGATATGAAGTTGGACATGGTGAGTACTGAATGGGCCTCCTGAAAAAGGCTAGAGTGCCCGAATATAAACTGTGAGGGTGAGAAAATAATTCTCTTGACATTTTGCACCAGAAATTGCAAACATGGTGTTTAGGAAGTTGGAGATTGTCGATATGCCTCTTGTAGAATAGATGGAATTTGTCATGGTCTGTCAGACATGGCTACAACCTACAGGTAGGGAAGTAGAACAGCTTGGCTCTACTTGTTAAAGGCTCATGCGTTATATATATATATATATATATATATATATATATAGAGAGAGAGAGAGAGAGAGAGAGAGAGAGAGAGAGAGAGAGAGAGAGAGGAACAGGCGGATTTTGAGGGACTCGCTACCTCCCCTAGTGGGATATTACGTAATATTGATTTTGATGTATCTGCTTTGAGGAGGCCTACTGAGGCTTGAGACTGTGACAGTTGTACTTGACATTTTGATTTTATGAAATTTACCTTTTCAATATATATATATATATATATATATATATATATATATATTTGGAACCAGGTAAATTGTTTCTGGAATCGCTCCCACTAGGATTCGAACTCCTGACCACTCGGGCCGCATGCATCTCTCTTAACCACTAGGCTAGAGGTCATCTGCTTCAATATATATATATATATATATAAAGAAAAAAATTGTAAGCCTTCTAAAAAATTCAACCTGTGTTTTATGGTGCAACTTGTACAATTATTTTCCTCCAGGATGCCCAGTTATATAGAGCATCTAGAATCATCATCACAAAACTGGAAATGTACCAGATTATTGGGACATCACCAACAAATGATGTTTGTGCAGAATAATGACTATAGATACACCTCCAATTATGAGGTCAGGAGCATTCAATTAGATACAATGGTAATGGTATTGCAGCAATTTACACCGTCTCATTGTTAGACATCTGTGTGAAGGAAGCAAATTGTCGTTGCTACCTTTTCTATTTGTCTTGATTTTACACAAATATCTAAAGGCCACTCAATCCATGAGCTTGTAACGTTTCTCTTGGACGCCGGTCACACCCATCTGAATCTCAATGATAGTATGTAGTGGCATATATATAAGATGAAGTCAGCAAAGAACAAACTATCTAGCTAGCTTTGAGATTGAATTCATATATGAGCAAGTATAACCAAGCCAAGCTCAAGGAATGCCATCTGATGATCCTTTTTTGTATTATAACCTGGGTTTTGCAGTCGCTGTTCTGGGGATTATTCTGGTTCTATACATTTTTGTTTTCTGTATTTCTTATTGTTTACTCTCTGTTGCATGCATTAGTTTAATCTTTAAACATAGTAGCCAAATAAGCTCGAACACATGGTAATAATTCTGCTAATGTTCAATTAATTATTCTCCATGTATTTTCTTTACAAAACTACACTGAGTTATTTGTCCCATGCCTTATTTCTCCCTTATTATTTGGTGATTGGTTGGTTGATGATGGATGTATATTACAGTATTACTTGACACCGGGAGGCTGCAAGAATGGAAAAGAATGTAAATATGTTCATCATGAGAAAAATGAAGAAGTTCCAGTTGAGCTAAACTTTTTGGGTCTTCCAATCCGACCTGTGAGTGTTACAGTTACAAGTTAATTGTATATCAGTCTTCTTGAGAGGGCTTCGTAAGTATTGTAGTCACCTGTTATCTTGTATAAATAGAAGATTGTCATTGAAAGCCATTCTAAATTATGGTGGCCATATGTTTTGTCTTGTGGACTTTTGCTGAACTACTAACAGAAAGCAGTTGATTACGGTGCACTGAGGATTGCTTATGCTTGCAGGGAATGAAGGAGTGTGACTATTACATGCGGACCGGTGGCTGCAAATACTCAACCAACTGTCGCAATCATCATCCAGATCCAACGGCTGTAAGCCGACAAGGTCCTCATTCAAGATATCAGAATGGTGGATCTCAACAGCATGCTTTACCTGCCCAAATGCCTATGACATCCTGGCCCTTGCAGGGAACCCCAAGTGAGCCGGTAACTTACTTAAATGCAAGACCATCTTTTTTTCCTGGGTACTATCTACCACCTCATCCAAATATGCAATGGAACAGTTATCAGGTAATGAAATAAAAGGTCTTTTCTGAAACTTGAATGCAGCACTTTAGCAAAAATAGTCTTAGTTTTGCGTTTACTTGTACTTTTTTTCTGAAAATGTAGTTGTGCAAACTATAATAATTAGTGACAAGTGCCTTAAGGCATCACAAACTTGAGCTTCTAACATACTTGGGATTGACCTCTTATTCTTCAAGCCATTGACTTCTTCTACACTAAACTACACTAAATTATCTTTTGAATATTATCCAATTACTCGGAATTGCTGGTTGGACTTAAATATAGAAGTCCTACGAGGACTTGCCTTGTCAAGTATTAAACGTCCTTTATATCATGTGAAATAGCTAAACAGTTTAATGCAAATCCACTTTGTTCATTTACAGAAGCTTTATAGGGAACTCTTCTGCTATTGATTCTAAAATGCAAAAAGCCTTGTCCATTTTTACTGTTCTACTTGATATCCAGAGATCTCACCTCTTACAAGCTAGAGTAACATGCTAACATTACTCAATTTGAATTATTTAATTCCACTTACTAAAAGACGAGGCCCAAGTTAGAAGTTGAGAAATATAATATATGTTGTTTTACTGGTTTATCAAAAACATATAGAGCAATTAGCTGCCACCATTAAAACAACTGGAGAATTAGAAAAAAGAAACTGAGTGTAGAAGAGAACAAAGGGATTGGGCTTGCAATGATTATCACAAGATTGTCTGGTGTTACAAGATTGTGCTGGTCAATCACTCTTGCTTGCTTACACTATCAACATGCTTGAAGAGGAAACTGCCTCACCCCTCAACTATTGCTGGAAGGGGGAATGTTTTGGTTGGTGCTGCTTGGTCAGTTATCCACCAACGGAATCAGTGCTGCATTGGGTGGCAGGAGGTGATGGAGATGGAAATGAAATAGAAAAGTCTTTACCAGCATACAGACTCACCGAACATTGTGGTTATATTATAATGAAACCATAAATCTAAAGAGAATTGGTTTTAAAAAAGACATCTTCTGAAAGTGTTTCAAACTTTAGATTTATTTAGAAGTTTGGAATAGTGTAAAGTTATTTTAACATACCACCAAACATATATATTGTTACATTATAATATAGTGTAAAGTTATTTACTATTTAGAAGTTTGCGAAAAGAAATCTCTAAACCCTAGAGTTATGAACTTTAGGCAGTGCCTTGAAGTTGTGCTGGTGGGTACTAAGGGGGTATGAAATGATGAGTGTTAATGCTGGTGGCAAAGCATGAGAAAAATCCTAAATGTCTTGTTGTACAAACTAATTCCCGCTAAAATAAACTCTAATCCTTTATCTATTTGTCCTGTTTGGTCAACCTATGCATATTTTAGCTCATTTGATGTGACTCATGTTTGGTCAACAAAAGTCAATGGATGTCGAAGAACGAAAAACGTACAGCACCCCTATTTCTTGTTTAAATTAGGGGGATAACTGTCACCACTTCGGGGTTAAGGGTATCTTGAATTTTTTTCTCCTTATAAAAACTTGCAGTATTATTTGTTGCATTCACCTATTTGCCTAAAACCTAACCAGACAGTCCCATATAATCCAAGAACCCCCCCCCCCCCCCCCCCCCCCCCCCCCCCCCTTCCCCTTCCCCCCTTCTCTCTCTCCTCCTCTCCCTATAAAGGATAATAGGTGATGAAACATCATGATTCCAGTTTAGACTTGAGGGTTACAGTTTTAAAGGGGTCTTTTACCGATACAGGTTCCATATCTTATAGCATTGAGTGTAAGTGATAAGTCAACCTTTATCTGTGATTTAATCCATGGTTTGAAATGAAGAAGCCAATGTTCACTAATCCTCTTACATCATAAATCCTAGAAACTTATTTGTGATAATAGTGAGTTAGCTAAAAATACAAAAATGTAGCTTCTTGCTTTGTCTCTTAGGCCTCATTTGGTTCCTGGAAAGGAAAGAAAATCAATTCTTTGCTCTTTCCTTTCCTTTGTGAAATTGCAATTCCCATCAATTTTCCTTTCCAGTGTTTGGGAAACTTATTTGTGATAATAGTGAGTCAGCTAAAAATACAAAATCGTAGCTTCTTGCTTTGTCTCTTAGGCCTAATTTGGTTCCTGGAAAGGAAAGGAAATCAATTCTTTGCTCTTTCCTTTCCCATCAATTTTTCTTTTCGGTGTTTGGAAAGGCCAGGAATATAGTCAGAATACATCTTTGAGCAGGGATAGATTAGTCCTAAAATTTTGTAATAAATGCAAGAAATTGGAAGGGAAAGTGAATCCTTGGGGTGGGTGGGGGGAACCATTTTCCCCCTATTTTTCTTTCCTTTTGGACCATTTTTCTTTCCTACTCCTTTCCTTTGGCATCCAAACACAGGAAATGAATGACTCTCCTTTCCCAAGGCCCTAATTCCGCGAACCAAACGTGGCCTTAAAGTACATAATCCATGGTTGGAAGCAACCTTTGAGATTTCCTTATTTGGCTCGTGTTCCATCCCAATCTCAAATCAAACATTTAGTTGTTCTGCCCATTTTGGATTTTGATTTGGTTTTTTGTTTGAGATTGCCAATATTTATCTTACAAGGCCTCTTCAATCTCGAGCAGATGGGAACAGTGTCAGTACTTTACTATATTGCAGCTTTGGATCTTATGCTTTTATTGCAATCTGAAATAAATTTTATGATCAGCTCTATGTTATTTCCTATGCATACTAATGGATTATGTATGGGAAATCATATTTGATGTCCAACAAATATTATTACTCACTCTCTGGTTCTTTACTATATTTTCATTACTCATTAGATAATTCATGATGCATGCATGGTGCCTCTTTACAATAGTTGCCAACTTTATAATTTAAGAGAAATTGAAAGGAATAATACCTTTCACTATCTTCCATGATTTTGAATTAAGATCTGCATTCCATGATAATTAACCACCAAAAGTCTGATCATTGTAAATCAATTCTGGTTTTGTTTTCTTAATCCTCTTAACTGATCCTGGGTTCCTTACAAATATGGTTTTGTAATTTGTGTACGAGATGATCGTAAATTTATATTATCAATTTTAGTTCATTATGTATATATAGTTCTTGCTGATGTTTTGCTCTCGTTGACATTTTTGTTTTGATATTAGGCTCCTATAAACACATCATATGCGACAGGACCTCATATGCAACATCCTTCAAACATGAAAGATGCCAACCGAAAGGCAGGTGCCCCTGTAACAAAAAAGGCACAGACTAGTGAATATCCAGAGAAACCTGGTCAGCCAGAATGTCCGTTTTTCATGAAAACTGGATCTTGCAAGTTTAAAGGAGCATGCAAATTCCATCATCCGAAGAGCCGACTTCCTAAAACACCTATAGGCAATCTCAATCCTGTGGGCCTGCCTTTGAGACCTGTAAGTTGCTACTGCCCATTTTGCTTCTGTAATGAAGTGCGTGTAATGAAATATCTGATCAACCAACATTTATCGAATTTGAAAGAGTCGGAATAAATGGTTTGCTCCTTGGAAGAATTTGCAAATTTATGAAACCCGGTGGGCCCTTCAACCCTTTCCTTTGAGCGAAATGTGGCAGAAGGAAGGAAAATCCATGGACCGACCCCATTGTTTCAACCCCCACCCACCCCTAAGAAAGTACAGGATCGCCCCAAAGAGTCGGCATATAGATGTTCTACGAATTTATTGTATATCCTTGTAGAAAGTAATAGTAGTTCAGCGGTTAACAGTCGTCATTCCACCATTTTGTAAGCAAATATGGTATATAGGATGTAAAGAGTGGGAGAGTATTTTTTTTATGACGCCATTGGTTTTGTTCCTCAAGATGAAGCTAGTTCAGTGGTTAACAGTCGTCATTCCACCATTTTGTAAGCAAATATTGTATAGGATGTAAAGAGATTGGTTTTGTTCCTCAAGATGAGCATCCTCTAAATTCTAATTTTGAAAGATCAAGAACTGTAGCTCATGTCACTTATCGCTCCTTTTGTCGATTTCTTACCAGGATCAATCTGTGTGCACAAATTATAGCCGTCATGGAATCTGCAAGTATGGTCGATCATGTAGATACCACCATCCGATGGATTCAAGACCTTCAGGATCTCCAATTGCGGTAACAACAGGTCAGAATGGTTTCCGAGACAATAGTGTACAACCACAGGTGGACGCTAAAACAGAAAGCAGCAGCAACAGTTTCAAGGAGGAATCAGAGTGGTGATTTTGCAGCGAACTGGTTACTGCTAAGTTGATCACATTGACAATAAATAAATGTTTAGTCTTTTTTTGTTCATTTTGGTTTTTAACTAATCTGAGCAAAGCAGCCACGCTTTTCATCATTCTCTTTCCTTTTGATTTGTACAGAGTGTATGCGTGATACATTCAACATCTGTATCAAAATGTGACAATGCCCTAATTTAAAACTCGAGTTATTGTAATATGTTTCCAAGTGCTTATGCTTAATTTAAATGTGCCCATCAAATACAATTCGGATCACCCGCCAAGGGTTGATGATGAATGACTCTTTACTAATATTTTTCTGTTGAAAACAGATTTCTTTCTGTTTGAATGAGTGGAAGTAAATGTTGCGGTATTTATTACTATCGTACATCATAATTTTGTTAGAAGCGTGCAGTAAGTTCCGACTCCCGACTTGTATTGTGAATGTAGTTTTGAGAAATTATGTTGATTGTTTCATTCTGGTACAATTCACTTGAAATTGAGGCAAATCTCTTGGTGTGTTGCCTCATATGTGCCATATATTATTGGTAGAATTTCTGGAGTTGAAGGCTGAGAAGCCCAGAATTGTAGTTCTAATCATGCCGACCTCCCTTTAACTGATCAGATTTGCTGTGCACACCCACCAGTTACTCAACTGGACTGGTGTAGACTACAACTGCTGCTGCCTCGAATAACTCTAAGTTAGAATTCTAGCTGTCAGTTCCATCCATTCAACTCCAACTAGGTACAACAAAGAGAAAGAGCTCAAGTACAAGACCGACTAATAGGACTCAGGAATCACAGACTTTCTTCTTTCGCTTACTAGTACTGGAAAGAGGTTCTGCAAACCAAGATCCTTTAATGACCACGAAACGAACTGATCCATAGAATCTGTTGTTACATTGTAATTCTTCGGATGTTACAACCAAATCAAGATGCATTCAGAGTCGACATGGACATATTTCATGACTAGAAAATGTGTATTCCTAAAGTCGTGCTATATAGGTTGAAGAATGCTGAAGCGACCTATTAGCTGCACAATCTGCAACATAGCTTGATTCAGAAAAGTTTTTGCACTGCATCTAGGAACAAACCGCCATTTCTCTGGGGTGATATCCTACCCTAGTCCCCTCCCAGGACCAGACAGCATTCCGTAACCCAAGGACCAGAATCACATTCTTCTAGAGCTGTAAGATCCGTTACCTGTATCGGAAACAAGTGAAATGGGCAAAATGAATAGCTGAATCCATGGTCCAATTATGAGTCATGACTAGAAGATTCATGACGCTTTTCTAAGTATTTTAAGCAAATTCAAGCCATTCCCATATGTATTGTACATGTCTTCAACAGCTTTGTAGTGACAGGAAATGCATATATTCTGAACTTTCCCAAAAATATCACTTGATGGTATGAAACAAGTGGTTGATGAATACAAATGTAACTCTGAAAGTGTGGAGAAAAGAATTGAGAAAATTGGCGATGGTATGAAACAAGTAGTTGATGAATACGAATGTAACTCTGAAGGTGTGGAGAAAAGAATTGAGAAAATTGGTTAAACTATTATCTATGTAAAAGAATTTCACTTCTATAATTATACATGTAAAAGAATTTCACTTCTATAATTATACACCCTATGATACAGTTATGACTAGGCAGAAGAATTGCTGCTTGTTTGGTTCCGTCACAAGATGGTACCCAATAGCAATAGGTGCAACAGTATCGAATATACTATGAGGCCTAACCTTGCTCCTGGTCGGCGCATCAAAACCTGTCCTCCAGAAACCCTGCAGACATGCATGGATCATAGAATGAATGGCTTTTCTTGATTGAATCAAACTAAGAAAATGGTTTCTGTTTGCAGCTCTATATATAACGACCTTATAGTTTAGATTAACTGGATCGAGCTAAGAATCAAAAGGAGATGCCATGTTTTTGGTGGTACTTTGCTCAAACTTCTCAATCAGAAGTGCAACTGGCTGTGAACTCATATTAACTTGATGATCCACTGTTAATATCTACAGAATCAGTAGCGCTCACATAAAAAAGGAAGTGTTATAACGATTTCAAGATTCAGATATCATGAACTAAATGCCCCAAGAAATGAACAAACAAAGGTTGCGAAACCAAGAAAAGAATATATGGAAAAAAGAATTAAGTAAACAAAAGGTTCTGGTTTGGCCAGATTTTTGGGAGGAATTAATGACAAAATTTAAGAATCGACGTAGAAAAATATTCTAAGAAATGCAGCAAGTTCAAGCTAAGACAAAGTCGCAACATTATATTTTAAGGTTTTCCATATTTTAAGTCCATGCTTTCATAGTAGATGTGGTTCAGGTCAGAGGATAACATGAAACTGAGATAAAGATAAGAAAACAAGACTCAAAGAATTGATATGTTGGCATGAAAGCGGAAGGTATAAGATTGCTTGCTTATTCACTTACCAAATACCATCAATCCTATCTGCAAACAGCTTTCCTTGCTTTGGAATGAGACCAGATGTGTTCAAGGATTTAAAAACATGACCGGATAAAAACATAAGAACAAAGATAAATTGTGTTACATTTCTAGGCTACTTGTAATTCCATCTAAATTTGGTTAAGAAGAGGACATGACACAGAACCTTTATCATCAGTTTCTTGGGAAGCAATTAACCGATCTGACTCCGAATTGATACTGAGAACAAGATGGTCATTTGACCCTTTCCGCATTGTTCTAACATGAGCAGCAGATGGAGATATTGAATTCTTTGCAATCCCATGAAGACAACATGTGCAGGGGTCAGCTATTGTAGTAGTACATAAACTACAAAGTGACTGGGAGTTGATGTGTTCAAGTTCTTATTCGTCCTTGCTAAAACTCATCACATACTACCAACTCTTTCCAGTGATCCGATGAGCTAAACCGTCACAAGATAAGCCCCATGATTTCCTTCTAGAATTTACAGAAGTACTAATATTATAAGAACTAAGAAGTACAACTAGGGCCACAGTTGCCTGACATGAATGGGCACCACGTAAAGATAGCTCTCTGATCAATAGCAAATTACACACTTTTGTTGCACTCTTTAAATACTAATGGTATATACTGATAAACATTTGTGTTATTTATCAACTAATACGTTTCTGAGCAATTGAATAGCACCGCCAAACAACCCTGTTGTCTGATTCATACAAGTATTTGTTTAGGTCAAATACGGAAAGGCCTCTTGAAGGTCTCTTCGTGTTACTGGGCTCATCAAGGAGCTGGATGCAATCAGTAGAAATACAGAAAGCAAAGGCAGTGGACTACAGTAATATAGTTTAATGATGCGATTTTGCAAGAACAACTCGGGATAAGTAACATGTTTGGTATAATGAGCCCGAGCAAGCTTGTAGGACTTGGTGAAGAATCATGCAGTCATCTGCTGTTTAGTGCAAAAGTATAATCTTATTTGATAAGAGTTGGCTTGCTATTAAGAAATAAAATGAACTGGAGACTAGATCAACTTGAAGTTATGAAGAGGTCTATAGAAACCATTCAATGAAAAGACACTACGTTGGATCCAGCAGTTCGTTTGTTAGTCTTCTCTTCATTTCTGCTGTTCTAATTCAACCCTTTTGATTTATATGATTCTCTCCAATAGAATCCTTTGCAAAGATTATGAGTACAAAAATTGCAGTCACAACGTTCTCCAAAGAGTGTCCAAAAGAGAGCATAAGCATCATCCAGCCTTCTCCCATTAGAACGGGATCAGCTATGGAGCATAAGAAAACTCCATAAAAGATTTAGTTAAGTCTTTATAACCGGTTGTTGGCCTGATGTTAGCCCTCTATGTTGTTGCCAAATACCTAGAAAACGTAGCCATGAGCATGAGAGAATCATGATATAAAACCTAGATGGCTAGTTGGTAGGTAAAGTACATTTTGGATATGTAGTTTAAGCTCGTGCAAACAAGGAACTCCCTCAAGTTCTGTAGACTATAAAGAATATAGACGAAGAGGTAAGATGATACAATTTTATATAGGGAAGTGCATTCATCTCTATGACACAATAAGCCAAAGAGTGAAAAGGAATAACATGAATGTTAAACCCGGGGCTTGATCAAAGATGGTAAAACTGATGCAACAGAGATCTACGATGATACAAAAACCAAATAACCCGATTACAATATGGAGGAGGAAAATAGAGAAGAGAAGATCTCTCGTTCTTCCTTGCAAACGTGTTGCAATTGGGACAGAACGAGGTACAATAATCTAGAGAAAGATGAGAAGAAGAAAAATGCTGGGGTGTCAAAACACCGTTGCTCAAAGCAAGATTCGCCCCACACGAACTGCTTCCAGGAACCAGCAAGTTTGAAGAACTTGTGGAACGTTCGAAGTTACCTCTGTTCTGACTCCTCGGATGGACTTGCAATGGCGGCAGCAGCTCTCTCCTCTTTCTCCTATTCTGACTTATATTTCGTAGTTGTTACAAAGGAGGCCAGAAGAGAGTATATATAGAGAGAGGGTGGAAACCCTAGCCGCCTCTTCAGTTATGGAAAGATTGAATCAAATCCCAAAAAGATAGCAACGAGATTAATTCAAATCCCACAAAGATAGCAACGAAATTAATTCAAATCCCACAAAAAGTGGATCTGAATTAATCGCATTGAATCAGTCTTTCCATAACTGACTTGTAATCTGCACAGTCAGCGGAGCCCTCCATGCGGCAGCAACAGCAGCAGCCTGGCCGCATGAACCGCATGGGCCGCATGGACCACATGAGCCGCATGAGCCGCATGGACCGCATGGGCCGCATGGGCCGCATGGACCGCATGAGCCGCATGGACCGCATGAACCGCATGAACCGCATGGACCGCATGAGCCGCATGGCCGCATGAGCCGCATGGCCGTATGTCCGCATAAGCCGCATGGCCGCATGGCCGCATGGCCGTATGAGCCGCATAAGGCCGCATATGAGCCGCATACCACATAAGACCGCATGGCCGCATATGAGCCGCATGACTGCTGACGTGCTAAGTGCAAAGTGCGCCAACAAAATGCCACATTACGCCTCATGAGCCCATGAGCCCGAGTCTGAGTCCGAGTCGCTAAGCCCCTTTGGGGCTTAGCTCCAAATGGAATTAATCCAAGAGAATGAAAAAAGCATTAATGCTTAATCCTTGGAGCCTTATTCTTACCTCCTAGTAAAATCACCCACATGGTTCCCTCCTTAGGGTCACCACCCCATGTGCATCTCTCAACAACACAACCAAGTATATATGTTGAGATAACTTATGGTGCATTTCCGATGTGGGACTAAAATTTTACAAGGCATGTTGAGAGCTAGCTCTCTCCATGTAAAGAAAGCACCAACAATCCCCCACATATCACAAAATATATATGTGTCCAGGGTTGAGCGTTTTCCACAGTAACTGTCCATTTTGCATTAGGATAGATGTCGCTGACGACTTGAATCTTCCCGCATAGGTTAAATAACAATGTAATACAAGAATGGACTACGCCTTAAATTCTGTACCATAATTGTAATTCTTTCCACTCACAAAGTGTAGTTACGTGTGCTTCTGGCTGCACATTAAAGGCCCTGTGCCAGCCTGGTTTCAGTGTATAATTTTGGGCGTCTACAAGTTTACCCTCAAGAGACGGCCTGATATCTCTTTCCATACACTATAGGTGAGTTCTTTATTAAAGAGATATGGCATAAAACCTTGCGCTTCCTTGCGGTGCTATGCCGCTATGACATGGCCTGAAGCCGAGGCATTACCCCTACCTGGGAACCTCATCGTAGTGTCATACTACTGTAGCATAAGGTCTCAGCCTCTTTGTAGTGCCAATCTACTCAGCATGAAGCCTAAGGCTTCCTTGCGGTGTTACGTCGCAACGACATGGCTTGCAATGTCGAGACTTTACCCCTACCTGGGTACCTCATCGTGGTGTCGTGCCACTGTAACATGGGGCCATCCTCCCCTTTGTAGTGCTGTCTACAACTCTTTAATTACGTCATACAGTATTAGGCTACCTGCCTATTTGCGGTGCTACGCCGCTATGACTTGGCTTGCAAAGCCGAGGCATTATCCCTACCTGGGAACCTCATGGTGGAGTCACCCCACTGTAGCATGGAGTTTCACTCCTTGTAGTGCTGCTCTACCGTGCTTCCTGTAAAGCACACCAGGCATTCACTCTGCCTGAGAACTCATTAAGGCGTTTAAGCCAACCTTCCACAGGATCCGTTTTTTCCGCAGAAAATACATAGTAGACAACAGTGGTTATGGGTCCGTATCCCTTCCATGTTCCAGAGAACAAGTACCCACTGTTACCTGATAGTTTTCCAGTCAGTGATCCTCCTTTGAACCAAAAGTTTGATGCCTAATAGATTTTTCTTTGAACTAATAGCATAAAACTTTATGATAGGATTACAAAGACACACTATCAGAATGCCTTCAAGCCCATTTTACAAGCTGTGTCATCGACCAACTGGCGCTTGAGGCCCTTTGTGAACGGATCTGCCAGGTTCTCCTGACTCCGAACATCAACCACTGCAATTACACCTCTTTTGATAAGATCATGTACTGCCCTGTGCTTCAACCGCACAGTCTTCTTCTTCCCGTTGAAGAGGTCATTTGATGCCACCACCGCAGTCGCCTGGTTATCACAGTATATCGGTATCGTCGGTATCTGAGCCCCAACCACTGGAAGATCATACATGAGCTCCCGAAGCCATTCTGCTTCATCTGCTGCAGTTTCAAGTGCATATAATTCAGATTCTTTGGAGGAACGAGAGAGTATAGTCTGCTTTTTCGACTTCCACGATATAGCAGCTCCACCCAAGGAAAAGACATATCTACCTGTGGATCTCTCGCTTTCCACCTCTGAACACCAGCTAGCATCATTGAAGCCTTCCACTACTGTCGGATACCCGTTGTAGTGCAGTGCATATGTCTGAGTCTTCTTGAGATATCTCATCACCCGCTTCACAGTTTTCCAGTGCTCAACCCCTGGGTTGCTTGTGAACCGACTCAGCATTCCCACGGCGAAAGCTATGTCAGGCCTTGTAGCAGTGGTTGCGTACATCAAACTTCCGATAATGCTAGAATACTCCAGCTGCCTGACGCTTTCCCTCGAGTTTGGTTTCAGCTTCTGATCACACCTGTATGGCGTATCGATCCCTGGAAGATCCTTATACCCATAGCATGTGAGCATCTTCTCAATGTAGTGAGATTGTGACAGCGCTACTCCAGTGTCTGTCCGGATGATCTTTATGCCCAAGATGACATCTGCATCCCCCAAGTCCTTCATACTGAACTTGGTTGAGAGGAACTTCTTTGTCTTTGTGACGTAGCCTATATCCGTACCTAGGATTAGCATGTCGTCCACGTACAGACAAACGATGACTCCTCTTCCATCAGCGAACTTTGTGTAAACACATTTGTCCGTCTCGCTGACTTTGTAGCCGTTTGATCTAATAACTTTGTCAAACTTCTCATGCCACATCTTGGGAGCTTGCTTCAAACCATATAATAATTTCACCAACTTGCAGACTTTGTCTTCAAGACCTTTGACGACAAATCTATCTGGCTGTTGCATGTAAATCTCTTCGGTCAGCTCCCCATTCAGGAATGCTATTTTTACATCCATCTGATGTATCACCAACTTATGTATAGCTGCTAGAGCGATTAACATTCTGATGGTGGTCATCCGAACTACTGGAGCGTACGTGTCAAAGTAGTCTATCTTCTGTTTCTGAGAAAATCCCTTGGCTACCAGCCTGGCCTTGAACTTGTCAATAGTTCCATCTGCCTTCATCTTCTTCTTGAAGATCCATTTACATCCGATGGACTTTTCTCCTTCAGGTAGATCTACCAACACCCATGTGTTATTGGAGGTGATAGAGTCAAACTCGTCATTCACTGCCTCCTTCCAGAAGATAGCATCTCTGGTCTTCATCGCCTCATCATAGGTAAGCGGATCTGCTTCCACATGATAGGTGACAAAGTCATCTCCGAAATCTTTCGGTCTCCTCGCTCGCTTAGCTGACGGCTCTGCGAGGTCTGGTACAAGAGTTGTTTCATCAACAACAGCTTCTTCTTGGACTACTGGCCCATATGAGATTTCAGTCTCATTTGCACCTACATCATTTTCCGGAATATCCGAAAGAACAATATTTTTGTCTTTTGTAAACTTGTCTTCAAAGTATTCAGCATCGCGAGATTCGATGATATAATTTGACTCAATATCAAGAAATCTCCTAGCATCACTCTTCTCGGTATACCCCAAGAAGATCGCCTTCGTAGTCCTTGTCCCAAGCTTCTGAATCTTCAGATCTGGGAGCTTTACATACGCCAGACACCCCCACACTCGAATGATATTCAAGTTTGGTCTGACCTTGAACCAGAGTTCATGAGGAGTTACGTCCGAAGTTGCATACGACACTCTATTTAGAATAAAAGTGGCCGTCAATGCAGCTTCTTCCCAGTAGCATTTAGGAAGACCCGCGGTTAGCAGCATTGAGTTCATCATTTCTGTCAACGTTCTGTTCTTCCTCTCCGCTACTCCATTGGATTGAGGAGAATATGGAGCAGTAGTCTCGCATATGATTCCATGTTCTTTGCAGAACGATGCGAATTCATGAGACCTGTACTCCCCACCTCGATCACTTCTTAACCTCTTGAGTTGTTGTCCAGTCTGCCGTTCAGCTTCGGCCCTGAACTCTCTGAACTTTTCGAAGGCTTCGTCTTTAGACTTGAGCAAGTAGACGAACGCGTATTTTGAGAAGTCGTCGATGAAGGTTATGAAATACTTCATCCCAGCCTTCGTGGAGAAATGTTTGAAGTCACAGATATCGGAGTGCACCAACTCCAGAAGATCTGTGCTTCGATTGACCCGATGAAAGGGTTTCCTTGTGATCTTCGTCTGAGCACACACTTCACACTTCTCTACCTTACCTCCACATTTGGAGATGTCCTAGACTAGACATTTTGTTAATTCTTTTACAATGAACATGTCCTAGTATATTATGCCACAACTCAAGAGAATAATCAGAAAATGTAACTGCATTAATGTCATCAAACTGGTTGACAAGCTGAATTTTAAACATTCCTTCGGTTTGATAAGCCTTCCCGAAGTATGTTCCTTTCTTGGACATCACCATCTGACCAGCATTGATGTCCATCCTCAAGCCTGCGTTGCAGAGCAGGCTCCCAGAGATCAGGTTCTTGGCAATCGCCGGAACATGCTTCACACCTTGAAGCATAAGAGTGTTCCCAGAAGTGAGTTTCAGTTCCACGGTCCCGATCCCCAGAACTTCAGCTTGGGCCTGGTTCGCCATGACAACCTTCTCAGATATCGGCTGGTACGTGACGAACCATTCCTTGCCAGAACAGACATGGCAAGTCGCACCAGTGTCTATCCACCAGTCAGAGTCTACCCCCATAGTTGTGACTTGTGCGATCATAGCAACAAAATTAGAAACCAATGAAACCTTATTAGGCTTACCTTTCTCTGATTGTTTAGGCTTAGATCTGCATTCACTCTTGTAGTGGCCTTTCTTGCCACAATTGTAACAAGTCACGTGGGACTTAGTCTTCTGTTGCTTGAATGAAGGATCCTTCACTTTTAGATTAGTGAAGTCCTTCTTCTTGGGATGAGAAGTCGCCTGCTTCCCCTTGGGATCTCTCGTCTGCACTAGATTGGCTTTAGCCAACTGTTTGGACAGAGTGTCCACCTTCTGTTGGGAACACATCTCGTCCTCAACATGGATCTCTTGAAGTAGATCTCCCAAGCTAATGTCTAGCTTCCTTCTGAGCATCCTTGCATAGAAGGTACTCTACCCAGCAGGAAGTTTTGAGACGATTCCTCCAACGACAAACTTGTCGGAAAGGGGCATCTCTTCGTCTTTCAGTTTCTGACGTAGCTTTAGAAATTCCTTCACCTGTGGCAACATGGACTTCTCGTCCTCAAAGAGCAATTTGTAATATTTTTCAACCACAAACATTTTGCTCATGTTCCTGTCTTCTTCATACAGCTTTTCCACAGACTCCCATATGTCTCTGGCAAGTTCCTTCTTCGAGTAGGATTCTGCCAGGGAATCCTCCATAGCATTCAGGATGAGAAGCCTGCAGATGCGATTTTTCCTTCTCCATTTGGCCTGGAGTTTGGTAGCCGCATTGATTGCGGCAGTAGATCCGGTGTCTGGAACAGAAGGTTCTTCCTCCAACAGAACATGATCAACGTCTTTTAGTTGAAGAGTTAGATAAACCTTTCTCTTCCAGACTTGATAATGCTCTCCATCGAACTTTTCCAACTTGCAGTAGTCCGATTGGACGAGCGAAGCATTAAAGTTTTCCATCTATAAGGATCTTGCTTTGAGATTGTTAAACCCGGGGCTTGATCAAAGATGGTAAAACCGATGCAACAGAGATCTACGATGATACAAAAACCAAATAACCCGATTACAATATGGAGGAAAAAAATAGAAAAGAGAAGATCTCTCGTTCTTCCTTGCAAACGTGTTGCAATTGGGACAGAACGAGGTACAATAATCTAGAGAAAGATAAGAAGAAGAAAAATGCTGGGGTGTCAAAACACCGTTGCTCAAAGCAAGATTCGTCCCACACGAACTGCTTCCAGGAACCAGCAAGTTTGAAGAACTTGTAGAACGGTCGAAGTTACCTCTGTTCTGACTCCTCGGATGGACTTGCAATGGCGGCAGCAGCTCTCTCTCTCTTTCTCCTATTCTGACTTATATTTCGTAGTTGTTACAAAGGAGGCCAGAATAGAGTATATATAGAGAGAGGGTGGAAACCCTAGCCGCCTCTTCAGTTATGGAAAGATTGAATCAAATTCCAAAAAGATAGCAACGAGATTAATTCAAATCCCACAAAGATAGCAACAAAATTAATTCAAATCCCACAAAAAGTGGATCTAAATTAATCGCATTGAATCAGTCTTTCCATAACTGACTTGTAATCTACACAGTCAGCGGAGCCCTCCATGCGGCAGCAGCAGCAGCAGCCTGGCCGCATGAGCCTCATGGCCGCATGAACCGCATGGGCCGCATGGACCACATGAGCCACATGAGCCGCATGGACCGCATGGGCCGCATAAACGCCACATTACGCCTCATGAGTCCATGAGCCCGAGTCCGAGTCCGAGTCGCTAAGCCCCTTTGGGGCTTAGCTCCAAATGGAATTAATCCAAGAGAATGACAAAAGCATTAATGCTTAATCCTTGGAGCCTTATTCTTACCTCCTAGTAAAATCACCCACATGGTTCCCTCCTTAGGGTCACCATCCCATGTGCATCTCTCAACAACACAACCAAGTATACATGTTGAGATAACTCATGGTGCATTTTCGATGTGGGACTAAAATTTTACAAGGCATGTTGAGAGCTAGCTCTCTCCATATAAAGAAATCACTGTCACTCCCCGTTCCCAGAATGCATATTTTTATACATGTACAACTCATATATATATTTATTTAGTATTTATCATGTATTATCCTGTATTTAAAATTCTTTTAATTTCATGTTAATTAATTATCTGCATTTTATTTCCTGCAATTTTATTCCTGCATTTTATTTCTGTATTTTATTTTCTGCTTTTAACTTCTCTGCTTTAGTCTTATTGTGGTTCGGCCATGGTTGGTTAATTTTGGGTTCATGGTGGTTCACATGAACCGAACCCCCACAAACCCCCACCTACCACCACCCTTCCTATTTAAAGCCCCCATCTCCTTCTCTCTCCTCATAACTCTCCTTCATCATTACTTCTTCTTCTTCCTCATCACTCTCTCCACCTACCAACAGCAGGCAAGTACATCTTGCTTCTTGCTTCCACTTGAGAACCATTTTTATGGTTCATTTTTCTTCCTCTCATGATTCTAAGAGAGATTAGTACTTAGCATTTTTGATTTCTTTGGCTTGTTTCTTCTAGATCTAAGTAGCAGCATTCTCGGTTGTTCATCTCCCAACCTAGCGTGCTTTCGAAGTAGATGGTTCATGTTGTAGAGCTTCTCCTTCTACACCATTCTGAACCATGGAAACTTCATTTCTGGCTTGGAACGAAGGTTCAGTCACGCTCACGTCTTTACGTGCGTGCGTGAATTTTTAGTCACGCTCACGTCTTTACGTGCGTGCGTGAATTTTTAGTCACGCTCATGTTCTTACGTGTTAGCGTGAATTTTGAGTCACGCTCATGTTCTTACGTGTTAGCGTGAATTTTTAGTCACGCTCACGTTCTTGCATGTCAGCGTGAATTTTAGTTACGCTCACGTTCTTACGTGCCAGCGTAAATTTTTAGTCACGCACACGCCTTTACGTGTTAGCGTGAATTTTGAGTTATGCTCACGTCTTTGCGTGCGTGCGTGAATTTCTTATCACGCTTTTCACGCTCGTACGTTCACGCTGTGCGTGCGTGAGTTACTTTTCACGCTCACGATTATGAGTGCGTGAATTTCCCTTCACGCTCACACTGTGCGTGCCAACGTGAACCACTTTTCACGCTCACGCTGTTTATACGCTCACTCCTACCTGCTAGACTTGGCGTGACTTGTTGGCCTTAGCATAGAATTGTTGGCGTGACTTTCTGACCTGGGTGTTTCTATTTGTTCTATAATTTATTCCTTTAATGGTGGCATGATAATTCTTTTATTATATCCTTACGCCTTTTGGCATGAACTTGATAAAATCATGATATGTTAATATTGTTAATATAGATTGTTATGTGGAATGCGCCTTGTGTCCTGATTGATCCATGGATACCCAGTATGACTGGAACTTAACCCTGAGAGTCGTAAACTCGACTCCACTGAATACTATTTAATTTTCATGCCTTGTCACCATTGATAATGATTGTGACATTGACTAATAATTGATCATGCGTTCCTAGTTGGAACTAAGAGACTGACTAGTCGTCTTATTGAATTGAATGAATGAGACACGTTCATGTAATGAACTATTGTAATCGATTAGCTGATCCCGAATATTGACATACAGGCACATGCAGGCTTCAAATTATTTATTTATCTATTTAGTTATTTATTTATCTTACAAAAACAACATGTGTACTTTATGGTCAAGGTATGATTATTCCGTGGTTAGTTTGATTGTTGCATTACGCTATGTAAGACCTACAACCTAACCGTACGGGTAACGTTGCAGAGTTGTGCATATCGTACCCCGTACGAAAGTACTCATTTGAATGACCATGATCCATGGCATGGGATTTCGCTTAACATAGAGACTATTAAGTCAAATAAAATAATGATGGCATGGAGAGAATGGATTCTCGAGTTCTTACATGACAGCCCTCTTGGGACTAGTAGTGCCCGACAGGCCGGCTGGTTCCCACAGATACTGTAAATCTGTCACACGGGCAGGGAACGGTATCTGCTTATATTATTAAATTGTACATGATATATTAACGACGGGCGTCCCACTGGGACTCGTCTAATTACATGATTGGCGCAATTGATTGATTGGATAGACTAGCCTTGCTCGCACATAGTAAGAACTGAGGAATCCCTATTTGTATGATTTCAGAATAACTTGGGACTCACAATAGCAAGCCGTAGGAGTTGATTGACCGTTCAAGATGATTTGTTTGTGTACTGTACCTACTCTGTTGCCTAACTGAGATGATCAGAATGTCAGGACATGACGGACCAACTTCTGTCCTTGTTTGGTTGGGAGGTTGGTTCGAAGTGTCATGATGTTATGTGAATCCTAGTGGAAAGCAGAGATCTATTATCATATTCTCTTATTACTGGCTTCATTCTTCATGTCGTGCTTCCTTGTGGTACTTGCTATTAGAGGTCTAACCTCTCTGGTTTTGTATGGCCAGATTTAAAGCCAGTCCTCGAGGATCCAGCTTACTTCTACCTCCAAGATGGTCAATACTAGAGGGATGATCGCATGAGGACTCGAGTGGATTCCTTACTCCACCGCTCGTTTTGTTATTTACTTCATACTTAGCCGTTTGGCACCGACATGTTAGTCGGATTGTCTTGCACTTACTTTTACATAATTGTAACTGAAGTCAGACTGCAGCTGATAACAATTGTGTATATGTTACTATACCATCTGGCTATGTTTTGTAAAGCCAGATCTCTAGAACATTTTGACTGAGCGTTTGGGACGCCTTACTGCTTATTCTCACATGTTCTCTATTTTCTGTTCTTGTTTGAATGATTGAGACAATAGATGTAAAGTGACCATAGTAAGACTTTCATGTAGTATGCACTCCCTCGTCTGGTTAGACAGCATTGATCGTATTATACGGTATTCATCTACCCGTAATACGTAGCTGGCTGAGTCATTCCCCCGCTCTCCAGTATTCTGGTTCTGGGGCGTGACAAGCACCAACAAGGAATAGATGTTCAAAAGACATGAAAGTACTTATTGAATGTATAAGTTGTGTTCCGA
Organism: Iris pallida; assembly: GCA_029216955.1. Classification (NCBI taxonomy): domain Eukaryota; kingdom Viridiplantae; phylum Streptophyta; class Magnoliopsida; order Asparagales; family Iridaceae; genus Iris; species Iris pallida. The sequence goes on from JANAVB010008599.1 coordinate 13,380,980, forward strand.
AGAATGTAGGAGGAAGGAGGCTTTCAAATAGTTGTTGCAATGTCGGGTGTCATCCCTTAATATTGGCTCAACGTTGGGTTGGGATTGCTTGTCATGGCTGCTGCTGCTTCTTTCTTTTTTTTTAAGAAAAATAAAAAAGCAATCCAAAAAGTTGTTTGGTAACATTAGCTTTTTTGAAAAGTTGCTTCAATTTTGGGGAATATAAGCAGGAGGGAGGCTGCTTTCAAAAGTCGCTTCTGCTGCTGTTTTTCAAAAAGCGGCAGCAGGCCTAAATCAGGTTAAACTTCCAACCCAACATGAGCATAACTGAACCAAGTCTAGACCCGATCAATTCTGAGCGCAAACCAGCTTGTACAATATAATATTTCAATAACTTATATCTTATATAATTCATTACAGATATGCATTTACATGGAACATATTTGTAACCATTGTTTTGCTAAGAATATATGAACTCTTTAAAAAAAATCATGTGGGAATATTCTTAAAAAAAAGTGTCACAATCACGAGGCTAACGCTTGATCCAAGAATATTCTAAATAAAAAAAAAGAATACCTGGCACGACGATAACGCTTGTTGCTTACATTCTGGAGGGTGCAAATTCGAATCATGGAAACAACATCTCCATATATATGGGGTAAGACTGCATATATCTTGATCCATGTAGGAATATTATATTCCTTAAAAAATCAAAATTTTGATTTGCCTTCTTGATGGTGAAATTCTTATTAAGAAAATTTAAAGGGCATCATAGTGCCATGAGACTCCCACTTGTGCAGGGCTTGGGAAGGATCAAAATGTACGCAGCCTTACCCCCACAACATATATAGAGAGGTTGTTTCCTTGACACAAACCTGCAACCTCGAAGATGCAAGCAACAAGTATTGCGAAGCAAAAATTATTGAATAAATTGGTTCGACAATGTGAATTGTATCTTTTGTGACAAGATGGTTGAGTACGTTTTTATTTTTAATCTTGTGGCTTTGCACAACATGGAATGAGCTCTTGTTGTTTTCTTTTTTATGACAAGTCCTAAATCTCTAGCAGATCGTAAAAAATCGGCATAGGCATTAGTAAGTTTGTTTTATCTATTGCGGGGCATGTTACTCATTGTCACATGTTGGTATTTGGAATGATAAGAATACTAGAATTTTTTGACGATTGAATGGGCGATCATTTCCAAGTTATTTCTCATGCTTTATTTATCTTTTTTCTTGGGTAAGTATCATGAATCCTAAAGTTCAACATAAAGTATGATATTTATCTGAATTTGAGCAATTGATCAACATGTTTAAGGGAAACATTGATACTCAAGTTTATTATTGGGTAATTATGATCCTCATCATTTAATATAATGCTTATTCTAGATATTATTTCTCTTTCTCGTAGGGTAGAATTGATTTATGGCTCAATTTGGCTTTTCAAGAAGAGATGGTTGTTGGATACAATTTACACTTGTGAGTGGATATGCTTGCTGCCATTCTCATTTCTAAAGGAGTGAAGACTTCAAAAGCCATTTTGAATGACTAGTGACAATGATTCCAATCATGTTCAGCATAACTAGTAAACTTTTTGTTGGATGTTGGCATTTTAACCATCAGCTTTATTTAGCACCAAAGATAACAAAAAAAGCTTTTGTAAAGTCAAAATAATTTGGTTTGGGTAAATGCTCGATTCTTCTCCTTTTTTGCGCTAGAATCTGGTATACTAGAAGATTTTAATTTAGTCATAAGGGTGTTTTACTATTTTTCATGTACTGGTCAAGTTACCTTTCAGTTTAGAAGCTAAACATCCATGAACGAAATAATTGCAACCGATCTTCACTGCATCAAAATGTAACTTTGATATTTTCTTTCGTTTCAGTTTTGTTTCCTCTGACGATTGCGCATTCATGCCTCAGAAGCACCCTCATATATACATATACATGTGTATGTCAGGGTGTCTATACGAATATATACAAAAAAAAGGAATGTGCATGTGATTGTGTGTGTGGGTGGGTGGGTATAAAGAGGGGTAAAGATCCCATATAGCTGAAGAAAAGAAAATAAATTATCTTACATCTTCAGTTTCAGATATCTCGGACCCCATAGCTGAAGTGGATGCTTCAAAGACGGTCCTTTCTTTGACAGTGTCTGGCTGTGCAAGTCGAGCATGAATTGAATCCTCAAGCAATTTATTTTTTGTTAATAATTCATCGACAACCTTTTCCTTTGCATGTAACTTGGCTCCCAGTTCCTGCATTCTGGACTTGGAATTCTCAAGTTCAACATTGGAGGATATCATGAGTCTTTCCAACAAAGGTAAGAATCCTTTAGCAGTAGTCGGTTTCTGATCTTCAAACAAATTACTTCCACCAAATGTTTGCACCATTTTCTGCAATCCAACTGTCAACTCAATCAAGTCCATTTTCTTTGATTCCAGATCCCTATTGTTGGTCCTAGTAGTTTCCACAGCCTTTTTCTGATGTTCAAGTTCACGAACATGGGACTCAAGAATCAACTGCATATCTTCCTTTTCATTGCTCAAAGAATCCATCTTACGCACCAATTCAATAAAATTATCCAAAATGTAAAACAGCTTTTCTACAGGGCTTGTAAACATAACTTCTTGGGTCTGTTCTACAGCCTCATTGGAAGGAATAGGCATCTTATCTACTTTGTCAATAACAGTTTCCAGTTGACTTTCCGAGAGAAACTTCACACCCATACCTGAAATGTCAAGAGGAGAAGGTTAAGCCCGATGCAGAACTACACAAAATAATGCATATACTATATTATGATTCTATGAACAATAAAGTTAAAAAAAACTCATTACCTCTTTCTTTTGTAGTCAAAGCATTCTGTTGTGAGGAAACTTGAGCCTCTTCATCCTTCATCTTATCTTCTTTTGCTTGATAATCCTCTATTTTTGATTTCATTTCTTTTCAATCATTTTGTAACTCTTCCAGATCCCCCTCCAACTTCAAGATCCTTTCTTCGCTTAGTTGTCTATCTTGGATGGCACTTTTAGCAGTTAAGTCGGCTTGATTCAGTTTATGCGTCAAGTCACCAATGGAAGTATCCCAGGCTCTCTTGACATTAACTAACTGTTGGGACTGAACATTGATTCTTTTGGCAGCCAGTAGTAAATTCTGTGCTGCTTTAGCATATTCACTACCATTCCCTTCTTCTAGTGCAGCATCAACAGCACCAAGCGATCTTGATTCCATTCTAGAGTTGATCATGCCTTGGTCGGTGACAAAGCCGAACACGTCACGGAGTTCAATTTGCAGTTCCTTGGTAGCATCAGTGCATGCAGAAAACAGGGTCATTGCCTCCTCTAAACAGGATTATGTCAAAACACACGACTTAGAAAATTATGACATATTAGTCTTCCGACACCGCGGGTAACATGGTTGTCACATTAAGGATCTTTGACAAGATGACATATTGTGAAAAGATATATCCTTATAGTTCTCCTACGGATTTGAAGAAAACATCTGTACTTCCTCCAGGTCATGCCGCCGGCTGTGCTGCTTCCCTCTCCTCTTCCTGTCCACTTCTTCTCTCCTGACTCTACACTTGAGCTGGATATCATATGTGGCTGAGAGAGTCAAATAAGAAGAAGGGAAGTAGGGAGGAGCAGATGGGTCCAGAGCCATGGTAGAGGATAGGAGAAGGAAGATGCTTGATCAGAACGGATGGCTCAGAACACAACCCAAAATTCATTCTAGCATACATTAGTGTGAATCATCTATGTTCTGTACATATGCTGTAGTATATGTTCTTATCGAATCTAGTATGTAGTATCTGAAGAATGTAACAGAATCAAGATGAACTCACATAATATAATACTAAAACGTCATCTACTACTATATAAGATAGTGATAGGTTGTCGTATCATCATTGTCGAGGAGGAGCCACTTCCCCCGGCTCTACAAAATCAATGCCATCCAAGGAAGGCAAAACTGAATCAGCATTGTCTTCCGGATCGTCCTCATCAAGGCATAACGGGCTGCTCAGCGTGCCCAGCTTCTTCAACTTCTCGCTGGCTGCAGAGTCGAAATAGGAACGGGTCCTCTTTGTCGGCCCAGAGCTCTGACTCGCACTCGTCGCCTCGCTACCGATTTTCTCTCCTCCTCTGATGCGGGTCATAAGAAAAGAAATTTCGTACCTCTTCTTCACATAAACATCATTGCCGCCTTGTACTCGAGCCTCCTCGTCTGTGACGCTATCCAACTTCTCGGTGCCTACATTGTCACTCGAATCTCCCCTTCGACTCGTATCGTCCTCTTATTCGCCTGTCTTTTTGTTCCATGTCTTGCAATCATCTGCTATCACCGCCGACTCATTCGACTCCTTCTTCGAGTCTTCCTCCTCCTCCTCGGAGTCATCGAAGAAAGAGTCGAATGAGACGACGGTGATAGCAGATGATTGTAAGACAGGGAACGAAAAGACATGCGAAGAAGAGGACGATACGAGTCGAAGGGGAAATTCGAGTGATAATGTAGGCACCGAGAAGTTGGATAGCGTCACAGACGAGGAGGCTCGCGAGTACAAGGCGGCAATGATGTTTATGTGAAGAAGAGGTACGAAATTTCTTTTCTTATGACCCGCGTCAGAGGAGGAGAGGAAACCGGTAGCGAGGCGACGAGTGCGAGTCAGAGCTCCGGGCCGGCAAAGAGGACCCGTTCCCATTTCGACTCTGCAGCCAGCGAGGTTGAAAAAGCTGGACACGCTGAGCAGCCCGTTATGCCTTGATGAGGACGATCCGGAAGACAATGCTGATTCAGTTTTGCCTTCCTCGGATGGCATTGATTCTGTAGATCCGTATATAAAGAGGAAGAGATTGGGAGTAGAGTGGACCCGGAGGGAAATGAGAGATTATTGGAAGCTGGGTCAATATCCAAGAAGCGAAAGAGAGTCGAGGATTCTGATTTTGATGGCATAGAGGAAGAGGTTCGCGACATAACGAGAGGGACAGGGAAGGGGGCAGATGAAGGATGGCTCAGAACACAACCCAAAATTCATTCTAGCATACATTAGTATGAATCATCTATGTTCTGTACATATGGTGTAGTATATGTTCTTATCGTATCTAGTATCTGAAGGATATAACAGAATCAAGATGAACTCACATAATGTAATACTAAAACATCATCTACTACTATATAAGATATAGTGATAGGTTGTCGTATCATCATTGCCGAGGGATGAGGGTCGGAGGACAGTCAACTTTATCTACGGCTACATAGTTTCTGCCTCGCCAGTCGAATGGCTGCAGGGACCATGTCGTACCGTAGATTAATACAAATGGAGCTGGAGCCAAAATACAGAAACCAAAATACAAATTACAGAATCAAATCCCTGGTTTTGCCAAAAATACAAAACACAGTTCTAATTAATATGTATTTTAAGTGTGAGAACGGATGGCTCAGAACACAACCCAACCGGAGAGGATACTCTGCAGATCCATCTGAGTAGGACGTATACTCTGAGAGATCACCTTTACAAGATTGATATCAGTAGTAGGATTGAGTGTGTACGTCCTACTCAGATGGGTCTCTCACCGTTACTATTTTTTCTGACAACATGGTGGATGTGCTCCGTCAACAGATTCTTGCTCCGAGCCAAAACTTTGCCCCGGAGCTCAAGTGGACATCCTTCGTGTAGAGCTCGAGTGAGAGGTTCCTGACAGCATGGTGGTCTCCTTTGTTAAAGTATCCGTGCTCGTCCCACAACCAATGTGTGATGAGCACGGATACTTTGACAAAGGAGACCACCATGCTGTCAGGAACCTCTCACTCGAGCTCTACACGAAAGATGTCCACTTGAGCTTCGGGGCAAAGTTTTGGCTCGGAGCAAGAATCTGTTGACGGAGCACATCCACCATGCTGTCAGAAAAAAATAATAACAGTGAGAGACCCATCTGAGTAGGACGTACACACTCAATCTCACTACTGATATCATACTTATAAAGGTGATCTATCAGAATATACGTCCTACTCAGATGGATCTCTCAGAGTATCCTCTCTGGTTGGTTGTCGTATCATCATTGCCGAGAGATGAGGGTCGTAGTACCAATACAATCCAGAGATTGACACAGTACTAATTCATATATGTAGTCCAATACAAATAGTCTAATATAAAAACAACCCAATACAAAAAGTCTAATAAAAATAAGTACTAATAGCTAATGAGAACCACGCAGCTCACGCAAACGCTCAGTAATACAATCACGCAACCACCTCGAAAAAGCGAGATCTTTGGCGTGAGGAGAGATGTCGTCCCTTGCAAGTGTTGCACGAATAGAACTCCCGGTCTCACTAGCTACCGGTGCTGGATGAATAGAACTCCCGGTCTCACTAGCAACCGGTGCCACTTCCTCCTTAACTGTAGGAGAAGCCACCTCAGCATTTACTGTTTCCCTCAAACGACGTGCCGCTCCTTGGGTCATGGGTGCCATCTGGTAAGCAAGCTAATATAATTGTAACATAAGCAAGCTAACTAAAGGAACCATTATGTAATTTGAGTACATTTTCGAAAGCAGATAAAGTACAATAAATTCAATTTTTTGCCAAGTAGCAGAACGGATGGCTCAGAACACAACCCAAGATTCATTCTAGCATACATTAGCGTGAATCATCTATGTTCTGTACATATGGTATAGTATATGTTCTTATCGTATATAGTATCTGAAGAATGTAACAGAATCAAGATGAACTCACATAATGTAATACTAAGACATCATCTATTACTATATAAGATATAGTGATAGGTTGTCGTATCATCATTGCCGAGGGATGAGGGTCGGAGGACAGTCAACTTTATCTACGGCTACATAGTTTCTGCCTCGCCAGTCGAATGGCTGCAGGGACTATGTCCTGATCACGATGTCGTACCGTAGATTTAGGATTTAAAATATGGTATTCAGGTCAACTTAATTCAGTCAAAGGGTACTGAACAGAAAGTCTAATTATTCCATATTTCAGTAATGTCAGTGAGCTAAATTATACTCAACTGTCGAGAATACTTAGGAGAAAACTCATTCACAGGATTAGTATCCATCCTTCGTGACATAGCTGAAATTTTATAGGGCTCGATAATAATTATTAGTCAATTTATTCATCATTTCAAAATCCTGAAAATGCCCAAAAAACTCCCAGTATCAGTAAATAGGGCTCGAACCCTAAATTAGAATTCGAATCCAAGCAAAACATCAAATTGACAGTTGATATGCCCAAAAAACTCCCAGTATCAGTATATAGGTGTCACACTGTGAATCTCGTGTCCACACAGTGGGACACGACGTGTCCAAACCAACAAAATAGGTGTCACACGAACTAGAAGCGAGTCCACGCTCTCGTGTCCCCCGTAGCGAGTCTACTGTCAGTCTCGTGTCCCCCACAGCGAGTCCACGCTCTCGTGGACATGAACTAGAAGCAAGAGAGAGAGCAAGAAGACGAGGAGAAACTGGGGAGGAGCTACCTGAGGAAGGAGGAGGAGGAGAAGGAGGAGGAGGAGAAGGAGGAGAAGGAGGAGCTACCTGAGGAAGGAGGAGGAGGAGAATGAGGAGGCCGGAGGAGGGAGATCGCCGGAGGAGCACCGTGGAGGAGGAGACCGGAGGAGGGAAATCGCCGGAGGAGCGTCGCGGAGGAGGAGCGCGCCCAAAATTGGGGGGAAAAATTGTGAATGATCGAAAAGGAAACCCTCGCTGGCTATATGAAACGATTATCGATGTCCTTATAGGACGTCGCTAAACGTCGCTGACATATAATAAACGGCGACGCTGCTTAAAGTGCGTCGCTACACGTCGCTATCTCAGCGACGGGTACCGACGAACTTGTGACGCAGGTTCCCATTTAACAAATTGTAGCCGCTAGACGTCGCTATTAGTCGCTATTGGTGACAAACAGCGACGTCTTATATTAACGTCGGTAAAACCTCAAATATTAGCGAAGAACTATCTTGGAGTCGCTAAATACATCGCTGATATGACTTATTTTGGTAGTGTTATCCGTCAGTTTGTGGGTGACTAGTACTGCTATATTGTAGTGATGTATCCAATCTTTCTCATAATATTCTTCAGAAATGTGACAGAAACTTAGTATCTCTATCTGAAGTGATTGACTTTGGCACACCATAAAGACGCACGACTTTTCGAAAGAAAAGGAGAGCAATATGAGTCGCGTCGGATGTCTTATGATATGAAATAAAGTGTGCCATCTTAGAGAATCTGTCTACCACGACAAAGATAGAATCAACACCGCACTGTGTTCATGGTAAGCCAACAATAAAGTCTATGAAAATGTCTTCCCAAGGTCCTTCGGGAATTGGAAGAGGTATATAAAGACCAGTATTATGTTCTTGGCCCTTGGCAACTTGGCATATAAGACAACTGCGGACATGTCCCTCAACTTCTTTTCTCAATTGCGGCCAATAATATCTTTCTTCGGTTATGGCTAGCGTCTTATCTCGACCGAAATGTCCACCGAGACCTCCACCATAGAGCTATCTAATAATATGTTCCCGCAAGGTACTACGAGGAATACACAACTGATTTTCTTTGAAGAGATAGCCTTCTTGGATGTGATATCCATTTGCAGCTCCGTTTGGTTGACAATCTTCCCATGCTTGTTGAAAATCTTTGTCTTTCGGGTAGAGTTCCTTGAGGTATTCAAACCCGATGACCTCTTGATGTAAAGTGATGAGGAGGTCGGGTCGATGGCTTAAGGCATCAGCTACTTTGTTCTGAACTCCGGCCTTGTGCTTGATGGTATAGGAGAAGCGCTGAAGAAACTGTAATGCCTATAGTTCGTATTACGTATTTTGAAATATGTGTACGTATTTTATCTTGTATTGTATGTCTCCTTGCTTGGTTTATTGGGTATTTCCATTTGCTTGGCCATGGTTCATCTTGGTTTGGTTTGGCTTGGTTCGATTTTAGTTGAGAACCAACCTATCTACCTACCACCACCATCCCCATTTAATTATCCCCTCTCCTTTCTCTCTCCTCATTACTCTTCTTCTTCCCCTCCATTAACTCCTCACCAACCTGTGAGAGAGAGAGAGCTTAGGCAAGTGCATCTTGCTTCATGGAGGAACCCAAATTTTATTGTTCCATTCTCTTCTTAACAGCATTCTAAAACACTTTAGTACTTAGCATTTCTAAATTCTATGGTTCATTGCTTGTAGATCTAAGTTTATGTTATTTTCAGATTTCTTGGATTTTGATCTATTTAGCATTGTTATTTTCAAGTTTTGATGGTTCCATGTTGTAGAGGATTTTATTCTGCCCAATTTAACCTATGAAAGTTCGAATTTGGACTCAGGATGAAAGATTCATGGAGCTTGGGAGCCATGGCTTGAAGGGTTCTTCTTCTCGGAAAGGATGGAGAAGAAGCACAGTTCATAGCCGCATGAACTTAGCCGCATAGCATTTATGCGGCAAGTTCCCTCGCTGCCGCATAAGCCTTGCTGCATTCTTCTTAGCCACATGGCCTATGCCGCAGGGACTTAACTCTCTGGCCACATGAAGATTTGATTTTGAGCCGCATAAGGTCTATTTACTGGCCGTATGGGGGCCAGTCTAACCCGGCCGCATGAACTAAACCCAGCCGCATGAGTTGATCCTGCCGCATAGAAATATTCAGCCGCATGAGCTTCTGATCGCCCGAGCCGCATGAACTTGAAACTCCTTAGCCGCATAAAGCCGTGGCAACTTCTGGCCGCATAGGCCCCCGTTTTCCTCCAGCCGCATGGACCCACATTCCCGCCAGCCGCATATGCTCCGCTCTTCCACCAACCGCATGAGGCCGAGTCATTCCCAAGCCACATAGGCCTTCTTCCCTGGCCGCATGGGAACTAGTCCTTTCCCAGCCGCATAAGGGTTCATCCCCGCTAGCCGCATAAGAACCCCACTACCTGAGCCGTATGAACTTGAATTCTGGGCCGTATGGACCCGCATCGATCCAGCCGCATGGAATCATCTCTCTGAGCCGCATGGCTCCTCCCCGTACCTTGCCTTATTATTTAATTATTATTATTTTATTATTATTGTTAACTCATGTCTTGTAACCCTCAGTGTAACTTAGGTCTTCTGATGAATGTTTGTACTATGTTACCCTGCACATGTACCATGAATACGACAGTGACCCGTAGTGGTGCACTCCTGACAAGTAACATGACATGATAGTGGCCCGCCGTGGCGCACTCCTGACAAGTAACCTGAGATAAGCTGTTGCGAAGGCTCCATGACATGACATGACCAATATAAATAACCTGGATACCGTGGGCGATTGTGCTTGTACAAATAAATCAGTCCTGTCTTGCATCATGTTTAAGAAGGGACTCCTGAGTACCACGGTCAGGAGTACCTACTGAAATGGACTAAGTCTAATAACTAAAATAACACAGTAGTCATGAAGAGATTTTCCAGCTACAAGCAATCCCGTTACCTAGGCGCGCCTGGGATCTGTAGCCTGCCGTCGAGTATGGCACATTTCCAGCACACTGTCATGTGTTGCACCCTTCAAGCTACTTAAGGGTACATACATTTTCTGGACGATGTACCCACCTGAATTCAACCCTTAATATTCGACCTGGATAACTTGGATGATCTGCAGGGCTTGTGGCTGTGGAATAATCTCGCTGCATCTTGTTAGTAACTAGGCCTGTGATAACCCTAGTTAGTTAAAGTATCAAGCCGTACTCATTGCTTGGCCGTGATTGATTGGATGGCATAACCAGTCTAGTCTTGTCTTGATCCTGTACAAGATTGTTACATGACCTGATTTCTTATATTATCTGGCCGATAAATGGTGGGAAACTAAGCTCCGTTCAGATAAAGGATTACAATCCCGGTCCTTGTTTGGTTTATGGGTTGTAACTTGGTTATCTAAATAGTTCCATGGTTGTCTCGTCGTATATCATCCTGATTTCTATATATTTCCAGTTCTTACTATTTATTTATACCTTATGCTAATTGCTGGTTTTAGTTCCTAAGTGAAGCTTCTTTTGTGGAACTTGCTCTTTCTGGGGTTTGACCCAGCTGGTTTTGTATGGCCAGATTTCGGAGCAACTCCAGAGGATCTACCGACTTTCCAGCCCGATGGTGACCACCAGGCGTAACCAGGGCAACGAGTGGGTTTATTTTTGATCTCCCACTTCATTGTAAAAATATTCTTTTGAGGCGTTTAGCCGACGAGCACCTGTTTAGCTCGATTGTAATTACTTACTATCTGTCTACGGGCTGTAACATGATTGACAGATCCTAGGATTGATCATGTATGACTAAACTCTTGCTAGTCCTCATATTTTATAACGACTAGCTTCATGATCAGCTGAATATGTAATGTTTGGGACGCCTTACTATTGTATATTTGGTGATCTTACATCTTGTAACATTTATTTACTTGCTTGTGATTGAGATACTAGGCTTGTTCATGACCATAAGAGACTGTTGGCTTGTAGTTAAACTCTCATGTATCTAGACAGCCGTGACCGTATAGCGAGGTGTATTACACTTCAATATACGTAGCTGGCTATGTCTGCCCCTGCTCTCCAGTATTCTGGTTCTGGGGCGTGACAGAAATTGAATCCATCTAGCATGCATTCGATTTGTGTTACGAGGATTGTCTATGAAAGATAAAACTTTATTGTCTGTGTGTAGGATAAATTTCAGTTGGATGAGGTAGTGCTCTCATGCTTTGATGGCTTGTACGATCGAGTAGAACTTCTGCTCATAAGTGGACCATTTTTGTTGAGCTTCACTTAGCTTCTCGCTACGAAAGGCAATTGGTCTTCCTTCTTATATTAGTACAACACCAACGCCCACTATGCTGGCATCACATTCTGTAAGTCCCCTGAATTTCAGGGTTTATTTTGAATTTTCTAAATAAATTATTTTCGATAGATATTTTATTATTTAATTATTTTGATCATTAATGTACATTTTTGTGACTTTGACTTCTGGAGCGTCAGGGATGCCAATCTCTAGAAACTCTCTTTATGGGTTTTGAAGTAGACAAGATTATCTTCATTTTGATATATCATGTCACACTTAAACTCATTTTCTTGTGCTCTTTTTACATCGCGCAACTTCGGGTCAATTTAGACCATTTGATCGATTAAATAATTATTAATTAATTTTCCACTTTTATCTTTGATCATCGTTTGCACGTTATCGTGACTTTTAATTTAGGAGCACAAGACCAGTCGTTTTCCTCAGAACCAACTTCTCATGCATGATCTACTCGAGATGCTCTACACCCATGACCTTCGTGTCCCACTCAGACACTCCATTTTGTGCTTCATTTGCTTCGCACAACTTTCGAGTCAATTTAGGCCAATTAATTATCTACCGTAAAAATCTGATTTAACTTCCAATTTAATTTCGGGACCCGACATCGATCCAACCTAGTCGACCCAAAGTATGGATGTCACGACTCGCTACCCAAATTATTGGGCCAGGCCGAGTCATGCCCAGCCTATGTTGAGATAAAACGTAGTAAGCTGTTCTAAAGACAACAGGATAAGACTAAATGTACTAACAGTTCTATAAGTGAAGAAGAATCATAAATGCTCCAAACACAAAAGTCATCGTATATAGTAAACGTCCAAGTACAAGTAAATTGAAATGTAAAACTGGATACATGTCCAGTTATAAAATGATATAGTCTAATACATGTCTACTCTCAAAAGTCTAAGTAAATAAAAGACAACTAGGCGAGGTTCCCTGCAGGAACATCCTCGTAAAGCAGAGCCGGGTCCTCGGCAGTAATCCTATAATATGTGTCGCAGAGTAACTCCTCCTCAGTAAGGACACCTACAACGTTATCCTGTCAGGATGGGAGCAAGTACTAAATCTAACAAACTAGCATATGAAACATGGAAATGAACATGAGAGGAATAACTGGAAAGCATGGCATCATATAGTCTATCATGGCAAGGACACATATGTCATAGAGACAGATGTATATATAATGTTTAAAACTGTAGTAGGTACGTGATCGGTCAATAGATGTACAATGTGCTGGGGCACATAATGAAATGTACATACGTACAAGTGTAAAGGCGGTAGATGTACATACGCACAAATACAGCTTTGAGATAAAGGCCTACGGCATGATAACATATAAAATAAAACTTTGCTCGGTACTGTAGAGGGGGATATGATCACGTACGCTACTATCAGTTTCCCCATAACCCATATTCTAATCATGTGAGAGATACATCAAGACTGTTCTAAGCATGGTAGTAACTGAAAGTACAACATGTAGAGATCTAACTTGCTACCCCAAGGATCAGCATTTAACATGGTGGGGTTTGCAGTTCATTTATGTGACAATATGTAAAGTTCGTAGAAAGTACTTGCCTCTAGCAAAGCAAAACAAAACAAGCTGCGATAACAGTGCTATGGATGTCCGGTAACTCGTCGCTGTAGAAGTAAATACAATAACTTAGTTTTTACACTAAGCTAAAATACTAGGACACTAATTGGTAAAACACGACTTGTGATTGGGCACCTAGCCAAAATAATGACTTTGGTATAGGAGACCAATGTGGGGTGACACACTATGTTAACTAACTTTCTAGGGCCTTTATACTAGTGAGGGATGGGGTTCAACATGACTAAAACTCCAAATAACACAAAAAGCTACAAGTCGTAATTAATCAATAAATAAATCAAAAGATTATTGTGTTCTAACAATTTTTGAAGTAGACAAAAAGCCTAGTTTTTCTTAAAGTAAAGTACCAAGGTGATCCTTGTTAATCATAGAAATTTATTATAATTTTTCTGGAATTTATTAACCAGTACAAATATTTTATAAAAATCAGTTTTCCTAAGTATACAGAAAATGAATTTTGGTTTTATATGCCAAACTAGTGACAAAACAGTAAATTAAATACTACAAAATTTATACTAAATTAGCTAACTTAACATAGTATCTAAAAACTATTTTTCCATAATTTTAGCAATACTTTCAGTATTTTTAGAAAATCAAAAACAGCAATGCACACAATAATTAATTATCTGCGTATTTTGTCCATGTATATAATTTGAACCAAAGTTCAAATACAGGACCCAAGGCCATGAATCAAGTCCAATATGACTTGTACAGGTCTTGAATGTGTGAAAACACATTTGAGCCCAAATACCCATGCTAGGCTTGGACACCAAATGGTTGCAGTAAATTAAACACAATGAAAATACAATTTGGTAATAGTCAAAATAAATATTATTATTTTAATAAGGCAAATTTATACCAAAAGAATATATACATACCTATTCTAAAAGGATATATATAGATATATAAGGAAAAATACTTAATTTATAAAGTATATATATATATATATATATATATATATATATATATATATATATATATACAAATATATATATATATTATAAGAATACACTTAATAATATAGTGTATATATATATAATATATATATACATAGGAAAATATATATATAAACATATATATATATAAAATTTACTAACTATAAAATATATACATATATATTAAATACTGTTAAAATACAGTATATACATATATATATATATATATATATATATATATATATATATATATATATATATTAATATATATATACATATATATATATATATATATATATATATATATATATATATATATATATATATATATATATATATATATATATACAAAACAAAAAGAAAAAGAAAAGAAAACAGAAAAGAAAAGAAAAAGGAAACAGAAAGAAGAAGGGGGGGGGGGGGGGGGGGGGCTCGAACTCGGTCTAACAGAGCGGGGGGGGGGAGGGGGGTTTAATTACTGCGCGCTGGCCAGTGGGCCAGTTGGCCCGTCTGTTAGGAATAGGGTTTTGTTTATTTTATTTAGTTTTAGGTTAGACATTATATAAAAAATATATATAAACACGAGCCTGTGTCCGGACAGTTTGGGACACAGGGATCCTCGTGTCTGTGCTATGCACGACACGCACGAGCTCAGCCTCGCGTGTCCGAGCACAGCACCATGCTCGTTGTGTCCTGGCGAGTCTCGTGCGTGAAGGCGAGACACGAACGACACGATTTAAGTCGTGTTACCTACGTGTCCGGCGGTTGGAGGGTGATTCGAAGGTCGGGGACGGCGGAGGAGGCGTCGGGGTCGGGGCGCTCCAGTGGCGCTGCCTCCAGCTCGGCAAGACGAAGCGGATGACGGTGGCGGCTGTCGACGACGAGTGGTGAGGCTGGACAGGGGCTCGCTGTAGCTAGGGTTCCGGTGGAGTGTTTTGGGGAAGGGAGTGGGCTGTGGTGGTCGATGAGGGTGTAGAGCTAGGGTTTTAGGTCTGGGGGAGAGAGGGGAGTGTTTTATAGGGAAAGAGGGCGGTTGATAAGTCAGTCGGGCAGCCGGAAATGGCGGGGGCTGCCCGTCGGCGTGGCGGTCGTCGGTCGGGGGGGGGGGGTAGGTTTAGGATTTTGCACTTAGGTCCTTAGGTTTTAGGATTTTGCATAATAGGTCCCCACAGAAGTAATATGCAAATATAATTTGCATTCCTTAATTAAAAACAAATTCCTAATTACAAACTGATATAAAAGTAATTTGAATAATTACAAAACAGTATTAAAACAATTCTAATAATTGCAAATTGATATTAAAATATTTTAGAAAATTACAAATCAATATTTTTGTATTTTAAAACTCATTTAAAATCATTTAATAATTCTAGAAAAATTCCTAAAATTCCTAATAATTATTTAAGACTATAAATGACATTAAAATTTAATTAACATTAATTAAAAATGAATTTGAAAATCAGGGGCTTACAAGTCTTCTCTCCTTAAAAAATTTCGTCCTCGAAATTCACAAGGATTGAAGACCCGACAATATTCTAACATAGCAAGTATTGCGATCAAATGACTAAGGCTGCGATCGAAACTAACCTCTAAGGTATCAAGCGGGAACGGGTGGTTCCCTCGCAGCGGTTGGATCGAACAAGTAAGGGTATCTCTCCCTCATGTCCGACTCCCTCTCCCAAGTAGATTCACCTGGGGAGTGACGGCTCCAAGCTACTCACACTAGGGGTATAACCTTGTTCCTCAGCCTTTTCTCTCTCCGGTCTAATATCTCCACTGGCTGCTCAGAAACTGTAAGGCTGGGTCCGACCTCCAACTCTGAATGATGTAGCACATGACTGGGGTCTGGAACATATCTCCTCAGCTGAGATACGTGAAAGATGTCGTGAACTCCTGCTAGGTTGGGTAGAAGTGCAACCCTGTAAGCTACCTCTCCGATCCTGCCAAGTACCTCGAACGGCCCGATGTATCTGGGGCTCAGCTTCCCTCCTCGTCCGAACTGGATCGTCCCTCGAGTAGGTGATATCTTCACTAGCACCATATCACCGTCTGCGAACTCCATCGGCCTGCGACTAGCATCAGCCCAGTGTTTCTGCCTGTCCTGAGCTACTCTGAGCCTGTCTCTGATCATCCCGACTTTCTCTGCTGCATCCGTGATCATCTCTGGCCCAAGCATAACTCAGTCTCCAACATCATCCCAAAAGAGCGGTGTGCGACATCGTCGTCCATATAGCGCCTCGAAAGGAGACATACCAATACTGGCCTGGTAGCTGTTGTTGTATGAAAACTCTACCAAGTACAGATGGCTCTCCCATGATCCTCCGAAGTCCAGCACGCAAGTCCTCAGCATATCCTTCAGTGTCTGTATCGTCCTCTCGGACTGCCCATCTGTCTGCGGATGGTACACCGTACTGAACTTGAGCCTACTGTCCAACTCCTCCTGCAAGCTCCTCCACTAGTGGGATGTAAATCTACTGTCTCTGTCTGACACGATGCTCACCGGCACTCCGTGTAGGCGAACTATCTGCTGCATGTATAGCTCTGCCAACTTCTTGGTGGAAAGCCCCACCTTGAAGGGTATGAAGTGCGCACACTTCGTCAGCCTGTCTACGATGACCCAGATGGCATCCTTCCCTCCTTGGGAACGAGGAAGCCCTGAAACGAAGTCCATCGTAATATGTTCCCACTTCCACTCGAGAATGGGTAACGGCTGCAACAAACCAGCTGGCCTCTGGCGCTCCGCCTTGACCTGCTGGCAAACTAGGCATCTCGAGATGAAACGTGATACATCCCTCTTCATCCCGTGCCACCAAAGATGTTCCCGTAAGTCACGGTACATCTTGTTAGCACCAGGGTGAATAGAATATCTCGATCGGTGCGTCTCCTGCAAGACTGCCTCTACCAGCTCTCCCTTCGGTACACACAATCGGCTGCCATGCCTCAGGGATCCATCCTCTGCTATAGTGAAGTCATCCAGCAATCCAGCTAATGTCTGGGGTCAAAGTCTGCGAAGACTCTCATCTGTAGACTGTGCCTCCCGGATCTGCTCCATCAAACCTGACTGAATGTCAAGCGCCATCATCTGTATCACTGATCCTGGCCGAACTAGTTCAATACCGAGCTTCTCCAGATCCTCCTGCAAATGCCGATCAATCATCAGATACCATGCCATCGGATGCCTGCTCAGCGCATCCGCCACCACATTTGCCTTCCCGAGGTGATACTGTAAATCGATGTCGAAGTCCTTCATCAACTCCAACCATCGTCTTTGCCTCATGTTCAGCTCTTTCTGCGTGAACACATACTTCAAGCTTTTGTGGTCAGTAAAGATTTCCACACGCTCTCCGTATAAGTAATGTTTCCATAACTTGAGTGCAAAGATCACCGCAGCTAACTCGAGGTCATGGGTAGGATAATTCCTCTCATGAGTCCGCAATTGTCTAGATGCATAAGCAATTACTTTTCCATGCTGCTGTAGGACACATCCTAGCCCCTTCCCAGAAGCATCACTGTATATGGTGAAACCTCCAGAACCTGAAGGTAAAGTCAGAACTGGAGCGGTCGTTAGCCTCCTCTTCAGCTCCTCAAATGCCGCCTGGCAGTCCTCTGACCAGATGTACTCTGCGTCCTTCCGCGTCAGCTTCGTCATGGGTTCAGCTATCCTAGCAAAGTCCTGGACGAACTTTCTGTAATAGCCTGCTAAACCCAGAAAGCTCATGATCTCTGAAACTGACGTCGGAGCCTTCCACGTCTCAACTGCAGCAATCTTCCTGGGATCCACCGAGATTCTATCTCCAGTGACTACATGGCCGAGAAACTCCACTCGATCTAAAAAGAACTCGCACTTCGGCAATTTGGCAAACAATCTCTCCTGCCTCAGAATCCCTAAAACTATCCGCAAGTGCTCTGCATGCTCCTCCGGCGTCTTCGAGTATATCAGGATGTCGTCGATAAACACCACGATGAACTTATCCAGATACTGGTGAAATGTCTTATTCATCAAGTTCATAAAGACAGCTGGCATATTTGTGAGACCAAATGGCATCACCAGAAACTCGTACTGCCCGTACTTCGTGTTGAACGCCGTCTTCTGGATGTCTGCTGGCCTAACCTTCACCTGGTGGTACCCGGATCTCAAGTCTATCCTGGAAAACACCTTTGCCCCGCTCAATTGGTCGAACAAATCATCTATCCTGGGCAGAGGATATTTGTTCTTGATAGTGATGGCATTCAAGGCCCGATAGTCAATACACAATCGGACTGTACCATCCTTCTTGGGCACAAAGAGCACTGGTGCTCCCCATAGAGAAGCACTGGATCGAATGAAACCCTTTTTCAACAGGTCATCAATCTGCTCTTTCATCTCTATGGCCTCCTTGGGATTCACTCTATAGCAAGCCCGGGATACTGGTGATGAACCCGGCACTAAATCTATGGTGAACTCCACATCTCTGTCAGGCGGAAGTCCTGGAAGATCCTCTGAGAATACATCCATAAACTCCCTAATGATAGGGTGTGGCGGTACTGCGTCCCCGACTGTAGCACAACAGTTCGGCTCTAGGCTGATCTCCGGCCCTGTCCTCCTGACACTGAATGGTGCTGTGCCTGAGGGACTGAACAAAATACTACCCTCATGGCAATCTATAGATGCATGGGCATAGCTAAGCCAGTCCATCCCCAATATAATATCATAACCTGGGAGTGGCATCACAAAGAATTGCCCCCTGAACTCTCTCCCGGCTATAAAAATAGAACATCTATAGATAGATCTAATAGGCACTGGTCCTCCTCCCGTCATCACTCTACTAATCTCCGCAGTAGGTGTAGCTACTAGATGATGTTTATGCATAAACTCTAATGATAGGAAGCTATGAGATGCACCAGAATCAAACAAACATACAGCTAGAAAAGTATGCAAATAAACATGACCTGTAATGACGTCATCTAAGTAATCCGGCTCCGAAACCTGCTCCGGCTCCGGCTCAATGGCTAGACTATAAACCTTCCCCTGAGGTCCCTTCTGCTGCTGCAGATGCTGCCCAAACCTCTGCTGCTGAGTCGGGAGTGGTCCTCTAGGCTTCGCCGCTGGGCAGTTCCGAAGCTGATGGGTGGCAGACCCACAAGCCAAACACTGACCCAACCTCTTCCTGCAGACTGCGAAGTCATGACCTGGTCTTCCGCAGAAAGAACATATAGCTCCCTTCTGCTGCTGCTGCTGTCGGGGTCCCGGGGCTCGGACTGGCGGGGTCTGATGATGTGGTGTAGGGGGACGGTAAGTCTGCTGGGGTGGCGTCGGCACTCTCTGCTGGAAAGCCTGACGCTTGGACGGTCCCTCATGATGTACAGGAGCCGGCCTTTTGCTAGACGGAAGACGCTCCTCAATGCTCCGGGCCAACTCTAGGCTCTGGTAGTAGTCAGTCATACCGTTCGCCACTATAAGAATGCCAATGTCTGGAACTAGACCATGGCAAAACCTACGGGTCATCTCCTCTGGATCAGCAACCAGACTAGGAGCAAAACGGCTCAGGCGACTAAACTCTGCCGTATAGTCATCAACAGAATGGTTCCCCTGCTGGATGTTCTAGAATCGTAGCCCCATGGCTACTCTAGCAGTGGTCGAGAAGAACTTCTTCTTGAACTGGGTCTTGAACTGGTCCCAAGTGGCTCTACCTCTCGCGAACAACGGCTCATTCCTGAACCAGACTCTGGCTAAGTCTATCAGCAGAAATCTTGCTGCCTCGACCTGAAGGTCATCCGGCATCCTAACTCCCAGAAGCTTCCTCTCTACCGAATCTAGCCAGTCATCTGCTACTACTATGCCATCAGTCCCTGAGAACTCCTTGGAATTCAGACCCATGAAGTCCTTGATCGTCCCCGCTCTCTGCCGCGGCTCTACATATGGTGGGACCACGGGACGTCCCTCAGAACGCTCCATGCTCTGGCGGAGTAGGGTAGTCTGCTCCTGATGGGTTGTTAGGAACCCCTGGATCAGTATGAGCAGCTGGGTCCCGTCAAGTGTGACGGAAGCCTGGGTGGGTATAGTGATAGGGGGTGGTGGAAGTATCGGGGCCTGCTGGGACTGGGATGTGGAAGGTGGTATCTGGGTCTGTGGATCTGTGGAGTGGGGAATGTGGTAGGTGGAGGTGTATCAGTCAACTGGTCAGCTGACTGGATATGAAGGGCCCCATTCTCGGGGGTAACATACTGGGATGAACGAGTAAGCACCATCTAAATTACATAAAAAGACTTATAAGGACTTGTTTAAAGTAAGAAATCATATGCAAGAAAATCTAATTATAATAGCAAACATGTGATGTATTTCCTATGTAGCAATCCTAGCATTCTTCTAAGTGTTCTAAGCATCTTTCCTAATGTTGTCTAATTACCTTAAGTTCCTAATTGCAGGCATGCTTGGTACAATAACGTAACCAAACAGTTTAGTCAGGACCTGCGTGGGCCACCACTAAAAACATGTCACGACCCGCTACCCAAATTGTTGGGCCAGGCCGAGTCATGCCCAGCCTACGTTGAGATAAAATGTAGTAAGCTGTTCTAAAGAGAACATGATAAGACTAAATGTACTAACAGTTCTATAAGTGAAGAAGAATCATAAATGCTCCAAACACAAAAGTCATCGTATATAGTAAACGTCCAAGTACAAGTAAACTGAAATATAAAACTGGATACATGTCCAGTTACAAAATGATATAGTCTAATACATGTCTACTCTCAAAAGTCTAAGTAAACAAAAGACAACTAGGCGAGGTTCCCTGCAGGAACATCCTCGTAAAGTAGAGCCGGGTCCTCGGCAGTAATCCCATAATATGTGTCGCAGAGTAACTCCTCCTCAGTAAGGACACCTACAACGTTATCCTGTCAGGACGGGAGCAAGTAATAAATCTAGCAAACTAGCATATAAAACATGGAAATGAACATGAGAGGAATAACTGGAAAGCATGGCATCATATAGTCTATCATGGCAAGGACACATATGTCATAGAGACAGATGTATATGTAATGTTTAAAACTGTAGTAGGTACATGATCGGTCAATAGATGTACAATGTGCTGGGGCACATAATGAAATATACATACGTACAAGTGTAAAGGCGGTAGATGTACATACGCACAAATACAGCTTTGAGATAAAGGCCTACGGCGTGGTAACATATAAAATGAAACTTTGCTCGGTACTGTAGAGGGGGATATGATCACGTACGCTACTATCAGTTTCCCCATAACCCATATTCTAATTATGTGAGAGATACATCAAGACTGTTCTAAGCATGGTAGTAACTGAAAGTACAACATGTAGAGATCTAACTTGCTACCCCAAGGATCAGCATTTAACATGGTGGGGTTTGCAGTTCATTTATGTGACAATATGTAAAGTTCGTAGAAAGTACTTGCCTCTAGCAAAGCAAAATAAAACAAGCTGCGATAACAGTGCTATGGATGTCCGATAACTCGTCGCTGTAGAAGTAAATACAATAACTTAGTTTTTACACTAAGCTAAAATACTAGGACACTAATTGGTGAAACACGACTTGTGATTGGGCACCTAGCCAAAATAATGACTTTGGCATAGGAGACCAATGTGGGGTGACACACTATGTTAACTAACTTTCTAGGGCCTTTATACTAGTGAGGGATGGGGTTCAACATGACTAAAACTCCAAATAACACAAAAAGCTACAAGTCGTAATTAATCAATAAATAAATCAAAAGATCATTGTGTTCTAACAATTTTTGAAGTAGACAAAAAGCCTAGTTTTTCTTAAAGTAAAGTACCAAGGTGATCCTTGTTAATCATAGAAATTTATTATAATTTTTCTGGAATTTATTAACCAGTACAAATATTTTATAAAAATCAGTTTTCCTAAGTATACAGAAAATAAGTTTTGGTTTTATATGCCAAACTAGTGGCAAAACAGTAAATTAAATACTACAAAATTTATACTAAATTAGCTAACTTAACATAGTATCTAAAAACTATTTTTCCATAATTTTAGCAATACTTTAAGTATTTTTAGAAAATCAAAAACAGCAATGCACACAATAATTAATTATCTGCGTATTTTGTCCATGTATATAATTTGAACCAAAGTTCAAATACAGGACCCAAGGCCATGAATCAAGTCCAATATGACTTGTACAGGTCTTGAATGTGTGAAAACACATTTGAGCCCAAATACCCATGCTAGGCTTGGACACCAAATGGTTGCAGTAAATTAAACACAATGAAAATACAATTTGGTAATAGTCAAAATAAATATTATTATTTTAATAAGGCAAATTTATACCAAAAGAATATATACATACCTATGCTAAAAGGATATATATAGATATATAAGGAAAAATACTTAATTTATAAAGTATATATATATATATATATACAAATATATATATATATATATATAAGAATACACTTAATAATATAGTGTATATATATAATATATATATACATAGGAAAATATATATATATAATTTACTAACTATAAAATATATACATATATATTAAATACTGTTAAAATACAGTATATATATATATATATATTAATATATATATATACATATATATATATATATAAATATATATATATATATATATATATATATATAAAAATACAAAACAAAAAGAAAAAGAAAAGAAAACAGAAAAGAAAAGAAAAAGGAAACAGAAAGAAGAAGGGAGGGGGGGCTCGAACTCGGTCTAACAGAGCGGGGGGGGGGGGGGTTTAATTACTGCGCGCTGGCCAGTGGGCCAGTTGGCCCGTCTGTTAGGAATAGGGTTTTGTTTATTTTATTTAGTTTTAGGTTAGACATTATATAAAAAAAATATAAACACGAGCTTGTGTCCGGATAGTTTGGGACACAGGGATCCTCGTGTCTGTGCTATGCACGACACGCACGAGCTCAGCCTCGCATGTCCGAGCGCAGCACCATGCTCGTTGTGTCCTGGCGAGTCTCGTGCGTGAAGGCGAGACACGCACGACACGATTTAAGTCGTGTTACCTACGTGTCCGGCGGTTGGAGGGTGATTCGAAGGTCGGGGACGGCGGAGGAGGCGTCGGGGTCGGGGCGCTCCAGTGGCGCTGCCTCCAGCTCGGCAAGGCGAAGCGGATGACGGTGGTGGCGGCTGTCGACGACGAGTGGTGAGGCTGGACAGGGGCTCGCCGTAGCTAGGGTTCCGGTGGAGTGTTTTGGGGAAGGGAGTGGGCTGTGGTGGTCGATGAGGGTGTAGAGCTAGGGTTTTAGGTCTGGGGGAGAGAGGGGAGTGTTTTATAGGGAAAGAGGGCGGTTGATAAGTCGGTCGGGCAGCCAGAAATGGCGGGGGCTGCCCGTCGGCATGGCGGTCGTCGGTCGGGGGGGGGGGGGTAGGTTTAGGATTTTGTACTTAGGTCCTTAGGTTTTAGGATTTTGCATAATAGGTCCCCACAGAAGTAATATGCAAATATAATTTGCATTCCTTAATTAAAAACAAATTCCTAATTACAAACTGATATAAAAGTAATTTGAATAATTACAAAACAGTATTAAAACAATTCTAATAATTGAAAATTGATATTAAAACATTTTAGAAAATTACAAATCAATATTTTTGTATTTTAAAACTCATTTAAAATCATTTAAAAATTCTAGAAAAATTCCTAATAATTATTTAAGGCTATAAATGACATTAAAATTTAATTAACACTAATTAAAAATGAATTTAAAAATCAGGGGCTTACAATGGACATGGCCCACATGAAGCCTACTACCCACATGATACTTGTGTCATATTTATTTGAGTCCCCACATGTTACTTATTTACCCATGATCATAAATACCTATTTAAATTCAATTATTGCACCATGTCTGATTTTGACCCGACCCGGCTCGACCGAACCCAAACCCGAGCTCTATGTTGTCCTCTCATGACTACCCAAATATCCCACACAACATTTCTCTTTTCCTATTTAAAAATATCTCTTCCTCTCTCTACTTTAGAAATATCCCATATATATATATATATATATATATATATATATATATATATATATATATATATATATATATATATATATATATATATATATACTAATATCTCTCTCTCTCTCTCTCTCTCTCCTTACACACACACACACACACACAACCCCATCACCAGCACACCTCACCCCCTTCAGCCGACTTCTCTATCTCCCTTTTTCAAATATCTATATCTCTCTCTATTCCTACACTCTCTCTCTCTTTCTATATATATTATACACTCACACACACTCAAATAACTCTCTCTCCCTCTCTTCTTACACATACACTCACAACACCCCCTCCACCTAGCCGACAGTCCCCCTACAGCCGGCACCACCTCCATCTCCTGCTCCTCACTACTCCATCATCATCATCATCCTCACACCACCACCCTCTCCATAACCACCACCATTAACAACATCATCACTATCACCATCTCCATAAACACCACCACTCTTACCATCATCGTCCATCCCCCACCGCCATCACCGTGCTCGGGGCTGCGCTGCCGCCGCCGCCCTGGCCGACCGGCAGCAGCAGCTCAGGCGCGCGCAACAGCAGCAGCAGTAGCAGCCGCAGCTGCAGCAAGCAGCAACGTAGCAATGTGCGTAGCCGTACGCCGTCGTGGCCGGCCCCCTTAGCCAGGAGAGCCTCCGGTAACCCCCCCGGGTGAGTACCACCTTCTCCGATGTGCCACGTAGGCTATTCGTGCGTTTTACACGAAATCCCGGTGTGACGCGCGCGGGATCGAACTCAAAATTGTGTTTCGGGACAGCGACTTTGTGCACATTTTTCGAAAGATCCGACCGTTGGATCGACGAACTCTTTGCTCCATCACAATCTCGGTATATAGCCCTTCACTCCCTTCAAGTTTCGTCCGTTAATTTCGTCGTTTGATACATCAAAACTGGCCACCAAGTTGACGTTTTAAATTGTGCTATTTTTGGACAGTTTTGTGGAGCCGACTTTGTCAACTCATAACTCCGTCGTTGCAGCTTCGTTTGGCGTGCTACCAGTTCCTGTGTGTAGCTGGTATAACCCTCTTCTTGTCCCTTAAGTTTTGTTTCATTGTAAGCACGTTTGGTTAGTTGAATTCGATGCCAAAGTTGACCGTCTGAATTCTTAATTTCGTACTTGTAAAATTCTATTTTTGAATCCGGGACTCCGGATTCAATTTCTGACACCACCAGTAGACTCATGACATCGCTCTGACACGTTTTTATATAAAGTTTGCTTGATTTGGAGGACATTGGCCCTGACACGTATTTCGGTACAAAACGGGTCCCACGGTCCGAATCAACGGATCATTTTGAGATCAGCTCATCAGAATCCAATTTCGGATATATCGTTGAGTTCGTATTATCATTCTAGACTCGTTGATATATAATTTGCTGAGTTTTAAAGACATTGGCTCTGGCACGCATTTCGGTGCCAATCGGATTCTAAATGTCCGTATCAACGTGTCATTTTGATATCGGCTCAACGAAATCCAATTCTGGATATACCATTGAGTTCGTGTCGTCATTCTGGACTCGTTAACATATACTTTATTAGATTTCGTGGACTTTGGCTTCGACACGCATTTCTGTGCAAATCGGATACCAATATCCAGGTCAACGGACCATTTTGTGATCGGGTCATCGGAATTCCATTTTGGACATACCATTGGGTTCGTATCATCATTCTGGATTCGTGAACATATAATTTGCTAGGTTTTGTAGATTTCTATCCTGACACATTTTTCGTGCAAAGTGTGTCCAATGACGGACATTATTTTGACCCAAAATTACTATTTTATTCCTGTGTCCAAATTGGACTTATGGGTAGGCTACCTAGCTAATTTGACCATTCTGGACACGTTGGTGATATTTATTTTATCATCCGACAACATCTGTAGATTTTGTTTATATATCTCCCTTGAATTATTATTATTATTAGTGCATATATTTACATGTTTGGATTTTGTAAAACTCTAAAATGATCTTTGTGTTTCTAAGGATTCTAATGGTTGATTATAGGCTTAGTGTCACCCCAAATTGATTTTCTATCCAGGACATCCCTTAACTAGTATCCAGTTAGGAGTCGTGTCACACCACTAGTGTAAAATCTTGAACATAATTTAGAGACTGAGATTGTATATCATTTTGACAGGACACCGGACATCTGTATCTTCATATTATTATTCTTGCTTTGCTCGATGCAAGTACCCCTACAAGCTTATTTAGTGCTTATAACAATAAACTGTGATTAAATCATGTTAAAATACTGCTTTCTGGATAACTGCAAGTCATATCTCTACATGTTTCACATACTTTATACTCCTCTCAGTATCCACCATGTTTTATACTGCTCTCAGTACCTACCATGTTTATACTGCTTCCAGTATCTTTTACATGTTTTATATTGTTCTCGTATCACTCACATGTTAAAAAATGGGTTAAGAAAAAACTGTTAGTAGAGTACGTGATCATGCCCCCTTCTCCGTATGTATTTACCGAGCATTGTTACATTCTATATGTAACTTTATCGTATGTTCTGGTCCCACGTTTGTGTATGGATATTCACCGATGCCATTATGTGTACGTATGTACACATTAGAAAATTGATATATACCACTGTACATCCTATTTACCTATTGACTGATCACTCACCTGCTACAGTTTTAAACTTTAAAACGAATATGTATTACCATGATAAAATGTATCTAAAACTGGATAAATCAAGATATGCCATGATTATGTTATTTCATCTTTTTCCATCACATGATCAGTATTATATGTTTGTAGTACAAGTACTTGCTCCCGTCCTGACAGGATAACGTTGTAGGTTCACTTTTCGAGGAGGAAATGCTATGTGATACATATTATGGTACTGCATTTGAGGACCTGGCCTTAGCTCCAGAAGAGGCCCCAGCGGGGAACCTTGCTTAAATATCTTTCATGTGTTTTGAGACTTAGACTTTGGTTTGAACTTATATTTGGATACTGGACTTTGTCTCCAGTTAGATACTTTGGAAATGTATTATTAAGTCTGTACTTGTTTACTTTCGCTTATAGATGCTGTGTTGTGATGAACCTTTTTAATGTGATATTAGAACTGTTAGCAGCTTAGATCCTTTATTATCTATATTTAGAACAGCTTACTACGCTTTAACCAAGCGTAGGCTGGACATGGCTCGGCCCGACCCAACAATTTGGGTAACGAGTCATGACACATTCGACTTCAAACAGCTTGTCAAAGTTGGGCAGTGATAGGACTGGCGTCGTAGATAGATTCTCCTTGATGAGTATGAAACTGGCTTCAGCTTCAGGAGTCCAGATGAATTTTTCTTTCTTTATGCATTCTATCAATGGTGCTACAATAGTGCTGAAGTTACGAATGAATCGTCGGTAAAAATTGGCGAGGCCATGAAAGCTTTGTACTTCAGTCGTTGTCTTTGGAATGGGCCAGTCGTGAATTGCTCTAATCTTCTCTTCATCAACACTGAGGCCACTGGCGCTAATAGCAAATCCCAAAAAATGAGTTGGTTAGTAAGAAAGTTACACTTCTTGAGATTGAAATAGAGTTTATTAATTCGGAAAAGTTTGAGAACTTCCCTAAGGTGCTTCAGATGGTCTGTTTGGCTCTGGCTATAGATCAGGATATCGTCAAAGTAGACGACTACGAACTTTCCTATCAATGGCTTCAAAACTTGATTCATAAGACGCATAAACGTGATTGGTGCATTTGAAAGTTCGAAAGACATAACAAGCCATTCGTAGAGTCCTTCACGGGTCTTGAAAGCAGTTTTCCATTCATCACCAGGTCGAATTCGGATTTGATGGTATTCGCTCTTCAAATCGATCTTTGAGAAAATTGTAGACCCAGCAAGCATATCCAACATGTCTTCTAGTCGAGGGATGGAAAAGCAATACCTAACGGTGATGCGGTTGATAGCCCGACTGTCGATGCATATACGCCACGACCCATCTTTCTTTGGCACTAGTAAGGCGGGAACTGCACAAGGATTGAGGCTCTCTCTGATCAAGTCCTTTTGGACCAATTCTACAACTTGGTCTTGGAGGATTTTGCATTCATTGGGGTTCATCCGATAATGTGGAATATTTGGAAGTCTAGAACCTGGGATGAGATCTATTTCATGTTGAATGTTTTTTGTTGGTAGCAATTTGCTAGACAGTTCATTCGGCATGATGTCGCAGAACACTTATAGTAAAGGCTGGACTACTTCAGGAATATGGTATGGAATACTTCGATTTTACCCGATACAACCAATGCATAGAGTTTTTCTTGTTTCTCAAGACCGCTTTCAAGTTCTTGACCGTCAACAATCATTACGATCTTTTGTTGTTGTGGACTGGTCTTAAGAATATCACCCGGTGCTAATGGATGAAGAGTGAGACGTCGTCCATCTTGAAAGAAAGAATATGTGTTGTCTCTTCCTCGGTATGTGTCATTTTGTCAAATTGCCATGGCCGACCGGAGGATGGTGACAAGAGTCCATGTCGACAATATCGAACAT
>JANAVB010008599.1:13425982-13690982 GCA_029216955.1 Iris pallida
GAGAGAAGCGCTGCTCTGGCATGCCTGGAGGTAGCCTGAAGCAGGCCTGACGAAAGCGTTCGATGAATGCCTGAACCTTTCCTTGTCCTTCTGGCGTATCTCAATGAGAGACGCCATCGTCATGTCCTTCCCACCGTCATAGAAGCGGTCGAGGAAGAGGCGTGTCAGGTCGTCGAAGGACGATATGGAATTATCGAGGAGGCTGCATACCAATCATACGCCACCCCTTTCAGGGCCCCAACAAAGATGCTGGTGAGGAGCGCGTCTCTTTCGGAAGATGCCCTGTCTGCGACTGGAAGTACGTCAGGTACCGTCGTGGAGAGTCCTTCCCGTCATACGGCGTGAGTGTTTGTGGTTTATACTTTGGGGGATAAACCACCTTGTTCAACTCAAGGGGATAAGGCTGGGGAATACCCATCTTCTGGCGCTCCTCCTGCCTGTTCTTGGACTCGAAGCGCTCCCGCAGATCTTTGATCATTTCGACCACGTCCTCCGTGGAGCTAGGAGTCGGGGAAGGAGGTAGCACCTGGAGTGGAGCGTTTGAGGGCTCCGACGTCCGGGGTGCTTCTGTGTCTGAGGGTGTCCGTTGGAGGGGCATACTCGACTCTCCATTGGCTCCTGGGTCGGGACCATTTGAAGGTGTCCTGATCAAGGCCGACCGCATCTCAAACACTGCTTGAGTCAGTGCTTGCATTGAGGCAGAGAGGGTTTTGAGTCCTCCCTCTAGCGAGTCTATGCGCGGACAATGTCCTGTGGCGGCGCATCAGTCTCAAGATCACCCCCGGTCATGTATACTGTCATGACACGGCCGGAAGTGGATGGATTAGTTGAGGCTTCGCTCTCAGCCTCGCTCTCATGTGGGGGAGTTACTTCTCCTGGTGTTTGGCCACCCCCAGCCACATTCTGGAGTTCGTCTTCGACAGGCGCATCTGCAAGGGCCTGACTGCCCTCAGCTCTGTCTTGAAGGGCCTCTTCGTTTCCAGCACTGCCCCCGGCGGGTGTCCTGGAGGACATCGTCATTTTAAGGGGCTTCAGGGAGGCCATCTTCGCCTTGATGAAGATCCGCCGCAGCTGTGCTTTGGACATCTTCGTCTTCGGAAGGAGGCTCGACAAGGGTCTGGCTACCCCCAGCTTCCTCCAAGAACTTCTTTCTCGACCGAGTGCCTTCGAACACTCCAGAGGTCGAGACAGCTGCCTTGGTTTTCCTCGGCTGGCTTTTGGATGAAGACGAGGAATTGGCAGTCGTCTTCCGGACAGATGAGGAGTTGGAGATCACGTTGCATGAAGCAACCTTTAGCTCCTCTTCTGCTGACACCTTCGTCCTAAGGCGATGTCGGAGGGGTGTCGATGATTGTAGCCGTTGGAAGACCGACTGCTTTGGGGTACTGCCGTCTTGCAACAGCAGTTGATGGTGACCACTGCACAAGTGTGCCCCGTGAGAGGCGCATCGTGCTTGTTGGTCAACTCTCCTGACCGGCGCTTGTGAGTGATCACGTTGCGCAGGTCGTTGGAGGAGAGTGCTACCCTCACACCCCTCTCAGGCGCATGGCAGGGCCAAGCGCCAGGGTGGTCGGGTGAGTGATGCGTCCCCTGATCTAATACCAAGCAGGCATCATGATCAGTAGTGGGGAAACCACAGCAATTGAAGTGACTTGAACGGACCTCAAACACACAACCAGAGGAGGCGCGGGAGTTCAAGACCACAGAGTTTGCCTCTCTCGGCTTGGTTGTGCACGCAGTGAATGCGCCCAAGCGAGATGAGGACTTTGAAGGTCGACTCGTTGTCGGTGCAGAAGCACTTGAGTCAACCTTGTACAGCTTGCCATCGGCAGCGTGCGTGATTGTAAGCGCATGCCTCTGGCCGACTGCTGGCATAGCACGTTTGTGGCACATGGCCCGTGCCACCTTAGATTTCTTCGTACCAGCCCGCTGGGGTGCATAGTACTCAGCATCCAAATTCTTCTCGCCATTACAGCGAGTGAGTCTGTCAAAGACAGAGGCTCTTTGTGGCGCATCAGGAGTGATGCGCGGGGCATTGGTTGCGCCCCTGCTCCGTCGACGTATCTTCCTCGCCTGAGAGGAAGATGGCTGGGGAACGTGGTCAGCCGTACGCTTCCCCGAGATGCGCTGCATCAGCGGGCGCACCTTGACTGCTGAGGACGTCAGCAGGAAGGGAAGGCTGGACGGGCGCATCCCCTTCAACGGTGGTGCCCGAGGCGTCGACTTTGCGCACCCAGACTGCGCGGGTCTTCTTCGGCTTCGACAGCCGCTTCGAAGGACTCGCACTTCCTTCAGAAATGAACTCCTCGTACGCCTGTTGATTGAGGCGCACTACCAGCGTCTTGTGGGAGGAGCCCACCTTCACGTCGTCGGCTTGTGATACAACCTTCTCGGTAGAGGAGAAAGAAGTCCCCAGCAGAGTCGCCAGCTTGTTTGCCATTAAAATTGTTTTGATTGAAATCTTAATATAAACAGAACAGTGATACAATATAGGACTTAGATGTAGTCCTAGGAGTACACTTTTGTTTAAGTTGGGTCCTTAGTGCCAATGGAGCGAGTGGTAATGCGTTGACTCCGTTGACCGGCTGACGACGGTTATCGGTTCTCTGAAGGTGTTGATTGCTCTGGGTGCTGGAGCTTGCTGAGAGGAGGAAGACGTTGAGTGTCTAGAACTGCCTCTCCCATGATTCTCTGTTGTGGATTCTCTCTGTATTGTGAGTCCTCTGTCTGTGAAGGAGATGATCCTTCTATTTATAGTTTTGCAGGCTGGCTGCTCATGCGCGCATGTAGGATGCACCTGTGTGGGGACGCCACGTGGAGGTTGCTGATGGAGGCGCACGGATGCTGCGCCCTGATCGAGGGGAAGAACTCTTCATACTGCTGTTGTGAGCCGGCACGTAGCAGAGAGAAGATCTTTCCGTTGCTGAAATCTTGGACGAGTTGAGTCAAAAGACACGTGTCGTCGACTCATGGTTCGAAGATCTCGGATTTGGTGGAGAGGAGTGATCTGGTGGGCTGCGCCTTGGATTGGGCGCAGGAGGAGGCTGCGGCTCATAACCTTTAGGAGTTACAAACCATTTGGGGCGCATGGCTTTTGAGGCGCATGCAGGCGACTTTCCTTCTGTCTTTCGGGATCAGAGAGCAGTCTGAGGCGCATGGCTTTTGAGGCGCATACTGATTTGGACGCATGGCCGTAGAGGCGCATGCTGATGGTGGAGTGGCCACGTGGCAGTAGCCGTCGAAATAAAGTCATGATGATGCTGACGTTGCCGACGCTTCGTTTTCTGAAAAAAGCTGTCAACTGTTCAGACTTTGGGAGACGTGTTGCCAACTCTCAGTTCAGCATTTAATGTTGGTGACGTTCGATGGACAGCTGAGTGGGCGCGTCGGTTGGCATTCCACTCGGTATAGAGATGTGTGAGGGCACACCCTCTGTAATGCGCCGAGTACTGTAGGGCGCGTCTGTGTGATGCGCCTGATGCCGAAGGGCGCGTCCGTGTGATGCGCTGTCTGGCTGGCGTATCGGACATGTCTTTTAATGATGCGGATGTCTCACTCTTCGAGTGCTATAAATAGCCATTTGGCTGAATTCGAGGCGTCCGGTTCATCCATTTAATGTAAATTCATTGCACGGAATTCGGAGGGCCATCCACTTGGCACGTGGGTTTGATCTGCCCCCTATAAATAGTGGAATGGAGAGAAGATTTGCTTCTCATTCCCTCACGTACTTCCAACATGAACTTGAACATGCGGGTGCATTCTATTGACGAAGTGCTCCCGAGGGTGAAGATGAGACGCTGTGTTGTCTTCGATGCTCTTGAAGGTGACTGTTACATCCAAAAGACGGAGTCGAGGGCTTCCGAGGCAGGCGAAAGGTGCCTGTTGCATCCAAAGATAGGGATGCTCGGGCCTTGTCTCCGTTATTCCGGAAGAGCCGTAGATCGGAATGGCGGTGCTAGGCTCTATCTTCCTTCAAAGTGGGGTTTCCCCACTTTGATCGTGTTGAAAGCTGCTCCTTTAGCCGCGGTTTCGATCACGGTCTTCCTTCGCCTTTGGAGGCTCTTTCGAAGCCTCCCCTGGCCACAGCATTTGCGGTGCTCTTCCCTTCCTTGGTTCCAGCCAGAGGGTTAAATGCTTTGTGTATCGAAGCATTTATCAGGCGAGCCTGGTTGGAAGAGCGGCACATAACTGGGCTCTGCTCGGCCAGGTGAGCCTGGCTGGAAGAATTTGGCTGAAGGGATGCACATAGCTGGGCTGGATGCACATAACTGAGCTGCTGAAGAGATGGCGGGATGCGTCTGGATGGAGGCGCATAGTATCTGCTGTGCCTCACGTGGCGTATGGTGATACTGCGCCTATCTGGAGACGCATGGTGATACTGCGCCTATCTGGAGACGCATGGTGGCCGCTGCGCTTATCTGAAGGCACATGGTGGCCGCTGGCTGTAGACTTAGGATCTTTCCTTTGTAGAAATTCTTCTTTGTACAACCTTTTCTAGACATGTAATAGACTTTTATATATAAAATGAAAAGTCCTTCTTCAAATGTCTATACTTATTGACTTTGCTGTGAAGTTCTTCGTCTGAGTTCTAGCGCATGTAGTGTCTGGCGCATAGGCTTTCTGGTTGTGAAATTCTATGATTCTACAGTTGTGACCTAGGACAGCGTTCTACTGCCGACACTGCGGCGTAGGCTGGACGTACCCATGTCTCGTGCCCTTACTCTAGGGTGCGGGTCGTGACACGTTTTTAGTGGTGGCCCATGCAGGTCTAGACTAGAAGTGTAGTGGTACTTGAACTAGAGTAACACTGCAGCCTGCTATAGGATATAGGACATTAATTTTAAGATACTCAATCACTTTAGGAAAATTTCCTTTTATTGCCATCTAAATTCTTTTGTCAGCTGATCCTTTGAATTATAATTGTCCGCCTTTGTTATTTCGCTTCTTTCTCAGAAATTGATACTCTTGTTTGTCTATCTTCAGGATGGTAGAGACTCGATTGCAGCGTGCCACCCATGAGGATGCTATAGAGGGGACTGCTACCTATCAGCCAGCACGGCGAGGCCAGGGGACTGCAGCTCCTGCCACCTCAGCTCGTGTTGAGACCTCGGCAGTCGTAGCAGGGGGTATGCACCCACCGACTGGAAGGCAGGACCCGGTCATTCCAGAGGATCCTTTCTTGCCGCCACCGCCTCCAGGACATGTGGACGCAACTCAGATGTTCGCATATTTCCAGCAGTTCATGGACCGACAGCAGGCTCGGCAGGACAGAGGCATGGAGTTGGCCGTCACGACAGCCGCAGCTCGACCAGTGGTGCAGCAGCAGAGGACACCGGGGATCGAGCAGTTTCAGAAGATGAGTCCCAGAGACTTCATGGGGACAGAGGGGATCCTGTATGCTGACGAGTGGATCGAGCATATGGAGGAGATCTTCCGCTTGGCCAGGATTCCCAGACCTTCAGATCGAGGCCGCAGCTAGCCGGATGCGAGATCTTGCTCGCACCTGGTATGAGTCGGACCCCAGGTAGGGGTACCGGAGCAGACTTGGGAGCAGTTCAGGGGCTTCTTAAAGAAGAAGTTCTTCCCAGATTCAGCAGTCAGGGCCTTAGAGTCGCAGTTTGAGAGCTTGGTCCAGGGGAGCCTCTCAGTAGAGGAGTATGCTGAAGAGTTTGGTCGTCTCGGCAGGTTCGTGGAGGGCTTGAGCGAGACGGCGAAGGCCCAGAGGTTCCGGAAGGGTCTGGTCAAGGAGGTCAAGTCCCTGACCAAGGGCAGCAGAGATGCTACGTTCGAAAAGATCTTGACAGGAGCCCTGTTGGCTGAGGATGATCTTGAGCTTAGGCTCAAGAGAGGGAGACCCAGCTGGGGGCAGTAGCAGCAGCGGGGGCCAGGCCAAGAGGCCTCATTTTCAGTACCAGCAGCCGAGGCAGTTTCAGCCGTAGCCGATTCAACAGAGGCCGGCTCATCAGCAGCAGTTTCAGCATCAGGCACCCAGGCAGACAGTCAGTTGCGCCTTCTGTAAGAAGCCAGGGCATGGATGGAATGAGTACAGGAAGAGGCTCGGAAGTGTCTTTTTTGTGGAGTAGCAGATCACCAGATGAGGGATTGTCCTAGGTCTGTGGGACGAGCAGCTCAGGGAGGTGGAGCCAGAGCTCCAGCAGGTCAGCAGCGGGGACCAGCCCTGCCGACTCAGCAGCAGAGGTTTGTCCAGCACCAGCAGCAGGCCAGGGGAGGCCACCAGGGGCGAGCTTTCGCCATGGCAGCAGAAGGCTGAGGTGACTGGAGAGCTGATTACAGGTTTGATTCTTCTCGACTCTAGTCCAGCATTTGCATTGTTTGATTCCGGTGCATCGCATAGCTTTATTTCAGTATCTTTTGCGATTAGACACGGTATCATAGCTGAATCGTTGCCTAGGACTTACAAGATCACGACCGAGGGTGGTATTATCCTCGTGAGTGATGTTTGTCAGGATCGGAGAGTAGTTTTGGGAGGCCGTGAGTTGGAGGTGAGCCTGCTCGTAATACCATTGCCGAACTACGATATAGTACTAGGCATGGATTGGTTGAGCAGGCACCACGCCAGCATTGATTGCAGAGGGGGTAGAGTTCTCTTCAGAGCACCGGGGGAGCCAGAGTTCGAGTACTCCAGACGTCAGGCAGAGCAGGACAACGGAGTCTTCTGTGGAGTCTCGGTCGAGGAGAGAGATTCCACACCCCTTGATAGCAGAGTATATGGATGTTTTCCCGGAGGAGTTGCCGGGACTGCCACCAGATAGGGACATTGAGTTCTCGATAGACTTGGTTCCAGGAGCGGAGCCTATCTCTCAGCATGTCTATCGGGTGAACAACAGCGAGCTGGTGGAGCTGAAGAAGCAGGTGGATGAGCTACAGGACAAGGGCTTCATTCACTCGAGTTCGTCGCCATGGGGTACACCAGTGTTGTTCGTGCCGAAGAAGGATGGGTCAGTACGCATGTGTATTGACTATAGGGCACTCAACAACCTCACGATCAAGAACAGATACCTACTGCCGCGGATCGACGATCTGTTTGACCAGTTGAGCGGAGCTCGGGTATTTTCCAAGATTGATCTGAGGTCGGGATATCACCAGGTGAAGGTGAAGAGGAAGGATATTCCCAAGACCGCTTTCAGGACGCGGTATAGACAGTTTGAGTTTTTGGTTATGCCGTTTGGGCTAACCAATGCACCCGCAGTGTTTATGAACCTTATGAACAAGGTGTTCCATCAGTATCTGGATCAGTTTGTGGTAGTGTTCATAGATGATATTTTGGTATATTCCAAGACTGAGGAGGAGTACGAGGAACATCTTAGGATCGTGCTAGAGACTCTCAAAAAGGAGCAGCTTTACGGGAAGCTCTCCAAGTGTGAGTTCTTTCTAGACCGGGTGGATTTCTTGGGGCATATGGTGACTGGAGATGGTATCTCAGTTGACCCCAAGAAGATTGTAGCAGTCGAGGCATGGGCAGCGCCGACATCAGTTGCAGAGATCAGGAGCTTCCTTGGGATGACAGGGTATTATCGGAGATTCGTGCAGGATTTCTCCCGAATCGCAGAGCCGTTGACACGGTTAACCCGGAAGGATACTGAGTATGTTTGGTCAGAGGAGTGTCAGGCAGCTTTTGATGAGTTGAAGAAGCGGCTGACGACAGCTCCGATTCTGACGTTGCCTTCAGGATCGGGTGGTTTTACTATTTATAGTGATGCTTCAGGGAAGGGGCTGGATTGTGTGTTGCAGCAGCACGGGAAGGTAATTGCCTATACCTCCAGGCAATTGCGTCCCCATGAGAAGAACTACCCTACCCCTGGAGCTGGCAGTGGTGATTTTTGCTTTGAAGCTGTAGAAGCATTATCTATATGGTGAGAGGGTGGAGATCTTCACAGATCACAAGAGCCTTAAGTATGTGTCCACTCAGAAGGAGTTGAACATGAGACAGCGCAGATGGTTGGAGTTGATGAAGGACTTTGACATTGCACTGCAGTATCATCCAGGGAAGGCCAACGTGGTTGCCGATGCCTTGAGTAGGTATCCGACAGCCATGTGTTTGACCATGGATCGGCATTTGCTTGCCGACTTGGAGAGCCTTGGG
Source organism: Iris pallida (assembly GCA_029216955.1). Taxonomy (NCBI): domain Eukaryota; kingdom Viridiplantae; phylum Streptophyta; class Magnoliopsida; order Asparagales; family Iridaceae; genus Iris; species Iris pallida. The sequence goes on from JANAVB010008599.1 coordinate 13,434,087, forward strand.
ATTGAGGTGATCGTGCCGGGAGTGCAGATGCAGCTATGGGGGATACAGATTCAGTCAGACTTGGTGGACAGGATCAAGGCGGCCCAGTTCGAGGATGTGGCTTTGCAGAGTATCAGAGAGCAGATCAGTATAGGAGTGGGGCATCCTGAGTTTTCACTTGCAGAGGATGGTGCCCTGAGGAACGGTGCCAGGTTATGTGTGCCTAGCGGGGAGCTCAGAGAGCAGATTTTACAGGAGGCCCACAGATCTCAGTACTCTATACACCCGGGTGCCAACAAGATGTACCGAGATCTGCGGGAGCATGTATGGTGGTCAGGGATGAAGCGGGAGGTGTCCCACTTCGTGGCTAGGTGCTTGGTCTGTCAGCAGGTCAAGGCAGAGAGGCAGAGGCCCGGTGGATTGTTGCAGCCGCTGCCTATTCCCGAGTGGAAATGGGAGCATATCACGATGGATTTCGTTTCAGGATTGCCGCGTACTCCAGGAGGGAAAGACGCAATTTGGGCCATCGTGGACAGGTTGACCAAATCGGCCCACTTCTTGTCATTCAAGGTGGGTACGTCTACAGAGAGGCTGGCGGAGATGTATATGCGGCAGATAGTCAGGATCCACGGAGTTTCGATCAGCATCGTCTCAGATCGGGATAGCCGTTTTACTTCCTATTTCTGTAGGAGTCTGCAGACCAGCTTGGGCACTCAGCTCAAGTTCAGTACTGCATACCACCCCCAGACGGACGGACAGTCAGAGCGGACTATTCAGACCCTTGAGGATATGCTGCGGACGTGCGTTCTGGACTTTGGAGGTTCTTGGGAGGATCATCTTTATTTGGTGGAGTTTGCCTATAACAATAGTTTCCAGGCCAGCATCGAGATGTCACCTTTCGAGGCTCTGTACGGGCGTAGGTGCCGTACACCCTTATCCTGGGATGTTGGTGAGCGAGCTTTGCTGGGGCCAGAGATGATTGTGGATGCGGCCGAGAAGGTTAAGCTCATCAGGGACAGACTTTGCGTGGCGCAGGACAGACAACGGCATTGGGCCGATAGCCACCGGAGACCCTTGGAGTTTGAGGTACGGAGTAGAGTAGGATTAGATTTAGGTTGTTTGTTTGTGATTTTTGATCATGTTTGTTTATTATATTAATTGAGATCTTGCTTGTGATTAGGTCGAAGACCAGGTTTTCTTGAGGATATCTCCGACTCGTGGTACGATACGTTTTGGTGGAGGCGGGAAGCTTAGCCCGCGCTTCATCGGCCCTTTCGTTATCAGCGGGAGAGTCGGTGACATGGCTTACAGGCTAGACTTGCCGCCTGCACTTGTGGGGGTCTACAACGTATTCCATGTATCACAGTTTAGACGATACGTGGCTGACCCTAGCCATGTGCTCGATCATTCGGAGATTGAGGTGGGGCCTTCTCTCAGCTATCCAGAGCAGCCAGTAGAGATTCTAGATCGACGGGAGAAGGTTCTGAGGAACCAGGTGATACCATTGGTACGCATCGCATGGAGGCATCATTCTCCAGGAGAGTCTACCTGGGAGCGGGAGGATGAGATGCGCGAGCGGTACCCCTATCTTTTTGGACCGTGAGGTATACTTTCTATCCTTCTCGTTAGTTGTATTTTGCCTTTCAATTTCGAGGACGAAATTCTTTTAAGGAGGGTAGATTTGTCACTACCACATTTCTAGTTTGAGAGTAAATTTGTCATTTTTGGGGTAAATAAAATTTATTAGTATTAATTAGAATTTATGGGAATTTTTAGGATTTATTTTGGATTTATTTGGACTAGTTTAATTTTTGACTAGTTTTGACTCATGTAGACCAACCTAGGAACTAACCCTAGTTAGTTGGGCTTGGTTAGGTCAAGTGACTCTAGTCTAACCTAGTATGACCTAAGTTAATAATTTCTAGTCCATTAGAACTAGTTTGGGGAAGTTTGGAATTAAATTGACTAAGTTATGACTTGTGAAGTCATAAGCCATGATTATGACTTGAACCATAGAAGACTCAACCCTAGCTAGCCCAACCTAACCCTAGCCCTAGCTTGGCCGGCCACTAGGTCAGCCCCCCCTATTTAATCCCTCCTAGTTTTTAGGGCTAGCCTCTTTTAAGGTTCTTTCAAAAGTTCTAAGGAAAGAGGTGAGTCACATCTTCCAAAAATCATTAAAAATCCATTTTAAATCCTTTTTCCTTCAAACCAATTTTATTAGGACCTAAAATTCATCCTCTTGCTACTGGAATAATTTGTTTGCAGGAAGACAACAATTTGTGGGACTTGGTGGCTTGAGGAGTTCTTTCCATTTGAAGGCTTTTCCATTCATTGTGCATCAATAGGTATAACTCTCAATACCCCATTAAATTTCTGTTTAAATCCATTTTAGGAAGGCCCTAGCCCTACCCCAACTGTAGGATAGGCTAAACCTAGGGTTCGAGTTCGTTTTGTGTCCGTATCGGACACATATCAGTCATGTGTGTAGGGTGTTCGACAGAATGCCTCTGAGAGATCAACTTTGTTGTTTTTAAATTCTGTTTGAATAGGAAGGTAGATCTATGTGTGCTCATTGATTTTTTGAAGGAACTATAGTTGTTTTGTGTCTGTGTCGGGTGCAAATCGGGCTGGACACGAGTTTGTGCACTGGCTCGGGATTGTTCATTCCCCTGCTACTCAGCACGATTGCTCACTGGTTAAGGCACTAGAGCACGTGAATTTCACTGGACACTTTGGGGCAGTGTCTGTCATGACACTCCCCAAGTGGCATGACCTATGGTGTCGTGTCGGACACGCACGGATGAGTACACTGGTTTTTGCCTGAGTTGATTTCAGTATTTTTTTGGTTCTGATACGCCTATACCAGTCACGACACAGGACACGTTGACCCAAACCAGGGTGACATAGACCTAGGGGGACCCTAGGCGAACCACCCTGCAAAGGGACTCGACCCAGTTCGTGCCGTGTCGTGCACAAGACACGCGTGCACACGTGCACGAGGAATGGCTCTCTGTGTTTGTCCTGTAAATAGTGTTCTGACGATTAAATCATTTTAAATGCTTCTAAATGATGTTTTAATGGTTAATTAGTTTCTAAACATCATGATTAATCTCTGCTATGATAGGATTACAAATTGTTTAGGTTATATGAGTTGTGGGCTCGAATTGGTTGGGACTGTGGAAATTTTTGATACATTGATACATCACTTAGTTTCTTCAACTGTTAATCCATTTTATCCTTTAATCCAATTGTTCTCCATTGTCAAATGAATCCCACAGAACTGTTAGCCTATGATAAGATGATTTACTTGTTGGAATATGTGTTGGATCCATGTAATTAGGATTGAACTATGAGTTGGGGCTCTAATGAATTAACTGATACAGTTAAACACTGTTCTCTGTTAACCCTTTCCTTCCAGTCTTCTAATTTGGATTTTAGCTGATGATTCTAACCTATATAATGGTGTTAATGACTGAGTTCTTGATTTTAAACATGTTCCCTATGTGTATTCTTGCTTTGGTTAAAGTTTTGGGTTGACTTGATGAGTAAAGAACTGTTTACATGGGTTAATATTATAGGGTAAGTGATGAACTGTCATTTCCTTCTTTTATATAACATGCTGTCCAAATTGATGAACCTGGGAAATTCCTTAGTCCACTGTAAACTGAGATTGATTCCAGTTTGTGTAACCTGAGAATTTGGCCATGTTCCTGTCTTATGTTGTGAGCATTCACCCTTACATGTTACACCACACATGTTCTCCTCATTCACTGTTATGTACCTGCCCACACACTTCTCCTTCCACTGTCACATTTCTTCTTGCACACAAAATTCACATTGATTCTTCTTCTTCACTGTTTCTTCAATATATATTACACTGTCTTTGGACTGTTAATTTGTTTCCTTTACAGTTTTGTTGTTAACTGAATCATTAGGACTGTGAGTTAAGTTCCAGATTTACACTTAGCAAGCACCTTCACTTAACTGAGCCCTTTGTATCAACCTGAGAACAGGGCTGTTGTCACTGTCTAAATTCCTGCACTTAATACCTGATCACACACCCACATAGCCCTCTGGTATTGTCCTGTCCCACACCACACACATGCTTCCTCCCCATGTGCATATTCATGTGTATATTATATATCTATGTACATATGTGTGGTGTAATGTCTATATATATGTGTGAATGTATATCTATATGTATACATATAATATTTAGCCCAGGAATGCATAGTGTTACTTCAATAATTGTATCTATATACATAGTGTTGTATATGCATAGGTGTATGAGTACTTGAATGTTGTGTGTAGTCTAGTATAGCCTTATTAGAGCCTAGCATGACTTGTTAGACCTAGTTAGTTGAGTTTAGCCTAGTTTAGACAAGGTTGACCTAGTTTGACTTCTAGGGTTGACCAAAGTTGACCAAGAGTTGACTTTGGCCTAGATTGACTTACAATCATGTAGAATGCATAGTAGGACTCCATTTTACTATTCTGGACTTATTGTGACTTGTGCTGTTCTGATTAGGAGCCAGACACCACTTCTTGGACGGTACTTTTTATATTGGACACTCAGTTACAGGCGAGTACATTCTCTGATCATTTCATATCCTGCTTAGAATTATATTTTCTGCTTTAGATTACTATACTTGATGCTGTCACGACATTATCACGGATTAGTACTATATGGATCTTCTCATGCGATGTTATCCCCCTCGGAGCATCGGGTACATTGTGTCATGTGCGTTTCACTTTCATCGTGTACTCCTGTGCTTTCATTACATGTGCACTCCTGTGAATCTTGTACTCTCATGTTCACGGATCCCCATGTATACTATCATGTGCACCCTATATGGGCCCCCATGTGATATCCTGTGCAATAACATAACCTGTTTAGATCCTTGTGTATTGATTGGGGATACGGGGGAGTGCTAGTAGTTGTGTGAACAATTCCATTGTAGTGTAGATTCCTGTGCACCTCGACATCCTGTGCAAATCTGTCCTGTTCACATGTGCTATCTCGTACTCTGACTCACTAGCCACTGTTAGTTCTCTATTTATAGTAGATATTTTTGTTACAGTTCTCTCTCTTGTTTACATACTGTATTTCTTCAGATCCTGTATTTTACTCTACTGTATGATTATATTGTCTAACCTGCTATGATCTGTTGCGATGTACTGTACTCGCTCCTGTCCTGATTGGACCTGTTAAAATATTACAGAGGACGAGGAGGAGGCTTGCCTGTACACTTACTACGGGGCAGCCTTAGATGACACCTGCGAGCTGGACCCTCAGGAGGACCCAGCTCTAGCTGAGGAGATCACCCCGATTGCCTAGACTAGACTACTTAGGCTTAGATTACTTTTGCAGTCTTGACACATGTTCTAGTTAGACTCTATTTTGGAGATCAGTTTTGTATATATTCTTTTATCTGAGACCTTGTATTGCTGGGATTATCTTAGACTACTGTTTTTATCTATTTCATTTCCTTGAGTTCTGTTCATATCGTGCTATCTCTTCCATAGTTGTGATTGAGTTTATTATTGCTATGTCACCCCCATTCGGGGAGTATAAACTGTTTAGATATATACTGCTAGATGTTGTGACCTAGGACAGCATTCTACCGCCGACACTGCGGCGTAGGCTGGACGTACCCACGTCTCGTGCCCTTACTCTAGGGTGCGGGTCGTGACAGATTCGGTATGAATCCCTGACCGTGGTAACCAGGGATACATGTCCTAGACATGATGCGAGACAAGACTGGTTGCTTATACAGGCATATTCAATACAATCACCCACGGTGTCAAGAATTCACTTAGCATGTCAGGTTAGCCATCGCAACAGCGTATCAAGGTTATCATGTCAAGATTACTTGTCAAGATTACTTGTCAAGGGTGCACCACGACGGGTCACCACCAAGAATTATCATGTTACTTATCAAGGCAAGGGTGCGTCACGACGGACCACCATCAAGAATTATCATGTCAAATTACTAGTCAAGAGTGCACCACGGTGGATCACTAATCATGCAATTCCATCAGTAAGCCTTGGTCCGATTAACATTCATAAGTACTGTCCTGATCATATGGGTTCATGTCAAGTTACATCAAAGGTGTAAGGATAAAATGGATGCAATTTCATAAAAGGGAATATGGGACATAAAGCACTCAAGGGGGGAACAAGAGGTGGTAGCGTTCGCTCAGGAGAACAGCGTACGCAAGGGTCAGATGCACACGCTCAAGACGCGTACGCTCGGGTCATGCGTATGCTCAAGACAGCGTACGCTCGGGTCATGCGTACGCTCAAGACAGCGTACGCTCGGGTCATGCGTACGCTCAAGACAGCGTACGCTCGAGACAGGGCACGCGTCAAGTCTGCGTACGCAAAAGTCACGCTTCCGACAGGAAGCGTACTCAAGGCTGCGTACGCAAAAGTCACGCTTCCAACAGGAAGCGTACTCAAGGCTGCGTACGGAAAAGTCACGCTTCCAACAGGAAGCGTACTCAAGGCTGCGTACGCAAAAGTCACGCTTCCAACAGGAAGCGTACTCAAGGCTGCGTACACTGCGCTAAAGAGCGCATGCAGCTCAGTGGCGTAAGCTAAAAGCTCTGCACATTGCTCACTGTCTTCTCCAAACCAGCAAGAACTCCATGGTTAAACCCAAAGCTTCAAAGTTCATAACTTGGTCAGAACAAGTCCAAATCCAACTTTTCAAAGGTCAAAATTGGGTAGAAGAAAATTTCCCACCACATGGAACAATCAAAACTTGAAACCAAGGAAGTTTGATAGATCAAAACTACCAAATCCGAAAATAACAAAATTCTAGATCTACAAGATTTAAAGCCTCAAAATAAAAAATGATAAGTTCTAATGTGTCATAGAAACATGAGGAGAAGCTAATGGAACAATAAAATAGGCTCTCTTGTAGAAGCAAGTTGCACTTGCCTATGGGTGTGGAGAGTTGGGTGGAGAAAGAAGAAGAAGTTAATGGAGGAAGTAATGAAGAGAGAGAGAGAGTGTTGGTAGAGTTTTTATGAGGGTGGGATGTGGTATGTTAAGGGTGGAGCATAGGCTAAGGTGTTCCGGTACACATTAAACCAAACCAAACCAACCCAAACCAATTAAAATCGAGCCATCCCAAAATAAACCAAGTTAAACCATTACATGCTATGATGAACCTAATCAAGATTAAACTGAAATTAGCTAGCCAGGCAGGAAAAAAATAAAAATACATGTCAGATTCCGTATACGTATACTAGAAACACGTAGAACGAAAAACGGGAGTGACAACTCTACCCACCTTAAAAGAATTCTGTCCTCGGAATTTAATCAAGAGGCTAGAGATGTCGAGCAAGCTATATCAATTGCAGACAATACAGAACTAGTAGTCAATCAAGCAATCATTCATGCAAGCAAGGAACTTAAGCATAAGGCATAAGAAGACATTATACCTTACGAGTCAAACAGGTCGGGATATCGCGATCGGATATCATCCTCACGCTCCCATGTTGACTCACCCAAAGAGTGATGACCCCAAGCAACACGGACTAACTTGATAGTCTTGTTCTTGAGTATCTTCTTCCTCCGGTCCAATATGGATACGGGTCTCTCCTCATACGAAAGGTTGGCACCAACAACCAATTCCGAATGATCAAGGACATGACTCGGATCCGGGATATACCGTCGTAATTGGGATATATGAAAGACATCATGTACCTCACGTAACGATGGCGAAAGAGCGAGATGATAGGAAACATCACCTACTCGCTCTAGAATATCAAACGGCCCTATATACCTAGGACTGAGCTTTCCTCGTACGCCAAATCGAATGACGCCACGGGTAGGCGAGATCCTAAGGAATACGTGGTCGCCGACAGAAAATTCAAGGGAACGCCAATGAGAATCGGCCCAATGACGTTGGCGATCTTGGGCAACTCGAAGATGATCTCTGACTCGTCTGACCACCTCAATAGTCCGCGTCACCATCTCTGGTCCAAGCATTTGCCTCTCACTGATATCGTTCCAAGCTAAAGGAGATCTGCACTTCCTGCCGTACAAGGCCTCGAAAGGTGCCATCTGGATACTATCCTGGAAACTGTTATTGTACGAGAACTCTACAAGATGCAGGTGATCTTCCCACGAACCATCGAAGTCGAGTGTACATGACTGCAGCATGTCTTCAAGAGTCTGGATCGTGCGTTCTGACTGACCATCTGTCTGCGGATGGTAGGCTGAACTGAACTTGAGACGAGTCCCCAAACTCTCTTGAAGACTCCGCCAAAAGTGCGAGCTGAATCTTGAATCTCTGTCGGACATAATACTGACTGGCACTCCATATAATCTGACTATCTGCCTGAGGTATATCTCTGCAAGCTGATCCGTCGACTGACCGATTCTGAAAGAAAGAAAATGAGCTACCTTTGTGAGACGATCAACTATAACCCAGATGGCATCCCTCCCAGCTGAGGATATAGGTAATCCAGTTACAAAATCTATGGTGATGTGCTCCCATTTCCATTCCGGGATCGGTAAAGGTTGAAGAAGTCCAGCTGGTCTCTGATGTTCAGCCTTAACTTGTTGACAAACTAAACAACGAGAGACAAACCGGGCTATCTCCCTCTTTATGCCATTCCACCAAAAATGCTGCCGAATATCATGATACATCTTTGTACCGTTGGGGTGAATGGAATACTGAGAACTGTGGGCTTCTGCCATGATCTTCTGTCTGATATCACCACTGGGTACACAAAGACATCTCCCATGTCGGAGTGTACCATCTTCATGAATACATAACTCTGGTCTCTGTCCTGCCACACATTCTGTCCTAAGCCGCTGAAGCTTAGAGTCCGTGGACTAAGCTAACTTGATCCTCTCAACTATGCTGGACTGAACTTGCATACTGGCCATCAATGCCATACTGGAAGGAAGAACAACTTCAATACCCATCTTCTGAAGATCTGCTAACAACTCTGGCTGCACCGTTAGAAAATAAACTCCGGCTCTCCTACTCAATGCATCTGCTACCACGTTGGCCTTCCCAGGATGATACTGCAAGCTGATGTCATAATCCACAAGTAGCTCTAGCCATCTCCTCTGACGCATATTAAGATCCTTCTGGGTAAACACATACTTCAGACTCTTGTGGTCGGTAAAAATCTCCACTCGATCTCCATAAAAATAATGTCTCTAAAGTTTTAATGCAAAAACTACGGCTGCTAACTCCAGGTCATGGGTTGGATAATTCCTCTCATGGTCACGAAATTGACGTGACGCATAAGCGACTACCTTACCATGCTGCATCAAGACACATCCTAATCCCTGCCGGATGCGTCGCATAAAACTGAAAATCCTTCCGTCCCGTCGGGAACAGTGAGAATGGGGGCCGTCATCAATCTCTGCTTCAACTTCTCAAATAAACTCTGACACTCTGCTGTCCAAGCAAACTGCACATCCTTACGGGTCAACTGTGTAGTGGTGCTGAAATCCGAGCAAAGTCTGACACAAAGCGTCGGTAATAGCCGGCCAATCCGAGGAAACTCCGAACTTCTGCAACGGTGCTAGGTAGTGGCCATGTCTTTATAGCCACTATCTTCTGGGGATCAACTTCCACTCCACCTCTGGTGATGATATGACCCAAGTACGAGATATGATCCAACCAAAACTCGTACTTACTGAACTTGTGTACAACTGGTGCTCTGAGAATCTGAAGAACTACACGAAGATGCTGCTCATGCTCTGCCTCGTTCTTGCTATAGACTAAGATGTCATCTATGAACACTATCACGAACTGGTCCAAATAGGGCATGAAGATACAATTTATGAGGTCCATGAATACGGCCGGCGTATTGGTCGCTCCAAATGGCATAACAAGGAACTCCCAATGTCCATACATAGATCTGAATGCTGTCTTTGGGATGTCCTGCTCTGACTCTGATCTGATGGTACCCTGACCGTAAGTCAATCTTCGAGAATACTGCCGCTCCCCTGAGCTGATCAAATAAATCATCTATCCTTGGTAAAGGATATCTGTTCTTAATGGTTACAGAGTTCAAGGTACGATAATCAACACATAATCTTGACGTACCATCCTTCTTCTTCACAAGAAGCATCGGAGCTCCCCAAGGTGATCCGCTAGCACGAATGAATCCCTTGGTTCTAAGTTCTTCAATCATCTTATACAGGACCTCCAACTCTGATGGTGCCATCCTATAGACTCTCTCTGACACTGGTGCCATCCCTGGAATCAAATCGATAGTGAATTCTATCTCTCTCTCTGGGGACATGCCTGGAAGCTCTTCGGGAAATACGTCAGGAAACTCTTCTACAACTCTGGGAAACTGAACTGCTGCTACGGCCATCCGCAATGCTGGGGAAGAAGGTTCTACTCTGCCTCGAGAAAATGAAAACTCTGGCTCACCGGGAACACTAAAAATAATCTTGCCGTCATGGCAATCTATACTAGCATACTGGTCCCTCAACCAATCCATTCCTAGGACCACATCATAATCGGCCATCGGAAACTCTATCAACCTAGGGAAACTCTCTACCGCTGACTACGATTCGACACGAGGAAAACACCCTATCTACACCCACAAGTCCGTTACCAATAAGTATATTGAGCCTTATGATAATGACTCGGGCTCCAGTCCTATCCGTGTCGCGAATTGTGCAGATATAAATGAATGCAATGCACCTGAATCAAATAATACTGATGCAGGAAAAGAGTTGACGAGAATGGTACCTGCCACCACCTCACCTGATGCCAACTCCTCTTCTACGGTCAAAGCCATCGCTTGACCGTGCCCTCTGGGTGCTGGTCCCCTCTGCTGGAAACCTCTCTGGCGGTTCTAAACTTGAGCTTGGACCTACTGCTGCGGTCGCTGCTGCTGGAATGCCTGAGCCTGAGGCGGCAATGGTCTCGGAGGCTGATACTGCTGCTGCTGCACTGGTGCTGGTCCCCTCACTGAGGGACTAGTCTGGGCCAATGAGGATGAACCGGCTCTCTGTGGACAGGACCCTATCATGTGATCCGGTGCTCCACAAGCCAAACACAATCTTTGTACTCGGCGACATTCTGACACTACATGCCCTGGCTTCCCACAATGAGTGCAGCCCATTGTGGAAGACTGCCTCCGCTTCTGCTGCTGAGGATATGTCGGAGTCGAATGCTGAACCGACGTAACTGAGGCTGCCCTCCTCGGAGCCCCAATAGTCAAGGCCCTAGCTGCCGGGGCTGGGGCTGAAGACTGGATCATCTGACCATGGGACCGCTTCCGTCCTCCAGTTCTGTCTACAATTCTCTGCGAGGTATACTCATGCCTCTTAGCTGTCTGCAAAAGAGCATCAAAGGTCTGATGCTCAAACTGCTCCACTACTAGAATGATCTCTAGGTGGAGTCCCTGCTGGAACCGATGTGCTCGATCAAACTCGGTTGCCACCAAAGTGGAAGCAAACCGACTCAGTCTTGAAAACTCGGCCGCATATCCATCGACCGTCCTGCTCATCTGCCTGAGATTGGTGAACTTCGTCTGTAGGTCATGTCGAGCCACAGCATCGAAGTACTTGATCTGAAACTTGTCACTGAATACCGTCCACGGAACAGGCGTTGCCAAACCAACTGCTATCATCGCCCACCAGGTACGGGCTAGGTCCAATAACTGTAGACGTACCACAGCTACCTTCTCTCCTTCTGGAGTCTTGGTTGCATCTAAGATAATCTCAATGTCCTGGAGCCACGCATCGGCTGCAATAGCGTCTTCACTCCCATCAAAGAAGGAGGGTTGAGGTGCTTGAAACTGCTAGCCGCACTGTTCCCTTGATAACCAACACGGCCCATGGCATCCTGTACTGCCTGGTGCAGGGCATCGCCCCGACGATCTTGAGATGCAAGCAATGTCCTGATGAGACCCACCAAGGAGCCATCGTCAGGCTTTGTAGGCTGGACTGGCTGAATTGGGGGCTCGGGGTCCCCGGAATACATGCCTCGGGAGGCCACTCCAGAGTGCTGGGCTTGGTCTCCAGGTTGCTGCTGGTCCACTGGAGGTGCTCTGCCTTGCTGATCGGTAGGACCAGGAACGATGCCGCTGAAGGAAATGACATAGGGAACAATAAGAAAGGACCATGATAGATCGAGGATATAAACAAGTGATCAGGTCAAGGATTCTGAAAGATCAGAAGGCACGAGTAGAGATCAAAGACGAGTGTTGATTGAGACATCTATCCGATAAAACCCTCACACATCTTGATCTACAAGACCTGCATGGGCTACCACTTAAACCGTGTCACGCCCCAGAACCAGAATACTGGAGAGCGGGGGACAGACACAGCCAGCTACGTACATTGAAGTGAATCTCACATCGCAATACGGTCACGACTGTCTAGATACATGAGGGTTTACTACAAGCCATCAGTCTCTTAAGGTCAATAACAAGCCTAGTGTCTCAATCTCAAGCAACAAGTAGATATAACAAGATGGTAGATCATCAGACATACAAAGTAAGGCATCCCATACATTACATATTCAGATGATCATGAAGCTAGTCATACAAAATACGAAGACTAGCAAGAGTTTAAGTCATACATGATCAACCCTAGGATTTGTCAATCATGCTACAGCCTGCAGGCAGACAGTAAATAAAGTTGCAAACGAGCTAACACTTGCTCGGCGGCTAAACGCCTCAAAAGAATATTTTTATAAGGAGTGGGAGAGCAAAATAAAAACCCACTCGTTGGGGGTTCCTTCTAGTGTTCACCATCTGGCAGGAAGGTTGAAGATCCTCGGTAGCTGCTCCAAAATCTGGCCATACAAAACCAGCTTGGTCAGACCCCAGAAAGAGCAAGTGCCACAAAGGGGGCTTCACTTAAGAACTAAAACCAGCATGTCAGCACATAAATCATAGATGAAATAACATAGGACATGAGTTAAAGAAAACATGATGATAAACGATAAGATAACTAAAGGACTATTCCGGTAACAAAGTTACAACCCGTAAACCAAACAAGGACCGGGGTTGTAACCCTTCACCTGAACAGAACTTAGCCTCGAACCAATTATCGATAAAGTAAAGCATAAGCAAGCATGTCCGGAGATATCCATGCACTAATCTGGGCAAGACTAGACAAGATAGGACTCCATCCATCATTCACGGCCAAGCAAGAGTACGGCTTGATACTTAACTAACTAGGGTTATCACAAGCTTAGTTACTAGCAAGATGCAATGAGGTACGCCTACGGCCACAAGCCCTGCAGACTATCCAGGTTATCCAGACACAGGGTTCAAGCTTAGAGTTATCATGCCTTGTAAGGTGACTTGGATGCAACACATGACAGTGTGCATAGTAATCGTTTCATGTAGTGCCCCACATAACAGTGAGCTGGAAATGTGCCCTACTCGTCGGCAGGCTACAAGTCCATCAAGGAAGGCGCCAGATAACGGGATTGCTTGTAGCCGGAATACCTCTCTATATGCTCTACTTGATCAATCTAGTCGTTAACCTAGTCAGATTCGGTATGAATCCCTGACCGTGATAACCAGGGATACATGTCCTAGACATGATGCGAGACAAGACTGGTTGCTTATACAGGCATATTCAATACAATCACCCACGGTGTCAAGAATTCACTTAGCATGTCAGGTTAGCCGTCGCAACAGCGTATCAAGGTTATCATGTCAAGATTACTTGTCAAGATTACTTGTCAAGGGTGCACCACGACGGGTCACCACCAAGAATTATCATGTTACTTATCAAGATTACTTATCAAGGCAAGGGTGCGTCACGACGGACCACCATCAAGAATTATCATGTCAAATTACTGGTCAAGAGTGCACCACGGCGGGTCACTAATCATGCAATTTCATCAGTAAGCCTTGGTCCGATTAACATTCATAAGTACTGTCCTGATATATCGGGTTCATGTCAAGTTACATCAAAGGTGTAAGGATATAAAATGGATCATGCAATTTCATAAAAGGGGAATATGGGGACATAAAGCACTCAAGGGGGTAAACAAGAGGTAGCGTACGCTCAGGACAGCGTACGCAAGGGTCATGCGCACGCTCAAGACAGCGTACGCTCGGGTCATGCGTACGCTCAAGATAGCGTACGCTCGGGTCATGCGTACGCTCAAGACAGCGTACGCTCGGGTCATGCGTACGCTCAAGATAGCGTACGCTTGGGTCATGCGTACGCTCAAGACAGCGTACGCTCAAGACAGCATACGCTCAAGACAGGCACGCGTCAAGTCTGCGTACGAAAAAGTCACGCTTCCAACAGGAAGCGTACTCAAGGCTGCGTACACAAAAGTCACGCTTCCAACAGGAAGCGTACTCAAGGCTGCGTACGCAAAAGTCACGCTTTCAACAGGAAGCGTACTCAAGGCTGCGTACGCAAAAGTCACACTTCCAACAGGAAGCGTACTCAAGGCTGCGTACGCAAAAGTCACGCTTCCAACAGAAAGCGTACTCAAGGCTGCGTACGCTGCGCTAAAGAGCGCGCGCAGCTCAGTGGCGTAAGCTAAAAGCTCTGCACACTGCTCACTGTCTTCTCCAAACCACAAGAACTCCATGGTTAAACCCAAAGCTTCAAAGTTCATAACTTGGTCAGAACAAGTCCAAATCCAACTTTTCAAAGGTCAAAATTGGGTAGAAGAAAATTTTCCACCACATGGAACAATCAAAACTTAAAAACAAGGAAGTTTGATAGATCAAAACCACAAATTCGAAAATAATAAAATTTTAGATCTACAAGATTTAAAGCCTCAAAATGGAAAATGACAAGTTCTAATGTGTCATAGAAACATGAGGAGAAGCTAATGGAACAATAAAATGGGCTCTCTTATAGAAGCAAGTTGTACTTGCCTATGGGTGTGGAGAGTTGGATGGAGGAAGAAGAAGAAGAAGTTAATGGAGGAAGTAATGAAGAGAGAGAGTGTTGGTAGAGTTTTTATGAGGGGGGATGTGGTGTGTTGAGGGTGGAGCATAGGCTAAGGTGTTCCAATACACATTAAACCAAACCAAACCAACCCAAACCAATTAAAACCGAGCCAACCCAAATAAACCAAGTTAAACCATTACATGCTATGATGAACCTAATCAAGATTAAACAGAAATTAGCTCGCCAGGCAGGAAAAAATAAAAATACATGTCAGGATTCCGTATACGTATACTGAAAATACGTAGAACAAAAAACGGAGGTGACAGTAGTAGACGAGATTATCTTCATGTTGATATATCATGTCCCACTCGAACTTGCTCTCTTGTGTTCCATTTGCTTCACGTAACTTTCGGGTCAATTTAGACCAGTTTATCGTCTGTCGAAATTCATGACTTAACTTCCAACTTAATTTCCGGGCCCGACATTGGTCCAATCCAGTTGACCCAATATATGGTTCTGGCCTGTTTCGAGTCTACTGTGCACGTGCCACTTGCGTGCCATCGAATTGATCTCCCTTGTGCTCCCATTTCATCCATAATTTTAATACGTTTAAATTTATTATTTTAATTAAATCTTGGCC
This sequence comes from Iris pallida, assembly GCA_029216955.1. Taxonomy (NCBI): domain Eukaryota; kingdom Viridiplantae; phylum Streptophyta; class Magnoliopsida; order Asparagales; family Iridaceae; genus Iris; species Iris pallida. Next base: position 13,449,584 of record JANAVB010008599.1, read on the forward strand.
CCAAGCTTGTCCAAACTTGGCTCAACAACCAATATAATTTGGTGTATGCCCTATCATGACTGCCCATACACCCTACTGATATTTTTTCTTTTTTTCTACTCAAAATATCTATCTTTTGTACAAATATCTCTATTTCTCCCTCTTATAATATATATATATATTACTTTCTCTCTCCCCTATTATACACAAACACACCCCACCTCACTCCCCTCACAGCCGGCCTACACCCCCTCTCTCTACTTTCTCTCTCTCTCTCTCATTAATATCTTCCATTCTCTCTCTTCTATATATAATATATACACAAACACACATACTAATATCTCTCTCTCTCCCTTCCATCACACACTAATACACTCACACCCCATTCCTGCCGACAGCAGCAGCCGTACCCCCTTTCTTTTTCTTCTTCTTCACTTCCATCACCATTACCACCACTTCCATCATTATCACCATCCTCACCATTTATAACCACTACAACTACACCACCATCACCATCATTTCCACCACTCCTCTCCTCCTCTTCCCTTTCTCGACCGTGCGCGTGCACCCCGGCTAGCCACCACCGCTGGGCCGCCGCCGTCGTGCCGTGGCACCGCTGCCCTGGCCGTGCGCAAAGCAGCGTGCTACAGCAGCAGTTGCAACAGCCAGCAGCAGCAGCCAGTAATAGGAGCAGCAGCAGCTGCAGTCATAGCGCCGGTGGCCGCGCCACCGCCGAGGTCGGCCCCCCTTGGCCGGATGCACCTCCGGACAGGCCCCGTGGCGCGTCCCCTCTTCTCCGATGCGAGAGAAACACCCGATTCGTGCGTTTTGCAAATTCCGTCGACACGCGCGAACGAATTTCAGAATTCGTTTTGTCGCAGCGACTTCACACGATTTTTTGGACAATCCGACCGTTGGATCGGCAAACTCCTTGCTCCGTCACAATCTTGGTTATACCTCTTCATCTTTTCAAATTTATTCGTTAATTTTGTCGTTTGATAGATCAAAACCGGCCACCAAGTTGACGTTTTAATTTGAACTATTTTTGGACAGTTTCTTGGAGCCAAATTTGCGGGATCGTATCTTCATCGTCGCAACTCCATTTGGTGCACCGTCAGTTCCTGTGCACAGCTGGTATAACCTACTTCCTGTCCCTTAAATTTTGTTTCATTGTGAGCACGTTTGGTTGGTCGAATTTGACGCCAAAGTTGGCCGTCCGAATTCTTAATTTTACTTGTTAAATTCCGTTTGTGAGCCCGGGACTCCGAATTCAATTTCTGACACCACCAATATACTCGTGGTGTCGTTCTGGCATATTGTCATATAAAGTTTGTTAGATTTGGAGGACGTGGCTCTGGCACGTATTTCGGTACAAAGCGGGCCCATAGTCCGGGTCAACAGGATTTTTGACGCCGGCTCATCAGAATCCAATCGAATATACCGTTGAGTTCGTATCGTCATTCTGGATTCATTGACATATAATTTGCTAGATTTTAGTGGACATTGGTTTCGGCACACATTTTGGTAGAAGTCGAATACCAATATCCGGATCAACGGATCATTTTGAGATCGGCTCATCGTAATCCAATTCTGGATATACCTTTGGGTTCGTATTGTCATTCTGGACTCGTTGACATATAATTTGCTGAGTTTTGAAAATATTGGCTCTGACACGCTTTTCCATACAAATCGGATTCTAATATCGGGTCAACGGACCAATCTGAGATCGGATCATCAGAATTCAATTTTGGATATACTGTTGAGTTGTATCATCATTCTGGATTCTTGGACATATTTGTTATGTTTAGTGTACTTTTATTTTGGCATATTTTTGGTACAAAGTGGGTCCAATACGGACACCATTTTGACCCGAAATTACTTTTTGCCCCTGTGTCCAAATTGGACTTATGGATAGACTATCCTAGCTAATTTGACCATTTTGGACACGTTGGTGATGGTTGTTTCACCATCCGACAACACCTGTAGGTTTTTACCCTATTATTATAATCCTCTTTTTTTATTCGTATTTTTAGATCCTTGTATCGGAATTGAGATCCATCGATTCCAGTGATTTCACAACCACTGAAATTGAATGTGTTGACCCTGTAGATGTTTATAGAGACTAGCCTTGATCCTATTTGACCATGGTTGATAGGGGTGAGCATTATTCGTTTTGGACCGAAAACGAACCGAACCGAACCGAATAAGAGGTTCGGTTCGATTTTAAAAAAATTCGGTTCGGTTTCGGTTTTAAAAATACTAAATTTTCTTATTCGGTTTCGGTTTTGATTTTGGGTTTCGGTTTCGTCCAAAACCAAAACCGAATAAAAAATTAATTAATTAATATATATATATATATATATATATATATATGTATGTGTGTGTGTGCTATATATATAAGTATTAATATATAGGTATATACTAAATATATATAGGTATATACTAAATATGTCCATGTATATTTAGTTACTATATATATTAACAAAAAAAGCTCAAAAAAATCAAAAATATATGAATAAACCGAATAAACCGAAAACGAACCGATTTAATTCGGTTCGGTTTGATTCGGTTTTGGGCCAATTCGGTTCGGTTTCGGTTTTGCTTATTCGGTTTCGGTCCAATTCGGTTTTGGATTATTCGGTTCGGTTTAAACCGAATAAACTGAATGCTCACCCCTAATGGTTGACTGCTTTGACTGAATGTCGAAGTAGAGTCAACATTGACCTAGTTTGACTTGGTTTGACTTTCTGTGACCTAGTTTGACCAAGTATGACTCAGTGCGACCTAGTTTGACTTAGTTGACTGAGACTGGCCTAGATTACGTAACTTATACTATTGAATCAAGTCTAACATTATTGAACCCTAATTAGCTTATATATATATCTTATCTTCAGGTCTGTGGCATCACTCTGAGCATCGACCCCATTTGACAGCTCAGGACCGCAGGCAAGTACATTCTCTGATAGTAGTTCCTTGTCTTGATATTTTCTGTCTCCGATTCAGTTATAGTGTTTGTCACTCCCCGCTCCCAGGATACGTATTTTTATACATGTACTGCTTAAATATATTTATTTAATATTTATCATGTATTGTTCCGTATTTAAATTCCTTTAATTTTACGCTAATTAATTTCCTGCATTATTTTTCTGCATTTTACTTTCTGCTTTTACTTTGCTTTTGGGTTCGGCCTGAGTTGGTTTATTTTTTGGTCTTTGGTGGTTCAACATGAACCCAACTACCACCACCCCATTTAAACCCCCTTTCTCTCTCTTCATTACTTCTTCTTCTCATTACTTCCCCACCAACCTAGGAGAGCTAGGCAAGTACAACTTGCTTCTTGATGGATCTCCACTTTCGTTGTTCCATTGTCTTTCTTACAAGATTCTTAGATACTTTAGTACTTAGTATTTTCAATTTCCATGGCTCACTTTGTGTAGATCTAAACTTGTTGTATTTTCGGATTTTTGGGTTTTGATCTAGCTAACCTTGTTATTTCCAAGTTTTGATGGTTCCATATTATAAAAAATTTCGTTCTACCCCGTTGTAATCTATGGAAGTCTAGATTTGGGCTTGGAATGAAGGATTTAGAGAGCTTGGAAGCAATAGCTTCCATGGTTCTGTTCTCGGAAGTGGAGAAGAAGAACAGTGCTGAGCCGCATGGCTTACACGGCCCAACCGCATGAACTTCTTAGCCGCATAAGAATTGATTCTAGCCGTATGAGATAAATTGGCAGTACTGAGCCGCATGGGACTCGTTTCAACCCTAGCCGCATATCGCGTATCGCTCTGACCGTATAAAGCTTTGCTAATTTTAGCCGCATGTACTCGTCCAGCCACATATACTTATCCAGTCGCATATCGCTCATCCAGCCGCATGTACTTATCCAGCCGCATATCGCTCATCCAGCCGCATGTACTTATCCAGCCGCATATCGCTCATCCAGTCGCATGTACTTATCCAGCCGTATGTACTTATCCCAGCCGTATGAGTTTGAGACCCGAGCCGCATAGGGCCCCGATCACTTAGCCGCATAGACCTGGTCATCTTGAGCCGCATGAGACTTTTCATATCAGCCGCATGAACACATATTTTCCTAGCCGCATGAGACCCTATTTTCCCGGCCACATGAACTCTAGCCCATAACGCCTTTTGGCTGATTCTTGTCCCGAATTGACATTGATTGACATTGATTGTGACCTTGACTAATAATTGATCATGCGTTCCTAGTTGGAACTAAGAGCCTGGCTAGTCGTCTTAATTGAATTGAATGAGACACGTTCATATTAACTATGAACTATTGTAATCGATTGGCCGATCCTGAATATTGGCATACGGGCACGTGCAGGCTTTAATTTATTTTCTACAAAAGCAGCATGTGTACTTTATGGTCAAGGCATGATTATTTCGTGGCTAGTTTGGATTGTTGCATTACGCTATGTGAGACCTACAACCTAACTGCACTGGTATCGTTGTAGAGTTGTACATATCGTACTTTGTACGAAAGTACTCATTCTGAATGACCATGATCCACGGTATGGGATTTTACTTAACATAGAGGCTACTAAGCTAAATAAAATAATGATTGTATGGAGAGAATGGATTTCCGAGTTCTTACATGGCAGCCATCTTTGGGACTATTAAGTGTCCGACATGCCGGCTGGTTTCCACAGATACTATAAATCTGCCACACGGGCAGGGAGCAGTATCTGCTTATATTATTTATTGTATATTGATGATGGACGTCCCGTTGGGACTCGTCCAAATTTATGATTAGCGTAATTGATTGATTGGGTAGACTAGCCTTGCTTGTACATAGTAAGAACTGAGGAATCCTTATTGCATATTTCCCAAGGTAACTTGGGACTTACAGTAGCAAGCCGTAGCAGTTGCATGGCCGTTTAAGTTGACTTGTTTGTGTACTGTATCTACTCTGTTAACTACCAAGATGATCAGAATATCAGGACATGACGGGTCAACTTCTGTCCTTGTTTGGTTGGGAAGTTTGTTCGAAGTATCGTGATGTTATGTGAATCCCAGTAGCAAGCAGAGATCTATTTATCATATTCTCTTATTTACTGGTTCTAATTCCTCATATCGTGCTTCCTTGCGGTACTTGCTATTAGAGGTCTAACCTCTCTGGTTTTGCATGGCCAGATTTAGAGTCGGTTCCCGAGGACTCAGCTTACTTCCACCTCCAAGATGGTCAATACTAGAGGAATGATCGCAGGAGAACTCGAGTGGGTTTCTTACTTCTCCTTTCGTTTTGTTACTTACTTTATACTTTGCCGTTTGGCACCGACATGTTAGTCGGATTGTCTTGTACTTACTTCTACATAGTTGTAACTAAGTCAGGCTGCAGCTTCCTTACTTCCCCTCAACTTGTTCCTTTATTTTGAGCGTACTTCCTTTACGCGTATTCATCCCTGCGTATACTTTGACCCTTACGCGCGCGAGTTTTACGTGTGACGTTACCTTTTACGCATATAAATTCATGCGTAAACCTGACTATTACGCATACCCTGTTTTACGCGCGTATTTTGCCTTAGCGTAAAAACTTTGGTGTAGACTAATCATGGTATAACTAGCCTTGGCGTAATTTCAACCTTGGTGTTCCCATTGCCCTATACTTTATTCACTTTATGTTGGTATGATAATTCTTTCCTTATATCCTTACGCCTTTTGGCATGAACTTGATATAATCATGATATGTTAATATTTTCTTTAATATAGATTGTTACACAAAATGTACCATGTGTTGTGAATTGATTTATAGATACCCCGAATGACTGGAATTTAACCCTGAGAGTTATAGACTCGACCATACTAAATAATAGTTGACTTTCATGTCTTGTTACGAATTGACATTGATTGGTATCTTGACTAATAATTGATCATGCGTTCATAGTTGGAACTAAGAGACTGGCTAGTCGTCTTATTGAATTGAATGAATGAGACACGTTCATATTAACTATGAACTATTGTAATCGACTGGCTGATCCCGAATATTGGCATACAGGCACATGCATGCTTCAATTTATTTATTTATTTATTTATTTATTTATTTATTTATTTATTTATTTATTTATTTTACAGAAGCAGCATGTGTACTTTATGGTTAAGACATGATTATTTCGTGGCTAGTTTTGATTGTTGTATTACGCTATATAAGACCTACAACCTAACCGCACGGGTATCGTTGTAGAGTTGGGCATATCGTACATTGTACGGAAGTACTCATTTTGAATGACCATGATCCACGGCATAGAATTTTACTTAACATAGAGGCTATTAAGTTAAATAAAATAATGATAGCATGGAGAGAATGGATTCCCAAGTTCTTACATGGCAGCCCTCTTTGGGACTATTAGTGCCCGACAAGCCGACTGGTTCCCACAGATACTGCAAATTTGTCACACGGACAGGGAGCGGTATCTGCTTATATTATTTATTGTATATTGTATATTGATGACGGGCGTCCCGCTGGGACTCGTCTACTTCATGATTGGCACAATTGATTGACTGGATAGACTAATCTTGCTTGCACATAGTAAGAACTGAGGAATCCTTATTGCATAATTCCAAGGTAACTTGGAACTCACAATAGCAAGCCGTAGTAGTTGCATGGCCGTTTAAATTGATTTGTTTGTGTACTGTACCTACTCTATTTACTAACTGAGATGATCAGAATGTCAGGGCACGACGGGTCAACTCAGTCCTTGTTTGGTTGGGAAGTTGGTTTGAAGTGTCGTGATGTTGTGTGAATCCCAGTAGCAAGCAGAGACCTATGTATTATATCCTTAACTCTTATCACTAGTTTTAATTCTCATGTCGTGCTTCCTTGTGGTACTTGCTATTAGAGGTCTAACCTCTATAGTTTTGCATGGCCAAATTTAAAGCCGGTCCCCGAGGATCCAGCTTACTTCCACCTCCAAGATGGTCAATACTAAAGGAATGATCGCAGGAGGACTCGAGTGGGTTCCTTACTTCCTCGCTCATTTTGTTACTTACTTTATACTTTGCCGTTTGGCACCGACATGTTAGTCGGATTATCTTGTATTACTTTTACATAATTATAACTAAGTCAGGCTGCAGCTGATAAACAATTGTGTATACTTTGCTACATCATCTGGCTATGTTTTGTAAAGCCAGATATCAAGAATATTTTGACTGAGCATTTGGGACGCCTTATTGCTTTATCTTATATGTTCTCTATTACTGTTTCTTGTTTGAATGATTGAGACAATAGATGTGAAGTGACCATAGTGAGACTTTCATGTAGTATGCACCCACTCGTCTTTTAGACAATATTGATCATATTATACGGTATTCATTTACCCGTAATACTTGGTGGCTGAGTCATCCTCCCGCTCTCTAGTATTCTGGTTCTGGGGCGTGACAAGGTTTTAGTGGTGGCCCATGCAGGTCTTGTTTTAGACTTGTGGGGTATTTTAATTTATAGGATGTCTCAATCACACATGTTCCCCCTTGATCTCATGATTCGTTGTTCTCAACCCTAGCTTGACATTCTAGTATCTTTTGGCTTCATTGATCTTTCCTGTCCGATCATTTGATTGTTCTCTTGTCCCTTTTCTTAGGAGAACCTCGTCCGCATCCGTTAGAGCTGGACAGCAACAACAAGGGCAGCATGGACAACATGACCAGGTTGGTCAGCAATAAGGGCCAGTACTACCTCAAGAGACTATCCAAGAAGAAGTGATAGTGGAACCAGCAGCTGGACTGCAGTATCCGGAGGTTTCAACGCCGCCGATAGTTCCACCTACCCCTGTGGAAGTGGACACACCAGCCCTTCTGGAGATCATAAGAGGGATGATGGCTACTCAGCAACACCAGATGTTGGCCCAGCAGCGCATGTACGCTCAGTTGCAAGAGCAGAATATACTACTCAACCAAGGATTGCAGACGGCTTTGGAAAGAGGGGCGAGAACAGATTCAGGAGCATCAACCAGGTTTTGCAAGTACAACCCCCATCGTTTTGAGGGCACGGAAGATGCCATCTCAGCAGATGCATGGCTTAAGGACATTGAGGCTATTTTGACAGTAGCTAAGGTGCCGGCGGAAGAACGTATGGATCAAGTGAAGTTGTTACTTCAGGATCTCGCACGTGATTGGTAGGAATCGAAGGAAGTAGGCATCAGACGTCATGTTGCTTGGGACAATTTTACCGCAAGGTTCAAAATGAAGTGCTATGGAGTTGTGGCGCAGTTTGAGCTACAACAGAAGTTTATCAACCTCAAGCAGGCCGACAAGACGGTAGATGCTTATGCAATGGAGTTCTGCAGATTGAGTAGGTTCGCCCCAGAGATAGAAGCAATGGAGAGCCAGAGGGCTATGAGGTTCCAGCAAGGGTTTCATCTAGAACTCTTGCAATTGATAGAGGGGCATAACTATCAGACTTTCGATGAAGTGTTGACGGCAACCCGAAGGCATGAGATCACTATTCAGAGGATCACGGCAAGGACTGGAGGTCAGAAGAGATCCTACAGTCAGATTGAAGGAGGAGGGAGAGTAGCGCCCCGAATAATAGCACCGTCCCTTGGCGTTCGTATTCACGATGTAGCAATGCGAGGGCCAGCACCAAGGCAGCAGCAACAGCAACATAGGAAGAACCAGCAACCCCCAGCGAGCTGTACTTATTGTGGGAAGGTAGGGTACACTAGAGATGTGTGTCGGATATTGAACGGGCATTGTTTGATATGTGGAAGTCCAGATCATCGGATTTCCACCTGTCCTATGAATTCGAGGTCCGGAGGACCAGTACAACAGTTTTCTACTCTGCCAGCACCAGGGGCCGGCCAGTATCGAGGATCAGCGGTGGCAGCGAGACCGTTGGCACAACGCCCGTTAATGCCATAGGACCAGATGTTTCGGCAGCAAGGACCACCGATGCAGCAGCAACAACACAGACTACCCCAGCATCACCAAGGCAAGCGCCAGCAGCAGCACCAGGCTAGGCCGCAGTATGGGAACCAACAAGGAGGTCGAGGGCAAGCATTCAATCTGTCCTTAGAAGAGGCATTGGCATCGGGAGATGTTGTGGCAGGTAACATTCTCGTCGCCTCATATCCCGCAGTAGCATTGTTTGTTTCGGGAGCATCCCACTCATTTATATCTGCACAATTTGCTACACGACTAGGAATGGAATTCGAGGCATTGCCAGGAAGGTTAAATATACTCACTGGTAATGGGCTCGTAGAAGTTAGTAGAGTTATTCTAGCGTGTAGCATTATAGTTTGCGAGCATTTCTTACCCGCCAGTTTGATAGAATTTCTTGTTGGAAATTTCGACGTTATCTTAGGCATGGACTGGCTGAAAGACAGTCATGCGACAATAGATTGTCGTAGAGGGAGTGTATCTTTTGATATTCCCGACATGAAGTAGTTTACCTTAGTTAGATCAGTGGCAACTCAACAAGAACAGGGAGTAGTAACGGCAATGGAAGAAGTTCAAGTTCCGAAGGTAGTTGAAGAGTTTCTAGATGTATTTCCCGAAGAACTTTCAGGTCTACCACCGGTTAGAGATATTGAGTTCAGTTTAGAATTGGCACCTGGAACTAAACCGATATCAGATCGAGTTTACAGAATGTCGGATTCAGAGCAGGCCAAGGTATATCAGCACCTAGAGGAACTGAAGGAGGAGAGGTTCATTCAAGCTAGCGTATCACCATGGGCAGCACCAGTGGTACTTGTAGGGAAGAAGGATGGGTCATCCAGATTATGCATCGATTACATGAAGCTCAATGCGGCTACAGTAAAGAACAAGTACCCACTATCCAGGATCGACGACTTATTTGATCAGTTGAGCAGAGCTAGAGTTTTCTCCAAGATAGATCTTCGTTCAGGGTATCATCAAGTGAGGGTTTGGAAGGAGGATATTCCCAAGACAGCATTCAGGTCGAAGTATGGGCATTATGAATTCTTAGTAATGTCGTTTGGTTTGACTAATGCTCCAGCGATATTTATGGATTTGATGAACCGCATCTTTATGCCGTACTTAGATCAATTTGTCGTCGTGTTTCTTGACGACATTCTCTTATACTCTGCCAGTGAAGAAGAGCATGAAGACCACCTCAAGAAAGTGTTACAGGTTCTGAGAGAGAACCAGTTGTATGCCAAGCTCAGCAAGTGTGAGTTCTGGATGGATTATATTTCATTTTTGGGTCACATCATATCAGGAGCTGGAGTAACAGTGGATCCTAAGAAGGTAGAAGCAGTAGATAGTTGGCCAGTACCCAAGACCGTAGCAGATGTGCGGAGTTTCTTGGAATTGGCAGGATATTACAGAAGGTTCGTATCAGACTTTACAAGACTTTCAGCACCCATGACCCGCTTGACACGGAAGGACGTGTCATTCGTCTGGTAGGCAGAATAACAGTCATCATTTGAGACTTTGAAGCAGAAGTTGATATCGGCACCCATTCTTATATTACCGGTTGGACCCGGAGGTTTCACTGTATATTGTGATGCGTCAGGAAAAGGACTTGGGTGCGTCCTCATGCAGCATGGGAAGGTGATAACATATGCATCTAGGCAGCTTCGAGACCACGAGAAGAACTATCCAACTCACGACTTAGAGTTGGCGGCAGTAGTATTTGCTTTGAAGCTATGGAGGCATTACTTATATGGTGATCGAGTGGACATGTACACAGACCACAAAAGTCTGAAGTACATCTTTACTCAGAAGGAATTGAACATAAGGCAGAAAAGATGGCTAGAGTTGATCAAGGATTACGACGTGGAGCTTCAGTATCATCCAGACAAGGCTAATGTGGTAGCAGACGCTCTTAGCAGGAGAGGCGGCGCATTTATGTTGACAACACAAAAGTACATTTTAGAAGACCTTCAGGAGATGGACATCGAGGTTATACTTCCTAGCGATGTAGGAATTCTGGCTAGTCTATAAGTTCATTCCGACCTAGTAGACAGGATCAAGGCAGCTCAGACTCAGGACCCAAGGATTCAAAAGCTTAGGACAGAATGTGAGTCAGGACTGAGGAAGGAGATGAAGATTCATGAAGATGGTACACTTAGATTTGGATCACGCCTATGTGTGCCTAGTGGAGATATCAGACAGGAGGTTATGGCAGAAGCTCACAGCTCTCAGTATTCTATACACCCTAGAGGGACCAAGATGTACCAAGATATCAAGCAGTACTTCTGTTGGAACGAAATGAAGAGGGAGATAGCTAGATTTGTTTTCCGTTGCTTGATATGTCAGCAAATGAAGGCAGAGCAGCAGAGGCCAGCTGGGTTACTGCAACCGCTTCCTATTTCGAAATAAAAATGGAAACATATCACCATGGACTTTGTGATCGGTTTACCGAGATTACCAAGTGGTAAAGATGCTATTTGGGTGATAGTAGATCGGCTTACAAAGGTGGCACATTTTCTTTCTTTTAGAGTAGGACAATCTACAGAAAAGTTGGCAGAGTTGTATATGCAACAGATAGTCAGGCAGCATGGGGTCCCTGTCAGTATTGTGTCAGACAGAGATACCCGCTTTACATCTCATTTTTGGAGGAGTTTACATCATAGTCTGGGTACCAAGTTAAGATTTAGTACGGCTTACCACCCACAGACAGACGGACAATCAGAAAGAACAATTCAGACTTTAGAAGATATGTTACGAGCTTGTATCCTAGATTTTGGAGGGTCTTGGGAGTGTCACCTGTACTTAGTTGAGTTCTCGTACAACAACAGTTATCAAGCCAGTATCCAGATGGCGTCATTTGAAGCACTATATGGTACAAAACAGAGGAAGGATTTGTTGGTCCATTGGTCATATGGTCAACCTGATTTTAATAATTGATCAAACTCTGTCTGGATATACGGGACATCTCGGATTCTTGGACATGATCAAGATTGGATATCCACTGAATTCAAGACCGAAGATTTATTTGCCTACTCGAGTCTGTAATTCCTTATGCAATATATTTTTCATTTTATTTGAGTCTAGGAATATGTTGTACACCGAATCGTACTGGCAAATAGGCTACCCTTAAATAAGTTCAAAAATGTTTTTAAAATGACCTCTCAAAATGGTTTACAAAAAGGTTTTCAAAGATCATCAAAAGCTTTTTTAAAACCCTAACTATACCCTGACTTAACCCTGACAGAACTCGGACCGAGTTCGGCCAGAGTTCGGCCAGAGTTCGGATACCAAGTTCCAAGGATTCAAAATCACAACGGCCACTAACCGAACTCCGGCCGAACTCTGGCCGAACTCGGTCCGAGTTCTGTCAGGGTTAAGTCAGGGTTTAGTTAGGGTTTTGAAAAAGCTTTTGGTGATCTTTGAAAACCTTTTTGAAAACCTTTTTGTAAACCTTTTTGAGAGGTCATTTAAAAACATTTTTGAACTCATTTTAGGGTAGCCTATTTGCCAGTACGACTCGGTGTACAACATATTCCTAGACTCAAATAAAATGAAAAATACATTGCATAAAGAATTACAGACTCGAGTAGGCAAACATATCTTCGGTCTTGAATTCAGTGGATAGCCAATCTTGATCATGTCCAAGAATCCGAGATGTCCCATATATCCAGACAGAGTTTGATCAATTATTAAAATCAGGTTGGCCATATGACCAATGGGCCAACAATATAGATCGCCACTAGCATGGGATGATATCGGGGAGAGGAAGATGCTAGACCCAGAAATAATTGTTCAGACAGTTGAAGTGGTTAAGGAAATTAGAGAGCGACTTCGAGTTGCGCAAGATCGACATCGTCATTGGGCGGACCTGCATCGTAGGCCGCTAGAGTTTTCTGTTGGGGACCATATGTTCTTGCGGATCTCACCTACCCGTGGGGTCATTAGATTTGGCGTTCGTGGGAAGTTGAGTTCGCGATACATGGGCCCATTTGCTATCCTTGATAGGATAGGCGATGTTGCTTATCATTTATCCCTTCCACCTTCGTTACGAGAGGTGCATGATGTGTTTTATGTATCCCAGTTGCGTAGGTATGTATCGGACCCAAGCTATATCCTTGATCATTCTGAGCTGGTTGTTGGTACCAACCTGTCTTATGAGAAACAGCCTGTATCCATTTTGGACCGAAGAGTGAAGATACTCAAGAACCGAACAATTAGCCTTGTCCGAGTTGCTTGGGGTCATCATTCTTTAGGAGAGTCAACGTGGGAACGTGAGGATGATATCCGATCACGGTATCCGTACCCGTTTGACTTACAAGGTATATTTCTTTTCGTATACCTTGATTGTCTTGACTCCTCATGCTTGTCACCCTATGGATAGAACTGCTTACTGTCGTAGATGGATAAATATAAATGTATTACTTGCTACTGATATTGTAAAATGATTGCTTGCTCAGATTGTTTGTACTTAGAATAGTTTAGCTCTGATATTTCTATCCTTCTTAGATTTGAAATTTCGATGACAGAATTTTTCTAAGGAGTGTAGGGATGTCACTCCCCGCTCCCAGGATACGTATTTTTATACATCTACTGCTTAAATGTATTTATTTAATATTTATTATATATTGTTCCGTATTTAAATTTCTTTAATTTTATGCTAATTAATTTCCTGCATTATTTTTTTGTATTTTACTTTCTGCTTTTACTTTGCTTTTGGGTTCGGCCTGAGTTGGTTTATTTTTCGGTCTTTGGTGGTTCAACATGAACCCACCTACCACCACCCTATTTAAACCCCCTTTCTCTCTCTTCATTACTTCTTCTCATTATTCTTCTTCTTCCTCATAACTCTCCCACCAACCTAGGAGAGCTAGGCAAGTACAACTTGCTTCTTGATGGATCTCCACTTTCGTTGTTCCATTGTCTTTCTCACAAGATTCTTAGATAATTTAGTACTTAGCATTTTTAATTTCCATGGCTCACTTTATGTAGATCTAAACTTGTTATATTTTTGGATTTTTGGGTTTTGATCTAGCTAACCTTGTTATTTCCAAGTTTTGATGGTTCCATATTGTAGAAAATTTCGTTCTACCCCGGCTTGACCTATGGAAGTCCAGATTTGGGCTTAGAATGAAGGATTTAGAGAGCTTGGAAGCAATGGCTTCCATGGTTCCGTTCTCGGAAGTGGAGAAGAAGAACAGTGCTGAGCTGCATGGCTTACACGGCCCAACCGCATGAACTTCTTAGCCGCATAAGAATTGATTCTAGCCGCATGAGATAAATCATTCCTGGCCGCATGGACTTGGCAGCACTAAGCCGCATGGAACTCGTTTCAACCCTAGCCGCATATCGCGTATCGCTCTGACCACATAAGGCTTTGCTAATTCTAGCCGTATGTACTCGTCCAGCCGCATGTACTTATCCAGCCGCATATCGCTCATCCACCTGTATTTACTTATCCAGCCGCATATCGCTCATCCAGCCGCATGTACTTATCCCAGCCGCATGAGTTTGAGACCCGAGCCGCATAGGGCCCCGATCACCTAGCCGCATAGACCTGATCATCTTGAGCCGCATGAGACTTTTCATATTCAGCCGCATGAACATATATTTTCCTAGCCGCATGAGATCCTATTTTTCCGGCCGCATGAACTCTAGCCCATAACGCCTTTTGGCTGATTCTTGTTTCGAATTGACATTGATTGACATTGATTGTGACCTTGACTAATAATTGATCATGTGTTCCTAGTTGGAACTAAGAGACTAGCTAGTCGTCTTAATTGAATTGAATGAGACACGTTCATATTAACTATGAACTATTGCAATAGATTAGCCGATCCCGAATATTGGCATACAGGCACGTGCAGGCTTCAATTTATTTTCTATAAAAGCAGCATGTATACTTTATGGTCAAGGCATGATTATTCTGTGGCTAGTTTGGATTGTTGTATTACGCTATGTGAGACCTACAACCTAACCGCACTGGTATCGTTGTAGAGTTATACATATCGTACTTTGTACGAAAGTACTCATTCTGAATGACCATGATTCACGATATGGGACTTCACTTAACATAGAGGCTACTAAGTTAAATAAAATAATGATTGCATGGAGAGAATGGATTCTCGAGTTCTTATATGGCAGCCATCTTTGGGACTATTAAGTGCCCGACACGTCGACTGGTTCCCACAGATACTGGAAATCTGCCACACGGGCAGGAAGCGGTATCTGCTTATATTATTTATTATATATTGATGACGGATGTTCCGCTGGGACTCGTCTAAATTTATGATTGGCGCAATTGATTGATTGGGTAGACTAGCCTTGCTTGTACATAGTAAGAACTGAGGAATTCTTATTGCATATTTCGCAAGGTAACTTGGGACTTATAGTAGCAAGCCGTAGCAGTTGC
The DNA here is from genome assembly GCA_029216955.1 of Iris pallida. Taxonomy (NCBI): domain Eukaryota; kingdom Viridiplantae; phylum Streptophyta; class Magnoliopsida; order Asparagales; family Iridaceae; genus Iris; species Iris pallida. The sequence continues at coordinate 13,464,862 of JANAVB010008599.1, forward strand.
ATGGCCGTTTAAGTTGACTTGTTTGTGTACTGTATCTACTCTGTTAACTACCAAGTTGATCAGAATATCAGGACATGACGGGTCAACTTCTGTCCTTATTTGGTTGGAAAGTTTGTTCGAAGTGTCGTGATGTTATGTGAATCCCAGTAGCAAGCAGAGATCAATTTGTCATATTCTCTTATTTACTGGTTCTAATTTCTCATATCGTGCTTCCTTGCAGTACTTGCTATTAGAGGTCTAACCTATCTGGTTTTGTATGGCCATATTTAGAGCAGGTTCCCGAGGACTCAGCTTACTTCCACCTCCAAGATGGTCAATACTAGGGGAATGATCGTAGGAGGACTCGAGTGGGTTCCTTACTTCTCCGCTCGTTTTGTTACTTACTTTATACTTTGTCGTTTGGCACCGACATGTTAGTCGGATTGTCTTGTACTTACTTCTACATAGTTGTAACTAAGTCAGGCTGCAGCTGATAACAATTGTGTATACTTTGCTACATCATCTGGCTATGTTTTATAAAGCATGATGTCGAGAACAGTTTGACTGAGCGTTTGGGATGCCTTACTGCTTTATCTCACATGTTCTCTATTTACCGTTTCTTGCTTGAATGATTGAGACAATAGATGTGAAGTGACCATAGTGAGACTTTCATGTAGTATGCACCCCTCGTCTTTTAGACTGCATTGATCGTATTATACGGTATTCATCTACCCGTAATACGTAGCTGGCTGAATTATCCTCCCGCTCTCCAGTATTCTGGTTCTGGGGCGTGATAATATTTTACTTGATTCTCGTCATGATGGTACACGGACTAGTATACGCCGGATCCTGGCATGGGATGTTATTTCTGGACTTTCTTGGTATATTGGTACATTTCTTGTCTTGTTTCTTGTACTTATATAGACACCAATTTCTGAGAGGGAGTAGCTACCCTCTTAGGGAATCCCGTGTCATGACGTGATATGTCCGGATCCACATACTACTCGGGGATGGAGAATTTTATAGATAGTGTGATCAATGCCCATCTTGAGTTACTACTTGTATCATAGCTATACCCTCACCTCACGATGGGTATAGCCTGACCTGTGCTACTACTTGTTCCATAGCTTGCCATCCCGGCCGGGCTGAGTCCACGGACTTGTAGCCGGTCGGCTGGAAGCCTGATCTTGACCCTTACCGATCACATTATGCTATAATATTCGAGGCACATTTTACTTTTATTACATCAGTTACATATTATAGTTCAGCTTACTTTTCCTGCATGATTCAGCTTGACATGATTTTCAGTTTATATATCCTGTTTACTTACAGTCTTGATATATCTTCTTGTATTCCATTATGATTGTCTCTTACAGCAATTGTCAATACTATGAAACTGTTGTTAGTTTATGTCACGCCCCAGAACCAGAATACTGGCAAGTAGGGACGGACCAGGCCAGCTACGTATACCAAAGTACTCCAGTACTCCGAAATAACGTATAAGCTGTATAGACGGGGGTTACTACTACAATCCAACAGGCAATCCTGGGTCAAGCAATCCTAGGTATCTCAATCACAGGCAGTAAACAATGTACAAGAAGTAAGATCAACTGGAATATAAAATAGTAAAGCGTCCCAAACTATCATATATCAATGATCATGAAGCTAGTAATACAGAGTGAAGACTAGCAAGAGTAATAGTCATACATGATAAGCTCTAGCTATAGTCTAGAATACGCAAATCATGTTCTGGCCCGTAGGCTAAATGTCAAGTCCAAAACACGAGCTAAACACGTGCTCGGAGGCTAAACGCCACAAAAGAATAATGTACATAACTAGTGGAAGAATGAAATAAAAAACCCACTAAGGTACTCTGGTGCTCTGGGTAATCACCAACGAGTGGAAGGTACGGAAGATCCTCCGGGCTCCTCTATCAGATCTGGTCAATACAAAACCAGTGGGGTCAGACCCCCAATAGCAAGTACCACAAAGGAAGCCAAACTATGAACTAAAACCAGCATGCAAATCATAGCAATGGATAGAAAGAAAGAGATGAGTAAAAGCAAATCGAGACTCGTGCGCTACCAATGCACTTATCCCGAGAATAGGAAAGACAATAAGTAAAGCAACATGTAGCATAAAGTAAAGGACATGTGACGTAATGTAAACTGTGTACATATAAGGAAAAGGAAGCATGTGAACATGAAATATAAACTAGACATGTGAGCATGTTAAGTAACTAGAACATGTGAGCATGTTATGTAACTGGAGCATGTGAGCATGTCATGTAACTGGAGCATGTGAGCATGTCATGTAACTGGAGCATGTAAGATAACTGAAACATATGAGCGTGATGGTAACTGGAACATGTGAGTATGTGGTGAAGCCAAGCATGTAGTAGGAAGAATAGCATGTAAGGAATGACAGGAAGCTAAGTACTACAATAAGATAAACTGGAGCAAGACTAGACTAGACAAGAATGGACTCCATCCATCAATCACGGCCAAGCAATGATTACGGCTTGATACTTTAGCTAACTAGGGTTGTCACAATCCTTATTACTAACAAATGCAAGTTTGAGAATTCCAAGTCCGGTTACCTGCCTGCTGCCACCTATTGGTCATGCCGGGAAGTGATTACAAGTGTGACTTTGTGCTCCCACGCGACGGTGAAGCTGGGAGAGTGCTCATCTCGACGGATAGCTCCAAACCCTTAATTAAATGTTATAACGACCTAGACCAAAGGCAACAGGTAACTGGGAAATCCTCCCCACCCATGTTCTAATGATCAATCTAGTTATATAATCCTTACCATTTTCTTGGATTCTGGGTGTGGTATTCCGCAGAATCCATCCTAGACATGAGCATGCAAGACTGGACAATAACGAGAATGTGCACCATAACAAGCCACAACAAGAAAATATCATAAACTGGAAGCTGGTAGTGCGCTACGACGAGCCACTATAGGGAGTGCGCCATGACAGGCCACTATCATGTAAGCAAAGAAAGACATGTACAAGAGTGCACCACGACGGGTCACTATCATGTAAGCAAAGAAGACATGTACAAGAGTGCACCACAACGGGTCACTATCATGTAAGCAAGAAAAACATGTAACAATTATCATAGCTTGTAAGAAAGAATCTATCAAAAGACATATCATGGCATGTAGGAAAGAATAATTAAAACTAAGTACATTTCATAGCAAAATGATTGAACATGCACAAGTATCAAGTGTATATAGGGTGTACAATCATTTTCTAACTATGCAAGATCATCTAATCATGTTAAGAAATCATTACACTCGAAGAACATATCAAAAACGGACAAAAACGGACAAAAACGGGCAAAAACAGACTAAAACAGCATAAAACGGCATACCGGCGGTATACTGCGGCATACCGGCGGTATACCGGACTAAAAACAGAAAGTTTCTGGTGCAAAAAATGGTATACCGGCGGTATACTGCGGTATACCGGCGGTATACCGGTTTTTCAAACAGCAACAAAATTCAGAATTTTGCCAAAACTTGTTTCGGCCATAAAAACTTCATTTTAAATCGAAATTCGGACTTTCAAAAGTCAAAATTGAATAGAATTGAATTTCCTACAACATGGAAGTATTATTTTTCACAAATCAAAACATTTGATAGATCAATACCTCAAAATACTCTCAAACAGAGGTTCTCGGGACACCGAAACGGGTTCCGATTGCCACCAAACTCAAAATCTATGATATACAAACTATGTGAGGGCCTCATATATGTATATATGACCAAGATCCATGATGGTAACACTAGTATCACTCTTGATACCAAGTTTTCTACTAAGTCCATACTGGATTTTAACAGAAAATCAAAACCTTGTTTAAACCAATTTTGGAAACATGCATATAGATGAGAATCACAAGGAAAACATTCTTAACAAAATGAGTTTAGAACAATTCTAAGCATTTAATACCAAGGGAAACAAAAATGACAACAAAACAAAATGGTTCATGGATTTGGCAAGATGTACTTGCCTAGGTTAAGCTCCAAGCCTAATCTTCTACTCCTCCTCTAATCTTCTACTCCTCCTCCTAGGGGGGTTAGACACCACACCCAAGGCCTCAAGGCCAAGCTCTTGGCAAGCTCCAAGGGGAAGAGAGGGAAGAAGAAATGAAGAGAGAGTGAAAAGAATGAAAAGAGAGAGGAGAGAGAAAGTAAAATGGTATATATAGAAGGGGGAATTAATCTTAGCCGTCGGATGGTGATCCATGTCAAAATCTAAGTCAATCCTAACCATCAAAACAAAACCAAATATCCAATGGGTAATAGGGTGCATCTACACTATTCATAAAAATATCTAAACACTATTCATCAAAATATCTAAAACACTATTCACAAAAATATCGAAAACACTATTCATAAAAATATCTTAAATCGAAAATATCTAAAATGTGGAAAATCTGTCTGGACGGTATGCCGTCGGTATACTCCGGTATACTAGTGGTATGCCGGCCAAGAAGAAAATCTATAAGTTTAGGAAAATTTTAAAGCATTACGAAAATCAAGAAAATACGAAATACACTACAAAATACGTATTCGTATATAAATATCGATACTGTGAGACGAGTCTCACAGTTTATGTACTCGTTCCATCCTGACTGGATATGTTGACAATATTTTAGGAGTAGTTGTGCCCTCAGTATTGGACTTCATGATGTTGCTAGCTGAGGTGGATCTCACTATTCTTCTATGTGAGTTGCCTGGTAGTTATCCTTAGTTTGCCTTGTTTTGCTTTCTTTATTTTCCTGTCTTATGATTCCTTCTAGTAGTTTCTAATTGTTCTTGTGCCTTAGTTATCTTTCATGTCTTATCTTCTTTAGATGTTGGGTTGTGATTGAGTACATTTGTAGTTTATGGACCTTCTAGATGTAGTGTATAATTATTTGGGTACTAGACAGCGTTCTACCGCCGATACTGCGGCGTAGGCTGGGCGTGGCCTACGTATTCGTATCCGTATATCTGGGTACGGGTCATGACAGTTGTTCTTACCTTTTTGCTTGTTTGTAAGTCCACCTTTGCATATCTTCGAGTTATGACCAAAGTTTTTACAAATTCTGCACCTCCTTTGTCTCTTGGATGGTCTCCCTTCATCATTATCTCTTATTCTTTCTTTTGCAGGTCTTCCTAGTCTTCTTTGAAGTAGTGGGGATAGGACTTCATACATAGGCTGACAATGTATTCAAGCAAAATTAAAACAAGTTTAACAAATTGAACAATTTGAATCAAAACTTGTCTGACATGTAAGTAATAAATTAAAGTTTGTAGAAACCAATATGATCACCTTAGCCCAATCACACTCATCCTTTAAAGGTTTGATGCAACCTTGATAAGTAAGCTTGTATTTTTTAGCAGACATGTATTCATGATAGTATCTGTAACAACAAACAACTTAATTACAGGAAAAAAAAATCAATTGTAAGGTGTATAATACAAGGCAATAATCAATGTGTTGAAAGAATTACTCAATCCAAGGATGTCTCCATTCACCCATAACACAGGTAGCATGAATGCAAGGGATTCCAGTTAGATCCCACTCACAGCAGCTACAACTCATCTCCTTCACGTCAACCTCCCACCTAGTACCTTTTTCATTCTCAACACAACATGTATCTTTTGTTGAGCCATGGCCTTAAACTTGTTGACGTGCTCCAAATGTTGCTTAATTATCTTGTAAACCCTTGGGACCAAGTTAATTTCATCATTTAGAGCATGTGACTTCAGACTTCTTTCATACATGAGAGTCATCATCATAAGGTTAAACCGTGTGACCATGGTAACAATAGGTTTGTCCCTCAATTCAATTATCCATGCATTAAAACTCTCAGAGAAATTGTTAGTAATGTTTTCAGTCTTGCTAGAAAAGTCAAAATGGGCCCTACTCCAAGCATTAGGATCGACAGATGCTAATCAATCATGAACAGCCCTAGCAGTACCTTTCATCTCCTCTATGTGTTTAGTGAAATGGCTTTTTTTTATAAGCCCTAGCTGTATTCCATGAAAGATTCTCCAAGTAAGTTCCTTTATGACCATCATTTTTGAAATTTTTATACATGTGCCTGAAACAAAATCTGTGGTTGGCATTGGGGAAAATTTGGGCGACAGCTTCTAGCAGTCCTTTCTGTCTATCTGACATAAAATTTAAAAGTGAGGGATGTTGGTTCATGAAATCAGGCTCCAACATCTCCAAGAAATCCCTCTAAGTCTGCAGACATTCATTTTTACAAATATAGATAGCAACATGGAATGGCCCATTATTTCCATCTAATGTTGTGATCGAGAGACGACAACCTTCATACTTACCTTTTAGGAAACAACCATCCAAACCCAATAAAGGTCTACAACCTTTTCACAAAGCCATCTAATTATGCCCTAAATGTTATACAAAATCCATAGAAGGAACCATATGTATCCTTCTTAACTTTAGCAATACTTCTAGGGTTCTTAATAAGTATTTGCCTTGCAAGTTCCGATGTCAATGCATAGCTATCTTCAAAACTTCCATTGGTTTTCTCCATACACTTCACCTTAGCAGCCCATGCAGTCTAGTAAGTGATTTTTGTCCCAAATTTGTCCCATATTGCCTTATGTATATCCTTAGGTTTAAAATCAGGATGTGATCTAATTTATTGTTCAACTTCTTTTGCAACCCATGGGGCATTTGCCATTGAATTCTTCTTAAGATAATTGTACCTGCAAGTGTGCTTAATGACCAGCTGGCTCACCCTCATACTGTACCCATCAGTTATCCTCCTTGCTCTACATAGCCATGGACAATTCTCACCCTTGCACTTTGACCACAACCTCATCTTGTCGTTTTTCTCATATAATATAGCAAACCTATGAATAATAGCATACTGCCTGAAGCAATTCCTATATTCTTGTATGTTCCCCTATTCAAAATTAATAGTAAGTGGAGAAATTTTCATATCATCAATCCTACCCAAGTTGCAGTGAATATCTTCCAAATCATTCTTGTAGACATTTTCAGTCTTTACCACATAAGAATTATATCTGTCAGTTGGTGGAGCACATTCAAAATCCTCAGCTTCTGATTTATCACACATTTCCTCCTCACTTGAGTTACTAGAGTGGTACCTCTTTTCAGGTTCAACATCATCAATGACACACCAATTCCTGGCCTTGTAGCTTGAATCCACATTTGTTGGCATTTGAGGAACTTGGGGTGTGGGCATATCAGGTGTGAGGATTTGGGTAGTTTCAGGTGCATGCATTTGAGGGCAATGTGGTGTGTGTGTATCAAATGAGGGGATTTGACTAGCTTCATTGGACTTAGGCTTCTACGACAAATTATCTAGAACTTCTTCGGGTAAGTCTACAAACTCAAAATTATACTTCTTTCTTCTTTTAGCCAAATCATCTGGTTCATCATCAACCCCTAGTTGGTCATCAACTGGTTCTCTACTAGTATTTATGGGTATGCCATTATGAGGTTCAAAATGGGATTGTGTTGCAGGTAAGGGTATGTCATTAACATGTTGATAGTGGGTATGCGGGTCAGGTAAAGGTATATATGGCTCAACAACCTCTAGTGGTGAGAAGTCAGTGTACATGTAAATCAACCCGTCCATATCAACTCCCAGGTTCCACATATCCATAGCATCCCAGTCATTATGTACCACCATCTTCTTACCGGCATTCACCCAGTATATAGAAAAGATTCTCATCAAATATTCGAACACCTTTCTTATTTTTACGCAACATATCGGTCAACTCGGACTTTGACATTGTATCACCATTAACATGATTGTACTCACATAATTTTTGCCCATTGATGTAGGAGGAAGGCTTGCCAAATTTTCTATTCTTCCATTCGCGAAGATGGTGGAATATGAACTTCCTAAAACCATCTTAAATTAGAACCCTGAAACCAAGAAATATACAAACTTGCTTTAGGACAAGCCTGAATTAAATTGACATAAAAAAGCATGTGGCTCAATTAAAACATATGGTCAAGTTATTCCCTAAAAAATTAAAAGAACAAATTAAACTAAAAAATTAAAAGAACAAATTAAACACCTTATATATGTCGACTACACTTGCCCATAAAGAAGTCAACACAGATAAATAAAAATGAAATAAAACTAGGTTTATTTGGTTATAGGGAATTGGCTAGGGATACCAATTCCAGAAGTTGACCAAAATTTGTTAATTGGTTTTATGAATTTTATCAGATTCCAAACTACTATATAAAGATAGAGAAATATAATTCCCAAGAAATACATGTGAAAACAAATTCCTACAATCCTACAATCTAATTCAGCAACTAATGATCTATAGGTTATAAACACAAACATGTTCTTGTCATTCGAAGAACCATCCATCAATATGTTCTTCAAACTGATTCTAGGATTTTCTTTGAGAGATATTGAGAAGGGGGGGGGGGGGGGGGTTCTGGAATGGAGTTCAAAGGGTTTTGAGAGAGAGAGAGAGAGAGAGAGAGAGAGAGAGAGAGAAAGGCTTTTCATTTATATTTAGATGGAAAGTGAGTTTTGAGAGAGAGAGAGAGAGAGATATGGGGGGGGGGGGGGAGACGATGGGTCATGCTGTCAATTGGAAAGTAATGGATGGAAAGGGAAGTAATGGAGAGATTTTTTTTTTCTTTTGGAAAGAGAAAGATTTAACGGTCAAAGGAGATTGACTGTTAAATTAGGACTAAAGTCTATTAAGTATCATATTATAGGGATAACTACAAAAACATATCATTAAATGGGACTAGATTTTGTTTTGTTGCTGCTTTGGATTTGGTTGGGAATTGAAGATGGACAAAATTGAAATTTTGGAAGGAACGGTGACGTCATCAGTCACCCACAATAACAGTTTCTAACGCTGAATAAAGTGTCAAAGTGCCACTAACGGATAGGGCTGCAAATGAGTTAAGTCATTTATGAGCTGTTCGTAACTTAGCTCGATAAAAACTTGTCTAAATTTGGTTGGTTTAGTAAATAAGTTGAGTATTTTTTAACTTGTTTAATAAACGACCCAAGTTCAAGTTTTGAAGTATATGGATTAAACTAAATAAGTATTTCAAATAATATTAAGTCTATACAAATTTCACTTTATTAGGATAATATATGTAACTATATATTTCTTTTATTTTTCTATGTTTCTCCTTAAGAAAAAAAATCCACTCTTGCTTCCCTTATTTCATTCAAGTTGGTTTATTTTAGATCCCTTTAAGGCCTCATTTGGTTCACGGAAAGGAAATAAATTTTCTTGTATTTTCCATGAGAATGAGAAAGTAAAATTCTTGTCATATTTTCTTTCCGTTTTTTAGTAAAACAAGGAAACTACCTAGGAAAGAAAATTAAAATACAACAATGTTTCAATAATATCCTTACCTTTTAGAATAAAAATAATGTTATAAAAAATAACATTAATGGTAAAATAAGCAATGACACATGGTTACTTTTGTCATAACTTTTGTAATAAATGTTGGGAAAGGAGGAGGAAAATCAATCCTATGGGTCTTAGTAGAACCATATTTCCACCAATTTTTCTCGGTTATTTATAAGGGCACATAAAAAGTTGATCAGGACTAGCCAAAAGCAAATTTTAACTTATTTACAAGTTTGCCATTGAAAAAATTACTCAGGGCTAGCCAACATGTGAGTATATAAGTCAATTTTTTTTTGCTCTCCTCTTATTCCTCACAAGAAGAAGAAGAAAAAGAAGAAGAAAAAGAACAATAACAACAAGAACAAGAACATCAATTTTTTCAAACCTAGTTTTTTTTTTTTTTTTTTGCTCTCTTTTAATTTCTCAAATCTCTTTCTCCAAATCCTAGTTTATTTTTCTTCTTGTTGTTTGGATATTATGGATGAAATCCTAGTTGTAGAAGAAATTGGGTTATCAAATATATCAAATCTATTAGTCTATTAACCAATTTTTCTTTATTAATAGAAGAATTATGCATGAAATCCTAGTTGTAGAAGAAAACTATGGAAGAAACCATAGTTGTAGAAGAATTGGGTTCATATCAGGACTGCCACAATTTCTGACAGTCCTAGAAGTATTGAGCACCGCCAGAAATTGTGACAGTATTGAAATAGACTCGATGTACAAGAGGACTGCCACAATTGCTGGCAGTCCTAGAAGTACTGAGGACTGCCAGGAATTGTGACAGTCCTGAAAGGAACATGCTCTACAGCAGGACTATCACAATTTCTGGCAGTCCTAGACATATTGAGGACTGCCAGAAGTTGAGACAGTCCTGAAAGGGACTTGTTCTACAGCAAGTTCCTTTCAGGACTGCCACAATTTCTGGCAGTCATAAAGTCAAAAATTTTTAATAAAAAATATGTTAGAGTTTATTTCAGTCTTAATAATAGAGTGAAATATGCATTTTAGGGTTTATTTCCATGCATTCTTTGTGGGGAAAGAAGTATTTAAGCTTTATTTTCATGCATTTTAGGGTTTATTTAATTTTTTTGGTGCCATCGAAATTGGGAATGAGAAGAAAATTAGAATTTTGATGGAGATGATGATGATGGAAATGGTGGAGAAGAAGAAGAAGAAGAGAAGAAAACTAGGGTTTTGATGGAGATGTGAGAATGGAAATGGTGGAGAAGAAGAAGATGGATAGAAGAAGAAGAAGAAGAAGAAGAAGAAGAAGAAGAAGAAGGGTTTTGGAAGAGAGAGTGAAATTTAGAAATGAGAGTAAAATTTGGACTTTGGGGGGGGGGGGGGGGGGGGGGGGTGAGTGGGTGGGATTTGGATAGTCCGAGTAAATTTTCCTCAAACATTGGCTAGCCACAATTCTGGTTAGTCCTGATCAACTTATCATGTGTCCTTATAAATAGTCTTTTTCTCCTTGTCAGAAAATTGATTTCCAAATTTGTGACTAACAAACAAAAGAAAGGAATAACTTTTCTTTCTTGATTCCTTAAATCCGTGAAACAAACGAGGCCTTAATTCCATTTGACCCACTTACAACTAAAATATTAGCTAACAACTTTTCGTCATAATCTATGAAAGCAACTTTTTTCGTCATAATCTATCAAAGCAACTTTTTAGTAAAGAAGAAAGCTAATAATCATTAATTTATAGTTTATGTATTTGTTTGTTTTAAAGCGACGTTTCACTTTCCATAGTCCATATCATCCAACCATGGAAGCTATAGGCCAAAACAAGTAAGCTAATCTACTATGAGCATCTCCAACCCTATTGTGAGTTTGAAAACAATACTTGTCACATAGGAATGACAACTATTTTTTCCAAAAGTATTTCTTTAATACAAATATGAAATAAAATGTAGAGTTGACATGACAAAGACAATGTGAAATTGGTTGTTATCTAGACAATGCATTTCATAATATCTTTCTGTCCACATCATCATCTATGAATAAAAATCTATTCTACTATATAATAGAAAAACTTGGTGGTGAAACTTTTAAATTCCTAAAATACCCTTGAGTATTTTATAAACGTGATATTATTATGTCAACTTGCACGTCATTTATGTTTAAGAGTCAAAGCAATAAAATTTACATGCAAGTTTTCTTTTTTCATACAACTCTTCGTGTTTCAATTGTAATAAAATTTTCTGTCCTTACCGTTTTCCAAAGATTATTATTCTCAATAAAAACAAAATTTGTACTTTAAATTTCTTGACATTGTAAAAAAAATAAGCACACATACATAAATAATCACCTGAAATTTACAAAAAGACGACAACTAACCTTATAATATTCTAATTAATTTAAATACGTGCAAAATACGTACATGTAGACTAGTGTTTATAAAAAGAAGTAGAAAGGTAAAAGTTGTCTTGGAAGTTGTAAAAAATTATTTTGTATTGTCTTCTCAATACTTTTGCATTGAAGATGACTTTTTAAACTTATTGTCATTTGTGAATATAATTTTGCCACATATACAAGACACCATGCCACCTAAGATTCACAACACAAAATAAGACAATAGGGTGGGAGATGCTCTAAGGAAGTTTGGTATTTCTAGAGCTTAGATTTCGGCTGTTGCTTATAAAAATTTATAACATAAGCAATTTAATTTATTTTTGATAGGAAAATGTTATCAAAAGTTCTTTTTTTTTATATATATAAATTGTAGTTACTAAACAACTTTTTGCTGCTTTCTAAGAAAAATATAATAAGAAATTTCAGACGAAATCCAAAACATAAGTAATTTTTGCCGGCATGTGAAAGATTACTGTGAAATGTTGTCAAAAATTGAATCGACTTTTCAAAAAAAAATTATTTTGTTGTTACCATACATCCTTGGATTATTTTCCAAGAAAAAAAACATAAGTAACCTACAATAAGACAAGGATTGGAATTGTTTATTGAAGGTTATTTTTGTTTTTTTTTTTCTTTCTTTCTTGGAAAGCGGATAGAGGTTTGTTCGATAACATCTCATCAATATTTTTTTATTATCAAAAGTTGGGTTAATTAGTTGTCCCCCCCCTAAGTTTTGTACATATTATGGTAACTGTCCCCGTTCTTTTAAAATTAAAGAATACCCCCCTGGGTTCTTAACGACCGTCAAATCCGTCAACGGTTGTCTCTATTACATATGTTTTGGACATGGATACCCCTGGACTTTCCTCCCTCTTCCATGGAAACGAAGATGGTGGTTCAGGAAACCCTAACCCTAATTTTGGGGCGAGAAGGAAAAAAGCTCGGATCTTTCCCTGGCAATGGCGGCGATCAAGCTGGAGAAGCAGCACTACGCCACCAGCAGCCTGATCCTCGGCTACGCCCTCTGCTCTTCCCTCCTCGCCGTCATCAACAAGCTCGCCGTCACCATGTTCAACTACCCCGGCCTCCTCACCGCCCTCCAGTACGCGACCTCCGCCGCCGGCGTCTGGCTCCTCGGCAAGCTCGGGCTCCTCCACCACGACCCCTTCACTCTCGACACCGCCAAGAAGTTCCTCCCCGCCGCCGCCGTCTTCTACCTGGCCATCTTCACCAACACCAACCTCCTCCGCCACGCCAACGTCGACACCTTCATCGTCTTCCGCTCCCTCACCCCCCTCCTCGTCGCCCTCGTCGACACCGCCTTCCGCCGCCAGCCCTGCCCCTCGAAGCTCACTTTTCTATCCCTCGTCGTCATCCTCGGCGGAGCCGCCGGCTACGTTCTCACCGACTCCGCCTTCACCCTCACCGCCTACTCCTGGGCCCTCGCCTACCTCGTCACCATCACCACCGAGATGGTCTACATCAAGCACATGGTCACCAGCCTCGGCTTGAACACCTGGGGCTTCGTGCTCTACAACAACCTCCTCTCCCTGATGATGGCGCCTGTCTTCTGGGTTCTGACCGGGGAGTACGCTGACGTGCCTCACCACCGCTGGAGGCGAGATCGCTCCGTCCTTGCAGCCGATTCTTCACCTAGGGTTTAGATTGGGGATTTTTCTTCATTGGAAGTTATGCAAGTGTCGAATCACATCCCACCCGCGTTCAAGGGATGAGGGCATTTTCGTCTTTGAGTAAAAAGGAAAATGAAAAAATTAAAAGAAAAAATTAATATGTTGACGGGTTTGACGGTCGTTAAGAACCCAGGGGGGTATTCTTTAATTTTAAAAGAACGGGGACAGTTACCATAATATGTACAAAACTTAGGGGGGGACAACTAATTAACCCTCAAAAGTTAGTAGAGCTATTTTTGGACAATATCCTCCATCAACTTGTCAAAACATACGTCTTTTGCTAGTTCTTAAAAAAAACAATAACAATTCCAAAGCAAACATAAACAATTTACAAACTCCACTAAAACTTTTTTTTTTCCAATTGTGTGTGTGAGTGGAATTTCAAAAAAACTCCACTAAAACTTATAAAGTTATCCAAAATCACTAACAGTATAATACGGCTTAGAAACGGCTTAAAATTGAACCGTCTAAACAATTTATAGTTTATGAATCCTCCACTAATTAATAATAAATAAAGTTGTAAAAAAATAATAATTTTAAAATTAAATTTCTTTCTTTTCTTTTGCATAATTAAATATGTAACTTATATTCACATATATCCATAATAAATTATAATTAAAATATAAATAAATTTATATAAATTTATAACAAATTGTAATTAAAATATAAGCATATATAATCAATCTTTATATATATATATATATATATATATATATATATATATATATATATATATATATATATATATATATATATATATATATAACAAAAATTTAGGATCCAAAATTTTCAATTGGACATGTGAGGACTTAAACTCTAAATTGGTATAAAATCCATGGTCTAAATACTAATTAGCCTATATTATACTAGTAGATCGTACGTCCCACATAAAATATTTTCTTTCTTTCTCAAACTCTAAATTGGTATAAAATCCAGGGTCTAAATACTAATTAGCCCTATATTATACTAGTAGATCGTACGTCCCACATAAAATATTTTCTTTCTTTCTGAATATATCAGAAAGAAAGAAAATATTTTATGTGGGATGTACGATCTACTAGTATAATATATGGTTAATTAGTATATCAGAAAGAAAGAAAATATTTTATGTGGGACGTAATATCTACTAGTATAATATAAGGCTAATTAGTATTAGACCCTGGATTTTATATCAATTTAGAGTTTAAGTTCTCACATGTCCAATTGAAAATTTTGGATCCTAAATTTTTGTTATTTGTTATTTGTTTTTCTATTATACCCTTTCATGTTTAACAATAAAATTTATATATAAATTAGAGAGACTATGATGAGAAAAAAAAGAAGAGAAAAACAATTAAAAATTTAAGACCTAGGCTTTTCAATTGGATAGGAGAGAGCTTAAACTCTAAACAAATTCAGGGTCTCAACGCTAACTACCCCTATAATATAATATCCCTTTTGTAGTATCCAATGGTGAGTGGGTTAACGGGTATGATTTCGTAGATATCATATCCGTTAACCCATTTTTATATCTTACCCATCCCGCAACTCAAATTTTGGTGACACCGCCGATGCCCTAACTCTCCAACTCTCTCTCCCTCTCTCGCTCCCGATCTCCCGACGTGTCCGACGATACAGTACCCCGGAGACCATAGGACTCCGGCGAGAGGTCTTCCTTCTTTTCTTCTTCCATTTCCCCCTATATTTTTTCATTGCAAATGTGCTACTTTTTGCGTAAAAACATGAAATTTTACCACATGGGTTTCTTCAAAATGTGGTTTTTGTAGACAGTGACGAAACTTTATACGATTTTTGGAAGATTTTTCATGTGGATTATGTGGACAGCATGCCTAATTTTGTAGATTTAGGTATCGTGTCGGGCACGGGTCGGATCACGTCATGTTCTTGCATGTGAGGCACTGTTCCTTCTTGCTCCTGTTATAATATGTGTGTGTGGAAGTTGTTTATGTGATTTGTTAGTTTTAATGTTAGAAATTATAACTTTACTGTTACCAATTGGCTAACATACATGGCTAACATACATGGGCACTGAACTCGAGACCTCTTGGTTTAAACCATGTACTGTTACCAATTGGACTACCACACAGTTGTGAATTTGTTAAAATATGTACATAATATAATGGGGTAAAGTGCAAAAAAAATTCTCCTTAGATTATCTACTTTCGCTAAATAAGACTCGGTAGACGTTTGCATCAATTAAATCTTTCCGCAACAGATAACTTGACCAAAATGCCCCTCCCATCAACTGGGCGTATGAAGTCAACGTTAGTGGCAAATTTAATTTTTTAATGAAATATCCAAAATACCCCTCCTCCCCTTCCCCACCAGCGCTAGCCACCCCCACTCTCCCCCTCCACCCCACGCTCCCCCTTCCCCCCTCTACATACCTCCCCCTCATACACTTACGTGCCCCCACGCGCGATGCCGCCGTTGTTGCGCCGTTGCCGTGCCGCTGTTGTGCCGCAGTCGTCGGGGAGGGGGGGGGGGGGGGTTGCCGGAGAGAGAGAGGGGGGAGAGAGAATGGGGAGGTTTTTTTTTTTCACTTTACCCTTAGGTTTTAGAGGGTACAATCATCATTTTATGTCTAATTTGACGTCCGTTAACGAAACAAATCAAATTGGGTGTAAACTGCACCAAATGTAAAATTTGATTTTTTTTTTTTTTTAACTAGGGGTCTTTTTTTGGCTGAAAGTTGTATCTAAGGAGGTTTTTTTTTTTTTTTTTTTTGCACTTTACCCCAATATAGTGTGTACATCTATATAGTAGGAAACCAAAAGTTCGACTGAAAATAGGGGGAGGGGTGCCATTTTTTTGAAAAAATACGGTGGGACTAAGCCTCCCGTATTCCATTAATGTTAATTAACGAAACCAAGTACACAATATTGAGCATAAATGTCCAACCAAACCTCTCAGTTTTTTTTTACTTAACCTTTGGCTGGGAGATGAACCTTTGCCTACGTCTCTCTGAGTTGACTGAGTCAACTCGCAAACGACGTAGGAGGCTTTCAGCCTCTCTGTTTTCCTCAAATTCGGAAGGGATTTCCTAGTTCCGCTAACACAAGGAATTGCTCCTATAAGAGCTGATTAAGTAGCCAAGGAAAGGAGTCCAATTGAAATGGTTAGGCCTTTCTTTTCGCTGCAACAAGGACAACAAAAGCACTTCTCGTTTCAATCAATCAGACACCAACGTCCCCCTTTTCACTAGCTAGCAACAACAAGACAAAAAGCAGCAACTATCGGCTGCAAATGTACAACTAGTAGCCACAATCGTTGAATTGCATTGTACCCTATATGTTGCACTATGCACCTTCTTTTCCAACCTTGTCCTCGACTGGTTGGGCACAAAGACGTAGCAAACACACCCAAATTAAAGACTCACAAATGTGAAAACAATCTTCCTTTGTTAATACTCGATGACGAGAGAAAACAGAAAAAAAAACTCTGGTCTTCAAAAGTCTACGATTTCTGTGTTTCATTGAACGGGTTTTGTTGTAAGGATTCGCTGATTGAGAACATTGTTGTTGAAGAGCGTTGTTAAGTTGACAACCACACGAAATGTTACATATTTAAATGACTACATATTTCAGCAAAAGATAGTGGGGCCAATATACTACATATTTCAAATTTGAATCATAGTGTAATTAAGGAACATTTTCAAAAGTTTAGGAGGTAGTATTTCAAAAAAATTATTTTTTTGATGTGTTGTAATCATAGATGTCTGATGTCGAATTCATGTCAAATTGATTTCTTTTAATGTCAGATGTCGTATTCCGGGACATGTCAGAGACATTTTAAAATGTCAGATATCAATTATTATGTCTGTTTTACGTTTTATATTATATATACTACTTGTGTAAAGCACATATGCAAAAATGTAATTAAGGAAGGGCAATTTGACTTTGGGTAGATTTGCAAACAATTAGGATTTTTTGGGGGACATGAGAACTCGTCCCGAGGAGAGAGGATTATGGAGTGGAGAATTTTTTTTTTTGGGGGGGGTAAGGTTTGGGGTCAAAATGAAGCAAAGCGAGAAGTGGTCAGGGTTCGGATCAATAAGAAGACAGTGGGAGAAAGAGTTAGAATTGTTTTGAGTTATTCGGATAATGTATAAGGTTAAAAATTGTACTTGGTAACACATAAAATTGCTTTGTGTAAAAAGTCTGGCCGACATTTCACATTCTCATGTTGATGGATATATTGGATTTAGGTCGATATGTAGAACGATTTTAACCAAAATTGGTATAACTGATTATTTGCTGATTTGTGGTGTTTGCTAGTCAAAACAGATGTCGAACGACATATCGGACATGTCACCACATCTCTAACACTGATCCAATGTGAACCCGATATCCGAAATTTAGATTATAGTCTATTGACATAAGCAAAATTACATAAGAAAGTTTAGAGAAACCCCTTTCAATTACTTACATAAAACACAACTTTCCTAGTTACCTAAGATCCCAACCATTAGAAAAAAGAAACTCGTCATCAGGTTGACCAGACCGTTGAAACACGAGAAATTTCATTACTGGCATCCAAGCTAGAATAAATCAAAGCACCATATATATTGTTCATTTTTAATTGAGAGTCAACTAACCTGAGATGGATGGATCACCATGTTTTTTTTTATCTCAAGTTATTCGAGCAAAGCAAAGAGAACACCATAAGTTGTAAAAAAGATGCAGTTCTGCTTAGGGGTGAGTGTTCGGTTTATTCGGTTTCAACCAAATAAACTAACATTCTAATAATTCAAAACTGAAACCGAACCGAAATTAGCCAAATCGAAACCGGACGAAACCTATAAACGATTTAGCTTATTTGGTTGGACTATTTTTATTGTTTAATAGACAGGGCCCAAAGTTGAAATTGTGGTTAAACTATATTAAAAATTTACAATTTTTATACATATGTTTGTTGTACTTTAAAGTTGGATACAAAGTTGGACCAGTTATTAAATTATCAAAGTTTGACTTTAAAAGACATACATAGAATTGTTGTTTTCAAAATATTCAAAAATTACACATTTTTAATCATAAAGTATGCATAAAATTGACGGTATTTAATAATTGCACAACTCTTATTAGGTTTTCGGTTTTGGACCTAAATTGAAACCGAATAAGGATTTTTAGTATTTTCAAAACCGAACCGGTTTTTTTTTTCCAAACCAGAACGAATTTCTTATTAATGCTCACCCCCACATGTGACTGAGGAAGCATCGGTAATATTCTGATCTAGCAATTTCATCACAAGTCATGTTCCACAAAATGTCTCATCAAGTTGCCATGCGTGGCCATTTGTGATCCCCTATTCAAGGCTCTCCTATTTTTCTTAAAAGTGCTAATTAGCATTTACATCATGGATTTTATATTTGTTTAGAGTTTAAGTCCTGACATGTTCAATTGGAAAGTGTGGACTCTGAATTTTTATTTTTGATTTTGTTTTTTCCATTATACCCTGAACATGAGTACAAGTGCAACAACTAACACAGGCTGAAAAGAAGGGTATAATGAAAAAAGGAAACAAAAAATAAAAATCCATGGTCCGATGACATGTTAGTACTTAAACTTCTAAGCTTGTCTAAAATCCTCGAGGGTAAACGCTAATTATCCCTATGTTTTAAGTGTTTAGCGGGCATGTGACAAGCCCAAACAGTAAACCAAAACACTTCCTTCTGCAGTATCCAATTGATATCTTTCTCTATGCATCTTCATCTATCTAATAGAGAAGCCCCAGCCACCCTGCAGCCCTCCCTGCTGTAAGTCACATCCTCTCCATCTCTCTTTCTCTCTTGATTTTGGCAAAAATATTCCTTAATTATTCTTTTCATAGATTTTGCCCCAAATAAAAGAGCTCCTTCCCCCATCAATTATTTTAATTATTGTGGTTTTGGGTTTTTTTTTTGAACCAGAATTTGATTTGTTTTTTTGTATACAATGAATGATTTCTATACAGCCCCCCTCTTTGAAGATCATTAAAGTAGTACACTATACAGAAATTTCTCTATATTTCTTTGTTTCTTATCATCGGGAAACTAACTGGTCGGGATAAAGAAAGTGTTTATTTACATCCAATTTTCTGCTGCATAGCCAATTCAAGCTCTTTATTATTATGTTTGAGAGCATGGCTTGGCGCGACCCTAAGGATTGGATTTGTATCCCAGGAGGACACTGGTTTGAGTCGCTAAAACAGCCTCCCTATATATTGGGGGTAAGGCAGCGAATCTTGAACTAGACCCACCCTGCATTAGTGAGAGCCTCCGATTGAGATGCCTTTTTTACTATTATGCTTGTTCACATCAACCTTTGTCAATTAGTTTATCCTAAACTCAGTTGTTTTTGTAGGTTTTGCTGTTTTAATCTAAGACCTTGGTCACGAATTGGACCAATCCTTTGGCAAATAAGGATTACTTATTCGTGTTTGTTTCAAAGGCTATTCCTGCACGTTTAGAAGTGTCCAAGTTGCTGACGACGTTTTTATGTTCTTTTTTTTAATATCGTTGTCAGTTATCTCATGCTACAAAAGAAATAAACAAGCCTAATCTTTAAATTTTCATGTGATATAGATGCTTATCAGTTACAATGCATTTTGTTTTGGTGGTGCAGAGGATTTTAATCGGCTTTTGAGGAAGTAAGAAATGGCTAACATGGACGCACTGCCAGAAAAACTGATGCATGGCAGCGTCCAGCCTGCGAAGCCGCGCATCCTGTTGGCTGCTTCCGGCAGTGTTGCTGCTATCAAGTTTGAAAGCCTCTGTAGGAGTTTCTGTGAGTGGGCTGAAGTGAAAGCAGTAGCCACCAAGTCATCATTACATTTTCTAGATAAATCATCACTTCCAAGGGATGTAACTCTTTACACAGACGACGAGGAATGGTCCAGCTGGAAGAAGATTGGAGATGGCGTACTGCATATCGAGCTAAGGAAGTGGGCGGATCTCATGATTATTGCTCCATTATCAGCAAATACACTCGCCAAGGTATATATATTTCTATTTTACTCTCTTATAAGTTGATTTTAGTCTTGAACCTGCTAGCTTCATAAAATAAAATTGCATCTGGCTAGATCTCACTAGATTATCTTGATCTACTTGAATACCTAAGGGTATCATTAGGGTGTGCATGCTTATACCTTTTTGATGATTTCTTTGTGCATCATTTTCATCATAATTGACATGGACCATTTCCATCAGCATTTGGTTGCTTTAGTAGCTTCACATTCTAATTGAGAAAGCTCCACATGTTTTTAGTGTTAACAGTACTGACAGTACAGATGTATTAAGCACACGTACACATGAACATGAACATGAAGGCCATATATGTGTTATTCCAGAAATGGTTGGCAGTCACTGGACACAGAAGAGATCTGTTCTTGGTAAAGAAAATTTTTATTTGTCTTCTCTTACTTCTTTGCTCACAAGAGAGAAGCATAAATAAATGAGAGATACCAGACCCAAGGATCCAACCTCAATGAAAGGATTTTGCCAAAAAATGGGGAAAAAGTTGGATCCCCTAATACCTGTCATTGCGTACTGAGCCTGATTTACAGTTCTCAAATGACCTAATCAACTAAAAACATAAAAAGTTCTAAAGTTGCCCCAATCAAGTAAATTTTTTTTGTAGTAGCATTTCGACTAGAGCTCTAATTCTACCTTGGTAATTGGACAGATTTGACAACCTCATATCAGTATTGAGTTGTATCAGTATTGAGGCCAATCTATTGCTGGGTCTCTCATAGAGTTGCAGCCCACTGGTAGCATCACAGATTGTAACTCTAGTATTGGCTATGTATGCCTGATCAGGAATGTGGATTGACCTGTTCACTCATCTCCTGTAGACCAAAAGTGAATACCTCATCAATCTCCTTCGTGATTTTTGCAAAGCTTCTTCTATTAACTCGAGGAATGACTTCCTGGCCACCTTGTAGTTTTGTTAACCCTCTAGAAATCATTTGAATGCAAGCATCTATCGTCCATCTTTCATTTGGATGGTGTCGGCAGAACATATAATTTCCAAGCCCCTTTTTTTTTAATATGTGACAAGTATTTGTATCAACTGTAGAATAATCCATCAGCACCACATTGTTGCCCTTCTGATCCACCAGATCTCGTAGGTTGAAGGATGCTTCGTCTGACTGGAGAGGGAGCTTGTCCACCATAACCTTGGTAGACAAGGTTCTTGACACAATCACTGTTGGTGACATCATCATCACTAACCTTCTGTTTGATACTGCATGAACCTTGAAAAATGTGCCACAGATTGAACTCTTGCATAGGAGTCAATAAGAATCCCTGAAACGTGTTAAAACTAAAAGACTCAAATTGTCAAGATATTCCAGGACCTTATTGTCAGACAGACTTCTCGTCGTTTTGATTGTTGCCTTCATCTCCATGTTCTTCGACATTCTTGTTACTTGTATGGCAAGTATTAGAAAAGTGTCCTGCATGTCTGCATTTCTAAAACAAACTCTTCTCTGCCATCTGTGTTGAAATTAGTTGCTCATGTTCTGGTGCCACCTGCTTAGCCGGTTGGCGGATACCGTTGCCTTTTCGTACCAATACTATCTACAACAAATGTTATATCAAGTGATTTCATTTAATCCTGGACTTGTCATTATTTTTTTTTTCTTCAATTACAAGATCCTGGACCTATTATTTATTTTCCTTTTGTTGAATGATGGGGTTAGGTGACTGTTAATAGAAACTGCATAGTTAATGGGAGATTTTGCAATCACATAGCCACATAGAGATTTTGATTTATTGATCACCTGCTTTTGGGTTCATCTACTGATTTACTTTGCTGATTAGCCACTTTGTATTATGCTTTTTTTGGACAAAATGCAAGCTAACTTCTCTAATGTGCCACGATCTTTGCTGTTGATGTCAGATTCTTTAATAATTTTATTACCATCTATTGAGCTTATAACTGTGTTTTAGATGATTGAAAAGCATGGTTCTCCTTGTCGACTAGATTGACCCTCTTTCTTAGGGTGTAGGCTGGTTGCAGGGCAATCCAGTAGTGGATCTTATCTGGATCTTGCAAACCAATTCTGATACCTGCTGCTCTGCACTCCAATGAAAGAAATTATAAACTCCTCTGCTCACTAATTAATTCTCCATTTTACGGGCACTTTTAGTACTGCTGCACTAGTAACGCCTGATCATGGTCTGGATACAGGAAATGCTAACATAACAACTTCTTCAGCTTCAGCCACAATTGATAACCTCTTAGTGTATGTTCTTGAGTGAGTTGATTCAATTGATCTTTCTCCCATCTTGTAGAAACTCTTCCCTGGAATTGGTAGTGTACTGATTTCACCTTCTTGTTTTATATCTCCATATATTGGAAGAAAATCTCTATGTTACAAATCCAATTAAAGGATTTCTTGATATGTAGTTCCCTATTGAAGGTCCATCCTCATTTGGTGCCCTCCTGTCATGATCATGCTAGTCACAACCAACATTACCATGCCAGTCATGGTCACCACACGACGAATCCATGATCATGCCCATTCATGATTACAATAGCAATTGTCATCCTGGAAATGATAATCCTCATTGTCATTGCTGATTATGCTGGCTACCAGGTACAGATCTTGACGGTACAGGGTGGCTTGTCTTGTTGGTCAGCATGGATCAGATCTTGTGAAGGTGGATCGCATGCCTGAATGTGGGTCTGATCACCTAACTCTTATGCTAGTTGCTTCCATTCCAGCATCATGACAAACCACTCTAGGCTATGGTAGTAACCCTCACATCTTGCTGCACATGTTAGAACTTGTGCTGGTAGACACTTTTACTCCACTATTGTAGCCATCAGACCACTGCAATATGTGGAAGTAAGTGTGAGGCCGGGCCAGAAGTGTCTAATCTTCACAATAAGTTTGAAAGAGGTATCACTTTCCAAAGGAGTCCTTGGGATCCATTAAATAGGCAATATTCAGGAAATTTTATGAGGTATCACTTTCCACAAGTACAATTGTTTTCTTTTATAGCTTGCAGCACAATCAAGACTTGGGATAATTTTGGAGATTTGTCCAAAAATAGGATAATTTGCAAATGGGAACAGATCCCAATCATCACTAGTTCATGCCTTAGATATGCCTGCTAAATCTCATGAACATCGAGAAGGTAGACTACCCAAACCTGATAAACTTCTAAAGTTGGAAAAACAAATTCTTAAGATGTCATTGTGAGACTGCCAATCTTTTGATCCAGTTGGGTTTTTTTTTTTCATTGTCAGGCTTGAGGGCATGGTTTAAAGTATCGGCCGATACCGATATGATAAGGCCGATATCGATACGGTTTGGCATGTCCCGATCCGATACCGACCGATACCCGATACTGACAGATACCGACATTGGGGGTCACTTTTCCGGTCAATTCGTCAAAGAAAATTAAACGAAAAAGACAAATCAGCAAGGGTTTAAAGCATAATAAGGTTGTAAAAGCATGTAAAAGAAGAAAATCAATCTATTGTATGTACACCAATCGTAAGGGTGACTACTATTTCATTTAATTTCAAAACTACTAAGAAATAACACTGAAAATACTTAAAATTATGCGTAAATGTATAAAATATATGTTTTTAAATGTAAATAATTTATTAATAATTATTTGTTTTCCGATACCAAAAAATTCGATACTCCGATCCGAAACCGCCAATACTACAGATATTGCCGATACCAATACTCATAGGAATAGTACGATACCGATTCTGATACCGATATTGTGAACCTTTCTTGAGGGGTTACAGTTTTTACAAGAAGACTCTAGTATTTACATGCCTTATGCTCTAGGTCAATTCTAGGTTCAACAACGAAGAGAAACACTGTAACGCTTATTGTTACTAAATCTTGGAATCATTTTATGGAGTGGAGCCTGGATGACTATACATGCTTCATGGCGACGTGTCTTTTAGTAGCTTTTGTACTGAAAAATAAAGATCCGCCACATGCACGCACACCTGATCACAGACACAGACCTAAATTGATTCACACGGTCACAAACCCCCTTTTGCATGGCCTCATCTTGGTTAGTGTGTTGAGCGTACTTCTGAACTTTGCTGCTTCTGGGTCCACTTACTTCGAGGTCGTTTTGTTTAACCTTAGTTCAACTTAATTGAGCTCCTTTCTAGAGGGTTGAGCACATGTAGGTCTACCAACGACGAGCTGTACTACCCAAGATTTACTTGAAGCAGTGAAGAAACAACTGAAATCGAGTCCACTGACTGCTGCATCAAGCATTAAGGTATACATGATTATAACACTGACAAGTTTACTTTTCACCTTGAAGGCATCACTTGGTGCGATGGTGAGGCTTGTTGCTTGCACCTGGAGGCTTAAGGGTTAGAGTCCCGTAAACAACCTCTCCATGAATACGGGCGTGAGGCTGCATAGACATCTTGGCCTCCCTAGACCCTACATTAGTGGGGAGCCTCATGGCACTGAGATGCCACTACTATTTCTTCATCTTAGTCTAGGTAATAAAATATTGAAGATTCTTCCAATTTGGAAGGCCTAACCATGAACGCAAATGCAGGACCAAATTTCATCACTTAGTACGAAGGTATATAGATCCGACTTAGGTCCAACTCGAATCTGATTTGGTTTATCCAAGTGAGATACTTTTGGTTTTGTAATCTTCCTCCCTAACCAGTAACCATTAATAGGGCCTTGAACCTTTTGCTCTGTGATAACCTTACATCGTTTAAGCTGTATCCTTGCACCTTGGCTGGTTGGACAACAATACGATGATTATTTTGATTGCTGGCACAGTTCTATTAGTTCCACCACCATATTTGATTTACCTACCAAGGCCTATCTAGTATCTATACATGGAGTTCCAACATGGCAATACATATGCGGCTTATGCTGAACTTTCACATGCAATTATTTCACTCAGCATCCAACTCCAGGTGCTTATCTTCAGTTTTCACCACCTCTATGACATCTTTATGATGTCCCCACCACTACGTATTTCAATAGTAGCAAGCATCATCACAACTCACTACAGTTGAGATATCAATTTCAGCCCCACCAACATATGAGCATATCTTCAGCATGCTACCATAGGTTATTACTGCTGTCAAGATCAAAATGTGTCTTCTTCATGCCGGCCCTTTTGCCAGCAATATTATGCCAAGCTGCACATGAAGCTTTTTTCCCCATTTTGCTCTGATTGGAAAAGGTTGTGCTGATCGGCTAGCTAACCTTAGCTCTTCTTCTTTGTGTGCTTTGCTGCCTAAGCTGTCACTTTGGGGGATCATATGGTTTGTAATATGCACTAGTGACATTCACAATATAGATGTAGCGAGTACATCGGAGAACTCTCAACTATACATGGTTTGGCACAAAATTGTCCAATATCTACTTGGGCATGTAGAAGAGGTAAGCATTGTATATAAAAGAATATCTACACCTTACTTGAAAAATCCCTTGTCATCTTGGTCAGCCCAAATGTTAGAAGAGAGATTCAATTAGGTTACACAAAGACTAAATATCCTGTCTACATCTTACAATTGCCCAGACAAATAGATAGTGAACCATTCTCAATAGGTTCTTGATCGTTATGTGAGTGACAAATTTTACAGCAATGGACATTTGAATGAATGGCTGCGTTTTGGATGACATCAGCCCATATTTATTAGTCAAAATCTTGGAAAAAAGAAGCTTGTTAGCAAGAGAGGTGCCTTAGATGATAGTAGGTAACCTAGCAAATTAAAATTTAAGCATAGTTTGCAGTATCGGTCGATACCGATCCGATACGGTCGATACCGATCCGATATCGACCGATACCGATATTGACCGATACCAACATTGGGAGGTCTCTTTCCAGTTAATTCGACAAAGAAAATTGAACGGAAAAGACCAATCAACAAGGGTGTAAAAGCATAGTAAGCAATGTTATAGATTTCGCTAGGCGGAATCGGTGCGCCAAGCACCCGCCTAGCGCCTAGGGCGCCTATGCGCCGATTTGTTTTTTGTTTTTTTTGGCTCATATATATATATATATATATATATATATATATATATATATATATAACATATATGCAGCATACATTCACAAAGTCTTATGGGCTCTTATGGCTAGCATAGACATATAATTGTTCACAGGGAATGGTTAAGCCGTTAAAGGTTCAAATCCTAGGGATGTAAATTTTTTTTTTTTCAGTTTATTATTATTTTTACTTAGAAAATAATAATAAAAGGGGGGGGGGGGGGGGGGGGGGGAGGAGAGAGACTGAACAGCAGCTCACATCTCCTCTCCGATACCCTCCCCTTTCCTCTCCAATTCCCTCCTCTCCTCTCCTCTCCTCTCAGATCCTCTCCCCTCCTCCTCCCCTTCCCTTCCCTCCGCCAACAGCAGCAGCAACATCAGCCAACACCGGCGGTGGCGACGGCGACGGCGATGGTGGCTGGTAAGTTTGTATTTTTGAATTTTTTTTTTTTTGAAAATTTTCAAAAAAATTCTCCGACTTAGGACCGCCTAGGGCCGAAACCCGCATAGGACCGCCGCCTAGGGAGTTTTCGGTTCGGCCGGCGGCCGCCTAGCGTCTAGGCGCCGCCTAGACGACCGCCTAGGCCGAAATTTAGAACACTGATAGTAAGGTTGTAAAAGCATGTAAAAGAAGTAAACTTATCTATCGCAGGTAAACCAATCGGTAAGGTGACTACTATTTCATTCAATTCCAAAACTACTAAGAAACAACACAAAAAATACTTAAATTATATATATATATATATATATATATATATATATATATATATATATATATATATATAAATTTTTTTTTTTAATAATTTGCTTTCCGATACCAAAAAAATCCGATACTCCGATCTAAAACCACCGATCCTGATAGGAAGGGTCCGATTCCGATACCGGTACTGCGAACCTTGGATTAAGTCCATGCACCATTTGTTCCTGAGGTATATTTGTCACTGATTGTTCTTATGTTTTACTGTTCCTAATATTTAACTGTCGAAATTCACGCCATGTTTTCTCTTACTCGCTTGCAGATTGCGGGGGGACTTTGTGACAACCTACTGACATGTATCGTACGTGCGTGGGACTACAACAAGCCTTTATATGTCGCACCTGCCATGAACACGTTCATGTGGAACAACCCTTTCACAAAGCGCCATCTGGATACGATCAGTGACCTCGGCATCTCTCTTATCCCTCCCATAACCAAGAGGTTGGCTTGTGGGGATTTCGGGAACGGTGCTATGGCCGAGCCTTCCGAGATCTATACCACCGTGAGGCTCTCGTTCAATCCTGAACAAGTTAATGGTTGCAGTTAGGTTTTTGAGTACTGGTCCTCGACTCTATTAACTTGGCCGTGGATGCTAGCTATTCTCTGTACCTGTCTTTGTTTCAGATTGTACATTGTAACAGCTTGTTGCTTATCCCTATTGATTAGGAGTTTGTATGTTAGCCCTTATACTGGTTTTGGTCTAATGGCTTTAACAATATTGGACAGAGGGAGTCTGAAGATGAGTTTGAGTTGATCTTTTTGCGACCAGCAGAAGTGTATGGTTTGGAAGAACTAGTACATCACTAATTCTGAACAGAGTGTACACTTAAATGTCGTTGTTTCATGACTATGTCAATTGAAGGGTGTTATATCATACATATATTGAAACTAGACAGCAAAGAAGGATGTTTTAGATTCTGCAGTTGTACTGTAATAAACCTTGCCAAGGACAAAGGCGAAGCGGCTCCATCAAGGTTGTGAAAGGTGCTAGTCGGGTGGGCATTTGCCGTCTAGCGTCTGGCTCACCTACGCGGTCACCTAAACGGCCGCCTAGATCTAGGCGGTTTAAAAATAATTAAATAAAAATCCAAAAAAGTCTACTATAATTGCATAAAAAGTCCATAAAAATTTTAAAATATGCATAGTCGAACGTCGGGGGGTCTAAGCGGACGCCTAGGTGGATATCGGACGGGCACCAGATGCCTATACGCTGCCTAAATCGATTTTTAGAAAAGTGGGTCCCATAGGTGAAAGCCTTAGATATCGCAACGAACCACAAGCTGACCGTGTGGCGCCTGGTCAACTATTTGCGGTGTATGGGTTGCATGTACGGGTAATCGGGATGAGCCATGCACATATTTAGAGTTCGGTACTAGGTTAGCTAAACTTTTGGCAGTCGAGAGAATCGATCTTATGACTGATGAGCCACACATTTAGTGTTCGGTCTTAGACCATCTCCAATGGGGGTTTCTATCTTCCCTATTTCTATGGAAGAAATCCATTTTAGAAAAAATTTCTCCCAATGGTAGTTTCTATCACCATTTCTATCCTAGGTGGCAATGATGTAAGATGGAAACTTTCTAGGAGGATTTCTACATGTAGAAACTCTCATAGAAATTTTCCTACCTCTCATGACAATTATTATTGGACACCACACCATTAAATTAGTTCTTTTACTATGTGACACATAGGATAGAAATGGAGAACCATTGGAGAGCATCTTTTGTATTTGTACAATTTTTATGTAGAAACTCTTCCAACTAGGATAGAAATTTCCTTAAAGTACAATGCCAAGTAGGATAAGAACTCAATTTTAGAAATCACCATTGGAGATGGTATTAGGTCGGCTAAACTTTTGACAATCCTGAAGACAACTTTTGACAGTTCTGATTCCTGAAGACAAACTTTTCTGGTTTTGACCAACTAAAATTTTTTCTACCTCCCCCACCCCCACCACCAAAAGCTGCTTTTTGAGGAGTAGAAACAATACCAAACCAAGGCTATCTCTATGCACAAAATAAATATTTGGAAATTGCTAAAATACTCACTTTCGGGGTGGGTGTTTATGAAAAATTCATCCGCTGGGTGGGTTTATAAAATACCCAAAATTATGTATTTTTATATTAAATATTCCAAGATTCCCTTTAGATGCTATGTATTTACAAAATTGCCATTTTGATAATACCATAACTACACCTTCGCGCAAATTTGGTCATATATATATATATGTATTTGAATTCACAAACTCAGATTTGGCTTGCAATTTTCGTCTTCTTCTTCTTCACGAGTGATCTGAATTTCATTGCTCTCATCTTCAGCAGAGATCGTAAAGATCGTTCGTAGTTCACTGTGCTTTTCTTCAGTCGAACTCCGATCATTACTCATCATCATCATCATCATCATCATCTTCGTGGAGAGATTTGAAGTTTTCCGACGGAGAATGGTCATCCTCCGTTCACTTGTCAGTGTTGTCACAGAGAAATATCATTCTCCGTTCACCTTTCACGTAGAACAACCGTTCTCCGTTTTACACATGACGGGCAATAGTCATTCTCCGTTATAGTACGACGGAGAATGATCAACTGTTCTCCGTTATTTTAACACGGAGAATTGCCATTTCTCGTGATTTTAACACGGAGAATGACCGTTCTCCTGCATTTTAACACGAAAAATGGTCATTATTCGTGATTTTAACAACGGAGAATGACTATTCTCCTGCATTTTAACATGAAAAAAGGCCATTCTCCGTCATTTTAACACGGAGAATGATAATTTTTCATGATTTTAAAACGGATAATGACCATTCTCATGCATTTTAACACGGAGAATGGCCATTCTCCGTGATTTTACCACCACGGAGAATGGCAATTCTCCGTGATTTTACCACCACGGAGAATGGCAATTCTCCGTGATTTTAACACGAAGAATGACTATCTCCTGCATTTTAACACGGAAAATAAAAATTCTCCGTCATTTTAATACGGAGAATGACAATTCTCCGTCAATTTAACCAGGAGAATGACAATTCTCCGTGATTTTAACACGAAAAATAACTATTCTCCTGCATTTTAACACGAAAAATGGCTATTCTCCGTCATTTAACACGGAGAATGGCTATTCTCCTGCATTTTAACACGAAAAATGACCATTCTCCTGTATTTTAACACGGAGAATGACTATTCTCCTGCATTTTAACATGGGGAAAGGTCATTCTCCGTCATTTTAACACGGATAATGGTAATTCTCCGTGATTTTAACACGAAAAATGACCATTCTCATGCATTTTAATATGGGGAATGTCCATTCTCCGTGATTTTAACACGGAGAATGGCAATTCTCTGTAATTTTAACACGAAGAATGACCATTATCCTGCATTTTAACACGGAGAATGGCCATTCTCCGTCATTTTAACACGGAGAATGACAATTCTCTGTCAATTTAACAAGGAGAATAATAATTTTTCGTAATTTTAACACAGAGAATGACTATTCTTCTGCATTTTAACACGGGAAACGACCATTCTCCGTCATTTAACACGGAGAATGACTATCCTCCTGCATTTTACCACGGGGAATGTCCATTCTCCGTGATTTTACCTCGAAGAATGGTCATTCTCCTGCATTTTAATACGGAGAATGACTATTCTCCTGATTTTAACACGGAGAAAGGTCATTCTCCGTCATTTTAACACGGAGAATGTCAATTCTCTGTGATTTTAATACGGAGAATGATCATTCTCCTGCATTTCATGAACATAATTTAAAGTTATACCTTCTTTTTGCCATTTTTTTTGCTTACCAGCCTTTGGTTTATGTGCAACTCTCTTAATTCTCTTCACATCAGCTCTCTCTTCTCTAACGGGGGTTCCAGTTGATGTTGCTGATGATGATGAAGTGGGAACTGATGATGACGACATGGTGTGAAGATTGCGAATGGAGAGTCACTGACGAGTTTTTGAAGTAAGGTATGAAGATTTTGGAGGAGAAAACGTATATTCAAACGTGAGCAGCGTATGGAAGAAGAGGAAGAATCGAAACGTATTTTTTGAAGAGTAGGTTTCGTGGGTATTTTCAATAAATTAGAAGGACAAAAAGGTCATTCCGCACCCTTTTATATATATATTTTTGCTAATTCTGGACATGCGATAAAATATTATTTTGTGGTGAATTTTTTATAAAATTTTTATAATTTTTGAACATTTGATAAATTTTCTCAATAAATACCAGTTTCAGTATCTGCCCCAAGTAAGCCAAACCTAACAAATTGGACAGTTTTGCCACAAGCAACCGTTGTTCAATTGTTTCTCATGTGTTTGGATCTTTCTTTAGGGTTGCTTCATGGAGATGGCTACAAAAGTCTTTGCATTGATTGGGTAGCTCAACACACTACAACTACTACCAGGACACATAAAAGAAATAAAAAAAGGAAGGATATTCCACTTCATGTACCCTTCCTTCCTGTTTAAGTATACAATTAGTATTTCCCATTGACATTGCTTTTGTCACAAGGAACTTGGAAACAATTTCAAAATAATTGGACACTGACACTGTCAATTATCATATTCCCAAACTTCGGCTCTTGTCTCGTCCTATGTTACGCGTAAAGAGAAAAGAGTATGTCGGCTAAGAATACGAGAGAATCTCCCCTATTCTAATAACAAACCCATACTAGCAATATACAATATTTTTGGATCCTCCTCGAATTTGTGGAGGGAACTTTGTTTATAGTATAGGTGATTATTATTCGGTTTTGGACCAAAATCAAATCAATCGAATCGAATAAGAGATTCGGTTTGATTTGAACAGTTCAATTTTGATTTTGAAAATACTATAGTTTTTTTTGTTTCGGTTTTATGTTTCAGTTTTTGTCCAAACCAAAAGTCGAATAAAATTTATACAATTATATATTAATGCATATTTTATGATTAAAAATATGTATATTTTGTGTATATTTTGAAAATAACAATTCTATGTATGTGTTTTGAAACCAAAATTTTTATAATTTAATAACTTTGGACACAACTTTCAAATACAATGTGTATAAAAATTATAATGTTAATATAATGTAACCACATATCAATTTTGGGCATGGCCTATTAAACAATAAAAATAGTCCAACCGAATAAATTGCATTGGTTATTTCGGAATTCGGTTCAATTTTGAATTTTAAGAATTTCACTTTACTATTTCGATTCGATTGAATCCGAATAAATTGAATGCTCATCCCTACTTTAGAGTGATGGGGGTTGAGATTAGGATAAATGACAAAAAAGTCCTCCCTAGATTGGCCATTTTCGCAAAAACAGATCCCATGCTCTTAAATTTTTCACTAGTTATTTTTTGTTGCAAAAAAAAAATTCCCAAATGACAATTTTACCCCTCCCCCCTCCTTCCTCGGCTATTGGGGGAGGGGCTGGGTGGCCGGGGATGCCACGGGGAGGGCCGCGTGGGGCCGAGGCGAGGGCAGGGAAGGGCCGCGGGGGGCCGACGAGTGCGGGGGAGGACCGTGCTGGGCCGACGAGGTCGGGGGGAGGCTCGCGGGGATCGAGCGGGGCTGGGGGCTCGCCGCCGGGGGGAGGGCCGGAGGAGGTCTGGCAGGGGGGGAGGGGGCGAGGTGGGGGGGGGGGGGGGAGGCTCGCGGGGGACAGGCGGGGCTGAGGGCTCGCCGCCGCGGGGAGGGCCGGCGGGGGGAGGGCAGGGGGGTCGGACGGGGCTGGGGGTCGCCGCCGCCACCGGGGGGGGGGGGGGGGGGGGGGGCGTGGAGAGGGGGGCATGGACATTTTTGGGATTATAAATTTTAATTTTGACTGGAGGGACCTTATTGAGCGGATTTGTAATCTAAGAAGGGACGAATTGCTAAAAATGACTAATAAGTCTTAATTTACAAAAGTCGGATATCTAACGAGAATTTTTTTGTCATTTACCCGTTGAGATTATTGTATCTAAAGAAACAAAATTTTATCAAATCTCAACCGCACCTTGTAATAACTATTTTTAATTGTAGTATAATATTGTTTATTTGTAACGTACTATTTTTAACTAGTTCATCAGAGAGAGAGAGAGAGAGAGGAGAGAGAGAGAGAGAGAGAGAGAGATATCAAACTTTTGTAGCCAAAGTAGAAGTTCCAACCTTAGTTTGGGTTAATAGAAGGAAGATGTATAGGTATACATTGAACTGAAAGTCCCTATGGAGACCAATTGTCACGTTTCTATTTTGTAGAGTCATTCGTTCTCGAATAAATCTCTAGAAATTGATCGTCCTCGTGTGGACATGATGTCGTACAGAATTTGTACTTGTACAAGGCAAAGACGGTACATAATCAATATTCTTCAAATAGGAACACATCGCAGCGGCACAAGCAGACAAATTGAAGATAACAATGATACGTCTCTCTTATTGAATAGAACACCTTATTGATTTATAGTAGCGGAAACGAACAGATAACTTGAAGTCACAATAAGGCATGTAGAAATATAATATCTTTATTGATAATTGAAATGAAGTATAAGGCTTGCAATGAAATACAAAGCTTATAACACATCTCACATTACATTGATAGCCAACTGAAACATCTGCCTTATAGGCTTACATTGGATACTTGATACATGGACTTACAACTAGATATGCCGACTTGGCTTACAACTTACTGATACAACAGATATACAATGTTCCATACATTATGTCCTTATAAACAGAAGACATCATCTTTTACAAGGAGAGCTTCTGCATGTCCAATAAATCTTCGATGCCTCGAGACTGATCAAGCCAATCTTTGCATATTGAACTTCCCAAGCACGAGCACATCAAAAGAGTGTCCACAACGTGGGTCAGTACATTGATGTGTATTGGCGAGCAGAACCACTCCACTCGCCTAAACTAACACTAAGTAATCATGTGAGCAAACATTTATTAAGAATGATATGTCTATTTGGGGCCTAGCATCAGTTTATAGTTCATGTAATTCTCAAACGTATTACAGCACACGTAGCAACTTTTCTCTATTCCCACCTTCCGAATATCAATCACAATTAGCATACTATGACATTAAGTCATTGTTGGATCATTAGTGTCCAAACCAACAACAATCACATATTCATGGACATCACAATATTTTAGACTTATTGTATGGAACATCCAATGAGCAGCCATGAGGGTCAAAGAACTTTTCAGACATGAATCGACTTGAAAAATCGCAGAAGCAATCTTTGATTTAATCTCAGAATCAACGTTGAGTAATCGCAAAAATAACTTTGGTTAATCGCAGAAAGTGAATCAAATAATAATCCAATTTGATATCTCAACCAAATAATTGTCCTCTGAATCGCACAACTTGTCTAAAGTTGAAAGAAATTATTGAATAATATTTATATTTTCTCCTCCTAAACGTTTGTATTGCAGGACAAGGAAACTACTATAGGTTTTCTAAATGTTTTAGCTCACCTAAACGTTACATATGGGTTATAGCACAAATTCTCGTGCGGGACAAGGAAACTAATATATGGCATTGGCATGCCATAGTTCATCCAATGTGGGAGTAAAGAGAGAGAGAGTTGGTATTAAAATCAAACACATAAGTGACCTTTTTTTTTCCTTCTCCAACACAAAGGATTAAACACATTAGTAAAACCAACACTTTATATGCTTTGACCATGCAATGCAGACATGTGGTTCACTCGTTTGTTTGCAACAATTGAATATCAACGTTGTCATATCACGAGATATTTGTTTCCTAAAAATGATAACGATGTGCGCTAACTACTGTTACGATTCATCAAGACTTCATTACCTAACTAATTGGAAGATGAGATGATGATGATGATGATTGTTTGGGGACATAATGATGCATTAAATGTCGCTAACAATCATATCATTCAATATTTTCAGAATATGAAACATCAAAAAAATTTATTTTCAAAAAAATGATTATTTAGTGATTGTATAATTTATAATATTTGATAATAATATATGATAATTTTGGTATTACACATGTATTTATTATAATTTATTAATTTTTAATAACAAGCATCATCTTCCCAGACGAAAATTCTGACTATGCCACTCCTATGGCCATTTTTTTTTTTTTTTTTTGGATACGGATCAGGTTCCTTTTGGACGTTGCTCCTTTCTTTGAGTGTCACAACCCGGTACCGGAATATAGGGACGAACATAGGCCAGCTACACCATATAAGGTACGAAGACGTTATACGGCGACGACTGCTGTCAATCTTGTTGGGTATCCTAGCATGCAATCAATCTATGGCCTAAATCTGATCTCATATCCATAGGCAATAATCAGTAAAGTAATAAGCAAGAGAGAGAATCATATGAAAAGCAGGAAACACTCATATGATAAACAGAAAATCTACGGTACATGATAATAATGTAGACGAGTATACCTTCCCACAGTTTCTAGCATGGTCTGGAACTGAAATACATCCTCCAAGTCAAGTCTGGAAGATCCACATGGTCGGTCAATGGCAATCTGAGAACAATCCAAGGTTGGTCAGGCCAACCACAGCAAGTACCAGAAAAGAAAGCTCAAGGACGGACGAAGAAAAGCCAGCAAGATAAAATATAAAGCAGGAGAACATATATGAACAGTAAATGGGGTAAGAATCGTGCGGTACCAACGCACGATAACAATCCACAACTAATGTAGCTAAATAACCAACAATCATCAAAGTCTTCCTAACATCCACTAATGCATGCATCGCCAACTGGAACTGGATATCAGCCAGCTTTGCAAGTAACAAGCCAAACAATTTAAGTGATTAAGCAGCCACTGAAATGCCTACGACTTTCTATGTGGAGGTTGGGCTACCCCAACGATACAATGTATAATGTAGAACCAGAAACTTTACCTATCTAGTGAGTTGAAATACTACTTCGATATGTAAATTATCACGCCCCGACTCGAAATCACCCGAATCATCGTCCTCGCAGGAGACGTGATGTCGCACGAGTCTGGAGTTGCGCTCGTGCAAGGCAAGATGACAAGTTCTCAAATTGTTATCTTTGAGTTGATATTAACAATGAAAGGAAAACAGAGTATACGAAACAATTCTCTTTATTGATATTCGAACTGAGATTACAAAGGCTTTCAATAGCCCAACTGAATTTGCCAAGTTGGCTACAACACTCAAGTTCTCTCTTGCCTACAAAGGATTTCACCGTTCCATACATCATGCCTTCTATATCTCGGCCGCATCAATCCTGTTGCAAGTCCGAGCGTCAATGTGATCGCACGCTTCAAACGCTATAGTGTTCTATGCCTCTGCACGATCAAGCGAAGCTTCGCCGCGAGCAATCTATTTTCTGCACCCTGCATGAAAGCTGGTGGGGAATCAGTACGTTCGTCCTCGCATGTACTGACGAAAAGCCCAACTTTCTAAACCGACATTTTAGTATTTATGTTCAATCATGCAACTTAGCTTATGATCTTGCTATATTCTCCTTAGGGTCGATTTCATGGCATATTCGAAAGTGGTAAAGTATGTTATCATGGCAATCATGTTATTCGAATTGAATAGGCAAGCAGGCAAGCAATCTCGTGTTTGTTTCGTGGCGCAACTTCTTACCAGCATAGACGCACTCTCCCTTGCACCGATGACTATATAGAGGTCGTTGGTGTATCCGCGCCTGAATGGACTAAAGGTGTTTCTTTTTTTTCCTTTCTTTCTTTTCTCTCTTTCTTTTTTTTCTCGAATTTGGGTAGCCCGACGTTTCACGGGTTGGGTTGCTATCCCAAACAACCGAAATATACCGTGTGCATACCATTATTTACGGCTTTTCATATCTATAACCGGTGGCTAGTCATTTTACAGATGAGCGTGCATCAAAGATTATATCCCTCCTAGGACGAACGGTCCCGGTGCCCCGGTGCAGCCCGTTCGGAGGGAACGTTCCGTGCACGGAAGATTTTCACAATTATCTCAGGTCCATTCGA
Source organism: Iris pallida (assembly GCA_029216955.1). NCBI lineage: Eukaryota > Viridiplantae > Streptophyta > Magnoliopsida > Asparagales > Iridaceae > Iris > Iris pallida. Next base: position 13,501,986 of record JANAVB010008599.1, read on the forward strand.
CCATGCAACGTCCTATTATTCAAACAACCAAACATAGTCTTGAGTCCGAGACTCAGAATTTATCATCTCGTATTTTTTCCATTAACTTTCTATGTTCTTATATTTCATACTTCGTTTCAATGTTCAATGGCATCATGCCTCAAATCAATGTTCGTCAGCCGAACGATCCGAAGGTCCCGAACACCTTTCGAAGCATCATGTCGTATCCAGCAGTTCCGTCACATTCTTGCTACAACTGTATTCTTTCGCAACGAAGCCATCTTTTGTGATCTCGTGCACGTAGGCACGTTTCGACACATTTATCATCTTTTTTCTCACGTCGTGCAGTTGGTGCATGCATCGAAGCCGTATTTCCATGTTCTATGACTTAGTGTTCAATGTTCATGGCTTGCACGCTAGGACGCTCGCCTATTGTCTTTCAATGTGCTAGCCTTTCTAACTCGTGCGCGAAGGCACGGAATGGCTCATGCACGAAGGCACTCACCGAACACAGTTATCCTATGTTCGTGCGGCTTGCGCACCGAGGTGTTGCGATATCTAATGTCCCATAGCGACTCGTGCATTTGATGCACGTTTCATTTCAATTGTTCTAACTAGTGTTCGACACACACTATGATTTATCTTCCGATCGGACCACGCCCGTGGCGTCGATAGGTTAACTTAGCATACAATGATACATTCTGACTTAGGTATGAAAGAGTAAAAAGAAGAGTCAATCCTTCCACCTTGAGCTGATACGCCTTGTCGTTTCGTCGAGCCGATGCGGCTCTATTTCATAACTTCGTTGCACGACCAACACTCTGACTTAGCCATTCGAGGACTTCGTACTTCATTGAATTATACGTCTGATTTGGCTTACTGTGCCAACGTCTCAGTCCGTCGCAAGGCGACGATTGGTTTCGCGGACCCCTTTCTGAATAAGACAAAATGTTGACCTCTAATATTTCAGCGTAAACGTATAGCCTACACATGAAACCAACTAAAATCAATACTTGCATCGATTCATACTTGCGTCTTGGTCAATTCGATTTCTTAGAATCTTCAAGCCGTCTCAACGCACTTATCCTTCGGGGCAATGCGGCGCTTCGCATCGATTCAACTCGATGCATTCTTTGGGACAATGCAACTATTCGTATCGACTTAGTTCGATAGATTGCTCGGGACAATGTAACTCTCGTATCGATTCGTATCGATATATTTCATTCGGTCAATGCGAAACTTTGAGTCAACGTCTTAGCGTAATGTGCCGTGCGGAGCGGGGCATTACAGAATATACCACTCAAAATAAGGTTCATCCTCGAACCAAAACTAACACTCCGATTAAGTGTTTTATAAATCGTTTCACGATCTTGTCCCACCAATGTTGTTCAGTTTCACACTATCTTGCAAGCTTTTTATTAACATTCCAAAGTCTTTCCTGCAGCTCGATTTGAATTTTATATACAACTCGATTTGGATCCGTACCTATATTCAAGGCGTCCCAAAGATATATGTATTTCGACCAAGTCCAGTGGTAGCAAATTGGAACAAAGCTGACAGATAAATTTTAATCCTATGCTTGCCATCTCATACTCCCTATCGGACTTATCTTTAGCAATTGTTCTTGAAATTTTATCGCATACCTATATTCGATACATAGATGATTCATTCAATAAAGTCATTGCACGCGACGCGATTCAAAATCGCATTCCTCACTTCGTAAGTTTTATCGGAACTATCAATTCTATGCGTCATATCAAGCCGTCGCACATCCGATCACAACGAGTCTCCGCAACGTCTTGCGCTCGACGTCGCTACCCAATTATTTCTGAAGTTTCACTTCGTAACTTACCTCGACATAATTCTCTTTTGTTGACTTGCAAAAGCATCAACATTCAGGACTACATCCGCTAGATGACTTACCTAGACACCATGCTTAAATTCTCCCGACACAACTTTTTAAATTGACATTACACAAAGGCCACAATCTATTCAACACAACAGTTTACATCGAGGCCACGGTGCTCAAGGCAACAATTCCTTTGGCTCAAAGTCTCTATGATGCGTCTTACGTTCGATTCCTAACTAGTAGGAATTCACTAGCCAAATTTCCAACTTATTCGTCTCGTAACATCGAATATAAGTTCGATTCGCGCAAGCTCAATTGCAAGGTGAATCCAAATCTAACGACATAACTCGTAAGTCATTCCATTATCGTTCTTTTTCGTGCATAGCACGTTTCTCGCAGTCGTCTATTCGCATTGCTAAGTTCGTTGGTGAACTTCTAGTTCGACCGTCGACCAACATAACCATTCAAGCACTCATCCGACGAATACTCAAAATCTAGCTATATCATTCTCAATCGAAAGCCGTTCCAACAATTTTCGATCGTCTAGACTTATCGTCAACATGCACCACATTTTCTTTCTTGATGCAATTCTATATGCGACATCGTATGGGTCATCTTATGGGTCTGCAACATTCAATTTGATTTGGCGGTCAAGTCTTCTAGGGTCAGCTGTCCCGAAGCTATGCTCGATAATTGTGGATCATCACCGAAGGACAGTTTACTACGAACCATGCTATATCTTATTTCGGAGCCAAATTACGTTCCGACGATTTCTATCCGACTACCCAATTTCGGACAAAACTATTTCTATCGGTGCAACTGATGCGCAACTATCCTCCGGGTAAAGTCATGCACTACCGTCGATGATTTTGCAATTTACGAAACATCTACTCGTATCGAGTTCGAGTCTATCTTATTTGCGGTCGACACACGAGATGCTATATGCATCGAACAATCGTCGATGACTTATAGTCTCGTCTTAATCAATCACAAAGTTCATGATCAACCAGTTCGTTCATTCTCGTATTGTTATTTACAAAATTTTGATAGCGCAAGCACACTCCATTTTGTATTCTCACATCGTGCTTACGTTTCCTTACCTATCGATCTCGATACGTCGTATCAATTTCGATAGCGTAAGGGTCAACTTTGATTCTGTTTCAACGCCGACAACTTGCATTGCATACGTCCAAGTTCTCCACAAACATTTTCGTACGCCTCGAATCGTTTCTCGATTCGTTGCATTCCATTATGCTTTGATCGCGTAATCGAGTTACAGATTATCCAACATCAAACCCTCGAGTTATACGATCACGCCCTCTAAAATTTTGCGTATTTCAGTCGTACTCAAATGAGTTTCGCCGTAACGTAACCATCTCTTCAGCACTATTTACCCGCTTCAACCAACTCTTCACCGAAGTCGTACATCGTGCGATCCGATTATAATTTGTCTCGTCCTACATTTCTATCGAGATCGTAAGTCGTGCGATTCGATTTTGAGTCGTCTCGCCAAACATTTCTATCGAGATCGCAAGTCGTGCGACTCGTTTGTAAGTTCAAGTTTTCCTTTCCCGGTGATCCGATTATTGCTTCAAAGCATAATCGTTTTGCTAGTTTCCGTCATTCGACCGACACATAAATTTTCGTTCAACGTATCATTCAATGATACAAGTCCCGCCTTACCGTCCTAACCGATCATTGACGAACACTTGCATCAACATGCCGTCATACAAATCCTCAATCGAGTCTCGGTGCTATCCCATCTATTGCGGATGAATCTTCCGCAATTCACACAACGCGTCGATGCAACTCATCGCCAAAATGGTATTACATATACCACTCAGAATCGAGCCATTCATCGCATACGTGGTATGGCATATACCACTCAGAAATCAAGTTATTTTCCTCGTATTATATTCAGTACAAACCAACAATCTCTTCTGACTCACGATTTTCGCAGTGATCGTGCTTGATCACAACCATAACTTTGATTAAATCAAAATCCGACACAACTCGGCCAATATTTTCATTTGCCAACATAAGTTCGGTGTGCAACCGAACGATTCGTTCTATCGATTTATGATTTTAGTTCCTTCCGTTGCATCTCGTACAATAATTCATTTCCAATATCTGTTGTACTCTTTGCAGCGATTACTTTGACATGCGTTGCACCACGTAAAATAATTTACTTTCGATACGTATTGTACATCGTGCAACGACTTATTTCCGATATTTATTGCACCTTGTGCAACGATTTATTTTAGACACCTGTTGCACCTCGTGCAACAATTTATTCTCGACATTCAAAGTCGAGCTCAAATCCGTTCAACACATTTGATATTGACTTATCACTTTCATTTCAACGCACATTCATAATCAACTCGTTGCACTTCCTGCAACGCATCATTTAAGTTTTCGCATTTGTGCAACCAATATTCACAACCCATTGCACTTCGTGCATCGTTTCATTTCTTATTCAACATTTATACATTGCAACAACAATATCTCAAATTGTATTTCATAATTTGTTGCACTTGCAGCAACTAACATTTTGCGGCTCGTTGCATTCAATGCAACGAAACATTTTACGACTTTTTTTGCAACATCATGTAAATTCGAAGTACTTGCGGCAATGTTACCCGACTTTGTATTAGACTCATTGTATGGAACATCCAGTGCGGCATCGAGTAAAGTCAAGAGTGATTCGATTGGTGGTGGGCAACTCTTTGGAATTGAAACAAAGCAAACGTCCTGAGGAAATTGAGCCTAGAGCTCTGATACCAATTTGTCATGCCCCGACCTAGAATCACCCGAATCATCGTCCTCGCAGGGGACATGATGCCGCACGAGCCTGGAGTTGCGCTCGTGCAAGGCAAGATGACAAGTTCTCAAATGGTTATCTTTAAGTTGATATTAACAACGAAAGAAAAACAGAGTATACGAAACAATTCTCTTTATTGATATTCGAACTGAGATTACAAAGGCTTTCAATAGACCAACTGAATTTGCCAAGTTGGCTACAACACTCAAGTTCTCTCTTGCCTACAAAGAATTTTACCATTCCATACATCATGCCTTCTATATCTCGGTCGCATCAATCCTGTTGCAAGTTCGAGCATCAATGCGATCGCACGCTTCAAACGCTACGACGTTCCATGCCTCTGTGCGATCAAGCGAAGCTTCGTCACGAGCAATCCATTCCCTGCACCCTACATTAAAGCTGGTGGGGGATCAGTACGTTCATTCTCGCATGTAATGACGAAAAGCCTAACTTTCTAAACCGACATATTAGTATTTATGTTCAATCACGCAACTTAGCTTATGATCTTGCTATATTCTCCTTAAGGTCGATTTCATGGCATATTCAAAAGCGGTAAAGCATGTTATCATGGCAAGTATGTTATTCGAATTGAATAGGCAAGCAGGCAAGCAATCTCGTGTTTGTTTCGTGGTGCAACTTCTTACCAGCATAGACGCACTCGCCCTTGCACCGACGCAAGGTGAATACCCCCCATTCCTTTCCTGTCATGTTATAAGTGCTCTCTATGCATGATCTATATGTGCATGATACATACGTGCCTGCACTTTCAACCCATCGTTCCTTAACTATATGGAGGTCGTTGGCGTATCCGCGCCTGAATGGACTAAAGGTGTTTCTGTTTTCTTTTCCTTTCTTTCTTTCTTTTCTCTCTTTCTTTTCTTTCTCGAATTTGGGTAGCCCGGCATTTCACGGGTTGGGTTGCTATCCCAAACAATCGAAACATACCGCGTGTATACCATCATTTGCGGCTTTTCACATCTATAACCGGTGGCTAGTCGTTTTACAGATGAGTGCCCGTCAAAGATTATATCCCTCCTAGGCCGAACGGTCCCGGTACCCCAACGCAGCCCGTTCGGAGGGAACGTTCCGTGCATGGAAGATTTTCACAATTATCTCAAGTCCATTCGACCATGCAACGTCCTATTATTCAAACAACCAAACATAGTCTTGAGTCAAAGACTCAGAATTTATCATCTCGTATTTCTTCCATTAACTTTCTATGTTATTACATTTCATACTTCGTTTCAATGTTCAATGGCATCATGCCTCAACTCAATATTCGTCAACCTAATGACCCGAAGGTCCCGAACACCTTTCGAGGCATCATGTCATATCCGGCAGTTCCGTCACATTCATGCCACAACTGTATTCTTTCGCAACGAAGCCATCTTTTATGATCTCGTGCACATAGGCACGTTTCGACACATTTATCATCTTTTTCCTCGGGTAGTACACTTGGTACACGCATCGAAGTCGTATTTCCATGTTCTATGACTTAGTGTTCAATGTTCGTGGCTTGCACGCTAGCCTTTTGTCTTTCAATGTGCTAGCCTTTCTAATTCGTGCACGAAGGCACGGAATGGCTCGTGTACGAAGGCACTCGCCGAACACAGTTATCCCATGTTCTTGCGGCTTGCGCACCGAGGCGCTCGCCTTTGCGATATCCAATATCCCATAGGGACTCGTGCATTTGATGCACATTTTATTTCAATTGTTCTAACTATTGTTCGACACACACTATAATTTATCTTTCGATCGTACCATGCCCGTGGCGTCGATAGGTTAACTTAGCATACAATAATACATTCTGACTTAGGCATGAAGGAGTAAAAAGAAGAGGCAATCCTCCCACCTTGAGCCGATACGCCTTGTCATTTCGCCGAGCTGATGCGGCTCGATTTCATAACTTTGTTGCACGGCCAACTCTTCTGACTTAGCCATTCGAGCACTTCGTACTTCATTGAATTATACGTTCGATTTGGCTTACCGTGCCAACGCCTCAGTCCGTCGCAAGGTGACGATTGGTTTCGCGGACCCCTTTCTGAATAAGGCAAAATATCAACCTCTAATATTTCAGCGTAAACGTATAACGTGCACATGAAACCAACTAAAATCAATACTTGCATCGATTCGGACTTGCGCCTTGGTCGATTCTATTTCTTAGAATCTTCGAGCCGTCTCAATGCACTTATCCTTCTGGGCAATGCGGCGCTTCGCATCAATTCAACTCAATACATTCTTTTGGACAATGCATCTCTTCGCATCGACTTAGTTCGATGCATTGCTCGAGACAACGTAACTCTTGTATCAATTCGCATCGATACATTTCATTCGGTCAACGCGACTCTTTGAGTCAACGTCTCAGCGTAATACGCCGTACGGAACGGGACATTACATAAATGGCTAAAGGTAAATTCGACACCCCGCACATGAAATGTGTGATTGCTATCAGACACGAATAATAGATCCGACACCCAGCACGTGAAGTGTGCGACTGCTATCAGACACGAATAGTTTTGGGTTTGTTTACATGTCTAGAGTATTTTCCCGCCCGACTACTACCAACGGATCCAAGCAGGTCATAAACACGAAAATCATACATGAGTCACGAAAATAATAATCACGAATAAAACATGCAAGGGATCCATACTACATCGCGTGACCATCATGTCGAGAGTCAATAGAAAAATCAATGTAGAGCAATACTAATACATGAATCATAGAATTTATCAAATATGAAAACTATCAGAAATGTACTCGCCAACTAGCAAGGTACTCGTGCAGGTAATCACAAAATATAGCTAGAAATCAGGATGACACCGCAGTGCCAGATAATCAGGAAAGTAGCACCTCAAATACACATGGGAGCCTACAGCTCTAATCATCAAGTCGGTCTATCCACCAAATTAATCTATCAGGAGTCTCCCATCTATGATGAGATAAATACCATGTCAGGAAGGACGATCACCAGATACTAATCTAATCACAATAAACAATGCTAGGCCCTCTGGATCATAAGAATCCTCTGAATCATTGATCACAAGCTATTAGCAAACAGTTTCCCCCAACTACCAGGATACAACAAAGGTACCAGGTTTTGGGCGTTTGGAAAGTCGGGTAAAAATCTTATAATAATACTCTCGATATTCTCCTTGTTTCGTGAAGCACTCGCACAATCATCGAAATCCAGTAATCCACATAGTCATATCTGATCAAATTAGAACATCATCAAAAAGGAAATCGCAATAATATCCAAGAATCCACGTGAGTCTATTCGATCATATTCCATATCAACCCTCCAAATTATACTCAATCCTCTAATATATCCAAAAATACAATTCTGATACATAAAACAACTCCCAGCTCTATCTGGCTAGAATAGGATAAATCCTAGAATGAATGGTCAGGGGACAATAGTCTATTAAGAAATGCCGTCAAAAAATGACAAGGATTGCATGGACCGCTCTTCTTATGCTGTCCGATGGACAAGACATGTCAAAGGCTACGCGACTATTCTAGTCAGGCGTCTACCTAGCATGTACTGAGATCAGGTATACTATACCACGATAAACGTGCATGGGGCTGGTTCAGCAAACCAAAGGAACGGTTTTGCCCAAATCTTTGAACCAAATTCCTGGAAATTCTGGAAAAATTCGGTAAAGTCTCCTCTGTATTCTGGACGGGAGCTCCCAGCGAATTGGGGCTAAAACCACTCGGCGCAATCCGTCGCATAATCGCAAACTGAGAACACTAAGTCTCAGCTTCCAGCAGTGCTATGATGCATACTGGGAACCAAACCACAGCCGAGAACACTAAGTCTCGACCTCCAGCAGCACTACGATGCGTGCTGGACGCCAAGCCAACACATACAAAATTGCCACGTAGGGCGCATCACAGCACATGTCCATAATTCTAACCAAAACACAATCATAGCCATAATAGTAGTTAGCCAAAGCCGTTACCTGACCGCGAGTCGGACACGGGACATGGGGACAATCTATACTTGTGAGTCGTTCTCGTGTCCTTGGAGGTGTGGATGACCCATCCGCGTTGTCCGATACGTCTTGACCCGGTATCGAACCAAGCTATCCTAAGTTATCATTATGGTAGTTCTACAACTATGCTACACCACTTACAGTTATACATTTACGATTAGAATTAATTTGAATTAAATACAATTAAATCTAGGAGAGAAGGCAAGAGCCATCGATGAGCAAGGTATACTTCCCTAGAGGGCTCAGCTAGGTAAGCAAGTCTTCGGCGATCGTGATCCAAGTAGCACGTCCATTGAGGTCCTCAGAACACACACTAAACAATCATTAGCATTAAATAATAAATTAATAAAATAATCACAAGAGATGGCAGGAGGATATACCGCGTAGGTCCCCCAAGCAGTGCAGGGATCTGGCACGAAAACCGAGGCACGTGGATCGACACGGACACGCAAATCGAGACACACATGTATATCGAGATGCGCACGAGAATTGAGATGGCACGAAGATTGAGACGAATGAAAAACATAACGTGCACGTAAATCGAGACGTGTATGCAGATTGATACGACACACAAACTGAGACGTGTACGAAGATCGATACGACATAAGATACATTACGCAAATCAGTATGTGCACGTATATTGAGACGGTATGAGACTTGAGGAAGCACACAAATCAATACGGCATGGGGTTTAAGGTAGCACGCAAATCAACGCGACATGCAAATTTGTGCATGCGCACAAATCGATACGGCACGGGAAATGAAGTAGGCATAAAGGCCGAGACACGAAATTGAGACAATACGCAAACCGAGATAGCACGGTGTCCGAGGCAGTGCGGGGCTCGAGGCGTCCCGCTGCCCAAGGCAGCGCGTAGATTGAGGTCGCACAAAAAATAAGACATCATGTACACCGAGGTGCACGTGTCCCGAGGACTCGTACCCCGAGGCAACACACAAATCGATGGTGCACAACTCGAGGCATGCAGATCAAAAGAGGCACAAAGCACGAGGATGCACTCGGATCGAGGCACACGCTGACCAAGGGGCTCGCTGCCCGAGGAGCATACAGCCCGAGGACGCTTACTGATCGAGCAGCGTAGGCCTCCAGGCGTTCCGCTGCTCGAGGTGGTGGTGCCTCCAAGGCGTGGCGACAGCTCGCAGGGAAGAAAAGAAAGGGAGGCGGAGGAGGATCCCTCGCCGGCGGTGCTCGAGTCGAGCTCGCACGCCAGCGTGGCCCAGCAACGAGAGGGGCAAGGAGAAGGGGATGCACAGCCGGCGACACATAGACGAACCACGGCAGCACGCCCAAGTTGGGGCGGAGGAGCTCAACCTGGCTGGTCGCTCCCGACCATGGAGGAAGAATAGCAACAGCAGGGGCTCGCTGTGGTGCTGGCTGAAGTGGGGGTGGAGGCTGCCATGGTGGTGGTGGTTGCCGGAGGAGGCCGGGGATGATAGGGAGATGGTAGAGGTGGTGCCGGTGTATGTCCAAAAAATCAAGTTGCATCTATCAAATAGGCAGAGAAGTCTCAATTATGCACCCTTCAAATTAACTACGCTGGAGATAGATTGCGCTGCAAATCAAACACGCGAGCTGAACTGCGCTACCTGTCACGCCCCAGAACCAGAATACTGGAGAGCGGGGGCGGACACAGCCAGCTACGTATAATGAAATGGAATCCATCTCACTATACGGTCACGGCTATCTAGAAATATAAGGGTTTCACTACAATCCATCAGTCTCTTAAGGTCATAAAATAGCCTATTGTCTCAATCTCAACCAACTAATAATAATCACAAGATATCAGATCTCCAAATATACAATTGTAAGGTGTCCCAAACATTACATATCCAGATGATCATGAAGCTAGTCATTACAAAATGTAAGGACTAGCAAGAGTTAAGTCATACATGATCAACCCCCGGGGCTAGTCAATCATGTTACAGCCCGTAGGCAGACAGTAAGTAAGTACAATCGAGCTAACACTTGCTCGTCGGCTAAACGCCTCAAAAGAATAATTTACAATATTACAGTGGGAGAACAAAAGAAACCCACTCGATGCCCTGGTTACGCCTGGTGACCACCATCGGGCTGGAAGACAGGTAGATCCTTTGCTGCTGCTCCGGTATCTGGCCATACAAAACCAGCTGGGTCAGACCCCAGGAAGAGCAAGTGCCACAAAGGAGGCCACAAAATAAGAACCAAAACCAGCAAATTAGCACAATAATATAATTACATAATAAGAGATAGTAATTAAAGAAAAAGCATGATAGGTAATTATAAAAGACAATCTTGCATAGAATCACTAAAAGACAGGATATATGGAAAAGCATGTCAGGATGATATACGATGAGATAACCATGGGACTGTTCAGATAGCTAGGTTACAACCCGTAAACCAAATAAGGACCGGGGTTGTAACTCTTCGTCTGAACGGAACTTGGTTTCTCTCACCATTTATCGGCAAGATAAATATAAGAAATCAGATCAAGTAACAATATGGAGTGACAATCATTATAGTGACAATCTGGAGTGACAATCATTATAGTGACAATCTGGAGTGACAATCATTATAGTGACAATCTGGAGTGACAATCCTTCAATCATTCTGGTACAATCTTACAATCAATCAATTCTAGACAATACTATACTGGACTAGACTCCATCCAAGCAATCACGGCCAATCATTGCCTACGGCTTTCTACATTAACTAACTAGGGTTATCACAATCCTAGTTACTAGCAAGATGCAATGAGATGCTCCAAGTAGTCACAGGCCCTGCAGCTATCCAGGTTATCCAGGCAATCATTATAGTGACAATTTAGAGAGTACAATGCATTATAGTGACAATAGAGTTCAATCATTTAAGTGACAATAGAGGATGCCCCACATAACAGCGGGCTAGAAATGCGCCCTACTCGTCGGCAGGCTACAAGTCCAATCATTTGTGGCCGGGATAACGGGATCGCCTGTAACTGGGGAACATCTCTTCATGACTAGTGAATTATACTAATTATTAACTTAGTCCAATTCAGTAGGTACTCCTGACCGTGGTACTCAGGAGTCCCCTCCTAGACATGATGCAAGACAGGACAAGTGGATTATTTGTACAAGCACAATCGCCCACGGTGTCAGGATTAATTATACAGGTCATGTCATGTCAGGTAGTCGTCGCAACAGCTATTCAAGATGTATCAGGTCAGATTATCATATCAAGTGTACTAGTCAGGAGTGTGCCACGACGGGCCACTTATCAGGTCATGCTCAATTATCAATTCCAAACATATCCAGTAAATTCGTGAGTATCAAGTCCGGGACAAAAGGCGTAAGGATATAAAATGGACGTAAAATATCTAATAAAAATATCAATATATAGGGCTATAGAAGTGCAAAGCTTAAAATAATAAGACCAAAACTCCAAGGGCCAATTGGTTAAGCAAGGGGTCAGGGGAGCAGCGTCCGAAAAGTCACGCACGCTGAGAGAGCAGCGTAGGTGAAAGTCACGCACGCTACAGGGAGCAGCTGCGTGAAAGTCACGCACGCTCAAGGAAGCAGCTGTGTGAAAAGTCACGCACGCTCAAGGAGACACGCTTCCAACAGGAAGTGTACTCAAGGCTCAGTGGCGTAAGCTAAGAAGCTCAGCACACTGCTCACTGTCTTCTCCAAACAGCAAGAACACCATGAAGAACCCAAGCTTCCAAGCATCATAACTTGGCCATCCGAACTCCAAATCCGGATTTCCAAAGTTCCAACTGGAGTGAAACTGAAAGCTCTTCCACATGGAAACATCAAAAACCCATAAAATCCAACTAAAGAAGCTCAAATCATACAAAATCCGAAAATAGAAATGACTTAGATCTAGAACAATGGAGACACCAAATCACAAAAAGCCAAGAACTAATGTTGATCACCATGTCCTAATCTAGCTAATGGACCAAGAAAATAGGGTTCTCATGTAGTGGCAAGATGCACTTGCCTAGGGGTGGAGAGTTGTGGAGGAAGGAGAAGAAGAAGAAGAAAATTAATGGTGGTGGTAATGAAGAGAGAGAGTGGTAGGTGGGGGTATAAAGAGGGAAAGTTGTGGTGGGGATGAGGGGTAGCATAGGCTAAGGGGATCCAATACCTATAAACCAACCAAACCGAACCAACCCAATAAAATCGAGCCATGAGAAAACCCAAAATACGAGAATTACCAAAATTCCACAAGTCGAAAAAAATAAATAAAAATACATGCCAAAAATCCAGATACGAATATAAATACAAAATACGGGAAATGAGGGTGACACTACCACCCGAGCGTGCTACGCTGACGTGGCAACGCCATCATTACCTGACAAAGATCAGATTTTCTGACAGCCTGACAGCCGGAAAAATGAGGTGTCCATTCGTTTTTTGTGCACCACAGCGCTCGAGAACAGCTGTACAACCTCAGCGCAGTTTGCCAGTCCAACCTCAGCGCAGTTTGACCAAGTCCGAATTCTAGCGCTATCCATTGACTAAAAGGAAGCGCAGTCTGAAGCTAGCGCGATTCATCAAATAACTGACATTTATTACGTGGCTTACATGCCATCAATTGCTCGCCATGTGGCAACCGCCTGTACACGACCAAGCGCATTTCAATCAAATAATACCACGCGTCTGAATACAGTTAGCCCACGATCGAGCAACTGCCCAATAGGCCAGCGCAGTTTGCAGTCTGTGCAGTCTGTCGACAGCGCAGTTCATCATGCGCAATCCAGAATAACTACAAAATAGTTATTTCTAGAACTCTATAAATAGAGTTTCAAGTCATTCATTAAGAAGATCAGATCAGATTATCATCAGAGGTCAGGAGTTCTTGTCCAAGTGCTGCTGCATTCTTCAGAGGCTATCGTCTTCAAAGTTCACATCGTCCAAGGGATAAAGCGATCGTCTTCAGATCGGATTTCTATAGTTGTACTTTCCTAGAATTCACTATACTCTTGTACTATTCTTTAAAGTTTGTGAAATAAAAGACTTTTGTTTTTGTAAACAAAATGGCGACTTTGCTGGGGACGACTTTCTCCTCCGACGAGGAAGTGACAACTCAATGTGACGTGGCGTCTATCGGAAAGACGCAGAAGATGCTGGTTGTGAAGGTCAACCAGATTGCCTATGAAACAATGATCAACTCCAAGACCACCCCTCGTATTGCAACCTCTGCCTCGAGCAAGGTTCGATCAGTGTGGACTCCTGAGACTGCTGTGCAGCCTGCTGTTTCCTCCGATAAGCTGCCAGTAGCAACTTCTGCACTTGCACAACTCCCTCTCTCTTCTGCCAAGGCGCAAGCCACTTCCTATGATGCTTTGGCGCATTCTGTAACCAAAACTCCTGCTGCACAAGCTACAACTCTTGGAGTTTCTATGGCCAAAAGGCCATCTGTCAAATCCTTCCAGGCGCAATCGGCCAAGGCGCCTACTGCTACCTTAATCCAAGCGCAAGTGGCAATCCCTCTTGTTCTAGCGCAGTCTAAAAGGGATAGCCCTTTGGCTAATCTTCCTTCTTCTCACAGCAAGGGAAAAGACTATGTTCCTCTTCCCAACTACCCCGTTACTCCTGCGCAATCCACTGAGGGTAGTCTGTTAACTGTTCCTTCCCCTCCCCAGAACAAAGAAAAAGGCCGTTGGTCTTTTCTCAAACTTCTTCGTTCTACGACTTGGAAGACAACAGAGGGAAACGCTCTTTAGCCAACCCTTCTTCACAAAACAAGGGAAAAGGTCCTTTGGTCTTTTTTCAGTCTTCTCTGGTTTTTACCTCGGAAGATCTATCTCAACATACCTCGGCACCGATCAGTACAAGGAGCCTCTCAAATAAGAATTCTTCTCTCCCTGCCAAAGGAAAATGTACCGATCAAAGAGGTATTCTGCCTACTCCGGTAACAGACCTCCAAGATCTTCCAACTCTCCGGATATCCCGCTCAAAGCAGGGAAAATTATTGGTGTCTCAGACAGAAAATCCTGGGGGTGAGTTTGCTGATCTACGGGTTTATCTCAATAGACCTCGGTCTACGTCAACTTCAGCGAAACGCAAGCAGCCAATGCCGAAGATGAACCTGCATCAGAGGTAAACTTTCAGGATGAAAAATCCTGACACCTATGCTAACAAAGTGAGTACTTTCCTGTATACTCACGGGACAAAACATCTGAAGAACCGGAACCATGTTCCGAATGTTGTCAAAGAATATATCCCTCAAACTTCTTCTCGTCCTATTATTGTTCCTGACCTCCGAGAGCACCTTAAGCAAAAGTGGGACAATATCTCAATACCTCCAGTTCAATCACTTGAACGCCATTGTAATCACAAGGTTGTCATCAAGTGCTGTTGCCAGACAACAGAACGATCTGTCTTCGATCGTCTAAATTTTGTAACTTCTGAACTAATGTCAGAAGACGAAGATGAAGTGTTGTATGCTTTCGTCAACATGGATTCTCGAGACACTGGGGGTATAAAGTGCTCCAAACACGGCAAGCCTCGCAGGCCCAGCCAGCGGTATTTAGATTTACTCCAATAATCTTCTGAAGGAGTATTTCAACACACCTGATCCCGAAGTCGAGACACAATTGGTCATAGGAATCTTCTCCAAGATCCCTCTGGTCATCTCCCTATTTCTTATTTAGGAGATGATTCCTTCTCTGATTATGATGCATACAACGAAAGTTATGAACAGACGGTATCTTCTACTGTACCTAGAGAAGTGACAGCTTATGTTGTTACTGAAGACCCAGACGCTTCTAGTTTAGTGAATCAAGAATAACGAATAGCTGCACTGGAGGACAAGCTGAAGACCATGGCTGAAATGGTCGCAAGTATGCATTCTATCATCGTGGCCCAACATACAGTACCACCGACCGCACCTGCTGCGAATCCTGAGATTATAGCATCGTCGGTGCCTGTCAATGCAGGTCTGGGGATAGTATCTCCTCAAATACCCCCTGTACAAATTCAACTCACACCCAGTCAGTCAGGAGCTGAGGGTAGTACTTACCACGTTGTTCCTCTCCCTAACACTATAATTCAGCCTGCTCCTTCTGCATCATCGGAGGATGCTAATGAAGCCGTCAAACTCTTGCGCACTCAATTCGAGGCTTTTAAAGAGAAGAACAATTTACAGAGATTGGGAATCAAGCAACCCTATCCTATTGAGTGGAAGGAAGTCCCATTTCCTCCTAAATACAAGATCCCCACAATTTTGCTGTTTGACGGCAGCACTTCTCCGAGTCAGTTCATTAACCACTTTGAGGTGATGATTGTTCAACTTCAGCCAAATGATGCTATTTTTACCAGGGTATTCGTCGATTGTTTAGCCGGTGTAGCATACGATTGGTACAGAAGCTTGCTTGATGGCTGTATCACCTCTTTCTCGGGTTTTAAACAAATCTTCTTGGAACGATTCTACGAGGAAATCAATAACATGACCATGTCGGCCCTCAACAAGATCAAACAAAGACATAATGAAACTGCTGAGAGTTTTATTGAAAGATTCTGCCAAGAAGCATTAAAGATACCTCCTGGGACTCCGGCCGCTGTAACTATAGATATCTGCAAGAAAAATCTTTTGCCTATTATCAGCATGTGGACAGGGTCAACTCAATTTCAAGACTGGCCATCATTCATTGTCAATGCCAAAGCAGCTAAAGTTAGCGCTGACAAGTTCAAGCAGCTGGGGGTACACATGTCTAACCCCGACCGGGATGAACACCCGACATCTAGTAGCGGTAATTGCCAGAACAACTGCAAGGGTAAAGAAACCTTGAACATCAATTTGAAGAGAAAATAATCTCTGGCTATTAACGTGGCTCCACCTACGTCTACTTCGACTCCTTCTGTCCCTCCACCGAAGGAACCTCGCCCAAAAGTAGAATACTCCTTTGACGAGAACGACACCGTGAGCATCTTTGATTGTTTGATCAAAAGCAATAAGCTCCAACTCCCAGATTCGAAGAAGCCTAACGAGGTCTGTAAGACTGATCATCCCAAATATTGTGTTTACCACAGGTTCATTGGGCATCCTACTCGAGCATGTTACGTGCTCAAAGGCAAGATTCAAGAGCTAGTCAACGCTGGTATTGTCATCCTTCAACAAGATGAGAAGACTGTTACCGCGAACATGGTCTCAGTACAGTTCGGTAACTTCCCTCCACAGATGGTACAGCATGGTGTCATCCCTATCCCTAAGGCCACTCTTGAAATCGAGAATCTCCCTCCTCCACGGAGTAAAGGTCTCGTCCCCTTATCTCTTGATAATGGTGAGATTGTTTGGATCTACCCTGACCTTGTTGCAGACTTCGAGGCTCCTTCCTCATCTAAGCAAAAAGACCGCTCCAAGGGCAGAACAAAGGTCTGCAATATGGTGTCTTTTGACCCCATAGTTGAAGAGAAAATCCTGCTGGGCACCAGGTCAGGGAAAGCCTATCTACGGGAATTTCCCGAAACTCAAGAAAACCCTGCTTCTTCTGAGTCTGCTCCATTGCAACCTGTCTCTACTGAGGACATCCCTGCTGCATCCTCATCGGTTGTAGAACCCACTCTTCCTAAGCCGACGGCAGCCGACAAAGGCAAACAACAAGTCCGCTTTGACAAGCCTTTGAAGAAGTCATCTCCTTCTGGACTTGAGAAGCCATACAACTTTGATATCTTGGCTCAACTAGCCAATACACCGGCCAGGCTGTCGATCTTCGAGCTCTTGCGCCTCTCCAAAGAGACTCGAAAAACTTTGAGTGAAGCTCTAATGCAGGCGGAAACCTGTCTAACTCTTCTAAAGAAGCCAGAATCAGAGCATGTCTCTTGCCTCCACTGTCACAGTGTGTTGGAATTAATTCCAAACATTTCCTTCACACATGATGATATGTTGATGGAAGACAATAGGCATGACCGTCCTCTATATTATACAGGATACGTCGACACGATGAAGGTCGATCGTATTCTGATAGATCCTGGGTCAGCACTCAGCATCATGCCGAAGACAATGCTAGATGCACTGAAGATCCCAGTGCATAGTCTTTCTGGCACAATCACCACCATCCTGGGGTTCAACCAGGGAAGAAGTGAGCCTCTGGGAAAGATTCGCCTAAAACTCCAAATAGGCAATCTCCGCACAAAGGTGACCTTCTATATTATAGACAACCATGGTTGCTCTTACAATGCTCTTTTGGGAAGACCATTCCTTCATGAACACAACATTGTTCCTTCAACTCTCCATCAATGTTTCAAGTATGTTGATGACAATGGAGAGGTTCAAAAAGAGGTCGCGGATCTCTACTCTTTTAAAGGTGTCGAAGCATATTATAACCATGCTCACATGTATAAAGATGAGTTCATGAAGGTAGTACTGGCTTTGGACACTGAAGAAGAACAAGAAGCAGTGCCCAATGACACCCTCATCATACCTGTCAAAGGGCGTGTTTCTGATCCTCAGTCCTCCAAACCACTGGCTATTCACTTGGCAGTCCGGAAGCAATCAACCGATGGTGGTCAAGATCAAAGGGAGCTCACCTCTTCTGAGCCACTTGTTATCGACCTACATCGTAACAAGGATAAAAGGCAGCTCACCTCCTTTGAGCCACTTGTTATTGACCTTTGTCGTAGCAAGCCTCCTCCACGTTCTTCTTCTCCCCCTTTTGTAATCAATCTGACCAAGCCTGCTAAGGCTAAAGGTCCTGTTGTAAATATGGATGTACAAATCAATGAAAAAACATCTACTTTCCAGTATACTGATGTCATTTATCATGCTAAATGCTATTTGGATATGCTAGATAGCTTTCAGTCATTTACAATAGGAGTTGTACAATCCCTTCAAACAGAGGTCTCGATTGAACATCCAGATGATTCATATTTTGTTGTCCCCTCCCGAAAGAGAGGCGAATGTCCAATACTTTTTAGTAAAGGACCAGAACATAAATTCAGCTATACAGATGATAGCAAAAGTAATGATACAGGACGTCTCCAACTATGTCGTTATAGCCAACAATCAAAAGACATCATCGAAAAGATGGGTTATGACTTCAAGAATGGCCTCAACTATGGTAAGGGTATATGAACTCCTATCCGTACGGCTGTTCCAAAAGGAAAATCAGAGATGTACTACAGTAGGACGAAAAGAGGTCTCGGATATGCTTTACCTCCGGTCTTATCTCCAGAAGTCTCCGAATCCGATAGTGAAGAGCGCTCCAACTCTTCTGATTCTAGATCATGGGATTCTGACACCAGCATCGGTCAAGTTCATCGATTGATCGTATCTTCTAACATGGTCTCCGTTGAACTTCCAGAAGGCTATGATGAAGTTATAGAAGAAAATCCTGAAACAGATCCTTGGGCTCAACGAATGGATACCCAATAGGAACTTCGATTCGAACAACGTGAACCTCCTACCGAAGATCAATTGGTTCAAATTGATGTAGGAGAGAGCGGGTCGCCTCGTCCAATATTCATCA
Source organism: Iris pallida (assembly GCA_029216955.1). Taxonomy (NCBI): domain Eukaryota; kingdom Viridiplantae; phylum Streptophyta; class Magnoliopsida; order Asparagales; family Iridaceae; genus Iris; species Iris pallida. The sequence continues at coordinate 13,521,075 of JANAVB010008599.1, forward strand.
GTAAGAACCTCCCAGAGGCGGATAAGCAAGAATTAATTCTTCTTATTCGAGAATACATTGATGTCTTTGCTTGAAATTATGAAGACATGCCAGGTTTAGATTCCAAAGTTGCTACTCATAAACTGAATATTTTGCCTAATGCAAAGCCAGTCAAGCAACAACAAAGGCGATTCAAGCCAGAAATGATGGACGCAATTGATGATGAAGTCAAAAAGCTTATAGCTTGTGGCTTTATCCGAGAAGAAGAACATCCAGATTGGGTAGCCAACGTTGTCCCAGTCTTAAAAAAAACTGGCAAAGTTCGAGTTTGTATTGACTTTCGGGATCTTAATGAAGCTTGTCCAAAGGATGAGTTTCCTCTCCCTATCACAGATGTCATGATCGACAATACTTGTGGGGTTTAAAAGGATATCCTTCATGGATGGATTCTCTGGATACAATCAGATTCAGATGAATCCTGAAGATGAAAAACATACTTCTTTCCGCACTCCTCGCGGAGTCTACTGCTACAATGTGATGCCATTTGGTCTCAAGAACGCGGGTGCAACTTACCAACGAGCTATGAGTACCATCTTTCGAGATCATCTTCGTAAGACTGTCGAATGCTATGTGGACGATATTGCTAGCAAGAGTCGTCTAAAGGAAGATCACATCCAAGATTTAAGAACTATCTTCAATCTAAAATGCCAACATCAGTTAAAAATGAATTCCACCAAGTCATTCTTGGGTGTCTCTAGTGGTAAATTTCTCGGCTTCGTCATTACCTCTAAAGGTATACACGTGGATCCCGAGAAGATCAAAGCCATTCAAGAGATGCGTCCTCTACGCAACTTAAAAGAGCTACGAGGATTCCAAGGTCGACTTGCGTACATCAGGAGGTTCATTTCAAACCGGTATGGACGCTGCAGACCGTTTACTCAGCTAATGAAGAAGGGTGTATCTTTCATTTGGACCGAAGAATGTCAACAAGCATTCGATGATATAAAGCGGTATCTGATGAATCCACCAATTTTGGTGCCACCAATCTCTAGTATTCCATTTTTGATGTATGTTCGTGGTATGGATCATTCATTGGATACTTTACTTGCCCAGAAGAACAAAGAAGGCCATGAACAAGCCATTTATTATCTCAGTCGTACTATGATTGGTGCCGAACACCGTTATAGTCCGGTCGAGAAAGAATGCTTAGCTCTTATGTTTGTTGTTCAAAAGACAAGGCATTACATCATTGGACAAACCATCCAGGTCATTTCCCGAGTCAATCCTCTTCGAGTACTAATGAAGAAACCCAGCACACTCAATTCTCGGTTAGCTACATGGGCCATTTTGCTAGCCCAATATGACATGGTATATATTCCACAAAAGTCTGTCAAGGGTCAAGCGCTGGCGGACTTCTTAGCAGCTCATCCTATACCAGAGACATCCAAACTCTATGATGAAATTCCAGATGAGACGTTGGAATCAAATATAATCTCCAAAGAATTTTCTACTTGGCATCTATTCATTGACGGTGCATCCAGGATTGGACCAAATGGTATCATTGTCGCAGGAGTTGGGGTTGTTCTTGTTTCTCCAGACGGGTCAACTATCTAAAGGGCTTACTCCCTAGATGAACCCTGCTCCAACAACGTAGCAGAATACAATGCTCTACTCATTGGCCTTCAGTTAGCTAAACAACTGGACGTCGAATATCTTGAAGTCTATGGCGACTCCAAGTTGGTTGTTAACCAGGTTAGAGGAACCTATGAAGTTCTCCATCAAGATCTAGTGCCCTATCATGAAGCTGCAATCTACATGGCTACATTATTCAAGGCTTTCTTCATTGAATGTGTTCGACGAACTTGTAACATTGAGGCAGATGCTCTAGCTAATCTCGTATCAGTTTTAGCAATTCCTATCAAAAGATAACATGTGGTCGTTGTTTCCAACAGAGAGTTGTTCTGCATTGAAAATAATCGCAACATTGAGTTCAGTAACTTCGCCGAAGTCAATGTTATCAATGAAGATTGGAGAGCTCCTTTTATCGACTTCGTAGTTCATGACATACTTCCTGAAGATCCTAAGGAGGCTACGAGTATTCGTCGACGATCTCTTCGATTCTACTACAATCAGACTACCAAAACTCTTTATCGACGGACTTATGACGGCCTACTCTTGCGCTGTCTTGCTGGTGATGAAGCGAAGCAAGTATTGCGTGAAGCTCATGATGGTGTTTGTGGAGCACATCAACCCAGCCCTAATCTTCAAGATCGTATCTGACGAATGGGTTACTATTGGCCCTCTATGGTGTCTGATGCCATCGAATATACAAAAAAATGTCGAGCCTGTCAAATTCATGCAGATTTCATCCATCAACCGTTGGAATTCCTTCATCCGACTGCTGCTTCCTGGCATTTTGAAGCTTGGGGCATGGATGTTATAGGTCCTATCAATCCTCATTCTTCTAAGGGACACCGGTTCATATTAGCAATAACTGATTATTTCTCTAAGTGGGCCGAAGCTATACCCTTGGCTGAAGTTAAAACCAGCAACGTCATCAACTTTGTCAAACACCACGTTATCTACAGGTTTGGTGTGCCTCGACGAATCATTCACGACAATGGACCTCAGTTCATCAGTCAAAAGTTCACCAGGTTCTGTGACGATCATCGGATTGATAATGTCGCTTCTACAGCTTACAACCCTGCTGCTAATGGCTTGGCTGAAGCCTTCAACAAGACTATTATCAAGCTCCTTAAGAAGTTTGTGTCTACTAATAAACGAAACTGGAGTGAAAAGCTTGGAGAATGTCTATGGGCCTACCGTACTACTGTCCGTAACCCCACAGGCTGTACACCCTTCTCTCTGGTGTGTAGTTGTGAAGCAGTTCTACCTCTGGAACTTCAAATTTCTTCCTTGAGAATTGCTATCGCTAACGAACTTACTGCGGAGAACAATGATCTTCTTCAACTTCAAGAATTGGATGCGCTCGACGAGAAGCGATTATTGGCTCAACAACACATAGAATTATATCAAGCCCGCATCTCGAAGACTTTTAACCGCAAAGTTAAAATCAGAACCTTTTAGAAAGGAGAACTTGTTCTAACAGTCAGACGTCCCATGACTATGACTCACATGAGCAAAGGCAAGTTCGATGCGAAATGGGAAGGGTCTTATACCGTGAGTAAAGTCTTCTTAAATGGAGCCTATCAACTCACAGAGCTGGACGGTCGAGTTGCAATGATGCCCATCAATGACAAGTTCCTTAAAAAGTACTATGTATGAATATAAAAGGGATTTCTTGTAAATATGATCAGACAGTTCATAAATAAAGTTTGATTTTATTTTCATCATAAACGATGTTACTTAATATCAAGGACGAGAATCACTATCGTCCTTCTTAAAGACAGGACGAGGACCACTACCGTCCTTTTTAAAAATATAATCGACAAAAGAGCCGAGGACATCCTTGCTCGATTTCACCAGAAACGCACAAGCGGCCATCCTCATGGCCTCTTCCTCTTCAGTCTTCCCTGGCTCAACCAGGAAGTCCAAGATATCCCGTGGTGGCTTGGGTGCAGACGAAACTTCGTCCACCTCTGTCTGCTTTGGCTGGGTTGGTTCGGCTGGACGTTCCGTAACAACTTCTTCGACCTTCGGGATGATCTCAGCCTTCTCGGATGCATCTCCAGACGACATTTTGTGTTACAATTGAAACTGATCATTCCATATAAAATTTTTATTCTATTTATAGGCAGAGATTCTTGAGACAGTCGATTACGTAAACTGAAGCGACGGGTTCACCCGTTCATTCCATTCATCAGACGGTTCATCCGTTCATTTCATTTATTACGACGGTTCATCCGTTCATTCCATTCATTTGACGGTTCACCCGTTCATTCCATTCATTTGACGGTTCACCCGTTCATTCTATTCATCTGACGGTTCATCCGTTCATCCCATTCGTACGACGGTTCATCCGTTCATCCCGACGATTCATTTCGTTCATACATCCTGACGACTCATCCGTTCATCCATATCAACAACTTGTCACGTCTTTATTACCTCTGATTAAGTTGTCTATCGAAATAATGATATTCAAAAAAGAAAATTATATTCTGCCATGTCCACATTACCTCTGAGCAGATATAATGAATATAATTATTTTCTAAATCAAGAAATATATCATGTCCTGAACCTCTGAATATATTTTCTATCGCTATTATTTATATCCGTAATGGGATATACAATAAATAATAGAGCCACAAAATAATGTCTTTTCATTGATCAAAATAAAAGGCATTACAAAAAGACATATCACAAAGGAGAAAGTACAAAAGATTTCCTTTTACTCAATCGGTGGGGTCATCAGACTAGCTATCTGCTGCTTCAAAGTTTGAAGTCGTTCTTCACGAGAATCTAGCACCCGCTTTCTAGCATCCTCTATTACAGATTTATCATCAAATGTCGGCAAGGTCACTAGTCGGCGAGCGATTTCATCTTGATGAGACTTGACAAACTCATTCTTCTCATGGGTCAGAATGTCTAGTTGCTGAACTGCAGCTTGATGCTGTGTAGTCTCTTCCTCAAGAGCAAGTTGAACGATCCTCAACTCTTCTTGAAGTCGAGCAAACTCTGCCTTCAGTTCAGTAACCTTCTTTTCTTTCTCCCCAGCAGCAGACACTATTATATCCATCTGAAAATCATACTCTGAAGACTTTGTGGCAAAAGTGTCCAAGAAAGTCTTGAAAGCAGCTTTTGTGACCTCAGCTTCTCGAGTCATCCTTTCGAACTCGGCATTCACCAGTGGCTCTACCTCCTTCCGATTAAGAACTTTGTAAATCTTAATTGACTCCTCCAGCTCATCCAACACATGTTCGAGATAGACGGCTTGAGCCTCATCACCCTGACTTCGGATGCCGTCGATCAGATAAGAAGTTGGTCTTCTGACAGTGATGAAACCAACAAGCTCTTTCTCCATTACCCTTTCTACTAAAGGTCCTAATGAAGTGAAGAAGAGGTTGGTTAAGGAGACAACTATAAATTTGTTGGTGGCCGCTGCACTAGGTGTGGCAGCGACTCCTATAGAAGTTGTAGCAACAAATGCCTGTGAAGGCGGAAGTTCGACTTCTTGAACATAGGCTGAAGTCTCTTTAGACAAGGGAGCCATAGTGGAGCTAGTTGCCCCTCCCAGATGTTCCTCTGCGAAATCGAATAAACATCATCAGTTTGCTGCCATTAAGGACTATCAAAAAGGATTAAAATGAGGGCAAGTTTACCAATGCTGGGTTTAATGACAAGATTGTCATCTGTTGACATAGGCTGCAGCCTCGCAGAAGTAGCTTCAGACATCACTGTCTGACTACTTCCTGCTTCAGAGCCGCCTGATAGATGACGGCTGCCGCTAGCTATCGCCTCTATCTGCACTATGTCAGTGCATACCGGAGGAATTGGAGAAGGTTGAATTTCTGTATGAATGAAAGTTAAAACATCAGTCATCTGATCTATAAATGAAGATTGTTAAAATTAGTCAATACCTTTTTGATCGGGGACAGTAGTTTCCTCCGGTGCTGCTTCATCAGCATGCTTCTCCTGGGGTGTAGGGACAACAGCATCCTCTTCATTTTTATCACCCACCGATGTTTCTTCGTCATCTGCCTCCTCCTCTGGTACTTCCTCATCATCACTTGCATCAACTGGATCTATGTTATGGAAGCCGAAATCACAGTCATCCAGAGCCTCGATCATCAGTCGATCTTCTTCAGCATGACGCGATCTTGGTGTAGCTGGAAGACGTGCAGCTTCCATTACAAGTGTGGGAGATGGCAATACCTCAACAGGTGATTCCGACTCATTGATTTGGGTCGGGGTTACATTCGCTTCTGCTGCCTCATCTTTTGCCTCCGCAGTCTCTTCTCTTATGTCTGTAACCTCGTCCCTTATCTCTGCATCTGTCACTTGCCTAGGCTCAGGAGCAGGCGTAGGTGAAGGCATCATAACCCCAGCGGCAACACTTGTTAGAGCAGAAGTATGGATAGCTTTTGGAGGGGTGGCCACTTTCTTTCTGAAAGCTATTTTCTTTCTACGTAGAGATTCTTCCGGGCTCTCTACGTCTGCAGCATGTATTTTTTTGAGTAGAAGTTGGGGTCGTCACCTCTTCTCGGTGAGCCGACTCAGCTTGTTGTCGAGACTGCGATCGAGTAGTGACTCTTTCCGAAGAGTCTACAACAGTCTTCTTCTTAGAGATAGGAGAAGATGGTTCTTCTGCCTTCCTCTTCTTCTTCTCCTTGATCGGAGATCTTACAACTTTCAAAGAAACACGCAGCGGTTCGTAGACTTCTTCAGGGAAGTTGGCTTCCCTCGAAGCTTCTAGAGGTGCATCAGTTGGCTCGTGCTCTTAATCATTACCAGGAGGCAACAAAACAGGTGCCCCTTTTCTAAATCATGTCACCGTCGTAAAGCTGTTTGTTAAATTGAAGTTCTCAGCAAAAGTGTTTGCTGACGTATAAAAGATCGAATAAGTATACAGCATGCGGGGACCACGATCGTTCCTTGTCGGCATCGAGAATGTCGTCTTTGTGTCACGTGCATTGTAATAGGCCCAAGCCCGGGCTCCATCAATCAAATAACCTTTTCCTTGTAGGCATGTTATGGCATTACCTACGTGGAATTGGTCGTAGCCGAATTGGCGTGCAAAACGGCTTGGGAGATAAGGTTCAAGATAGAATTCATCTTCGAACCGATACACTAGATGTGAAGGCCGAATTGTCCTCAACCAGTCAAAAGCTGTATGGCCCAAAGGCTGCATTCTTACTGAGTCGACAAGGTTCACTGACATATATTCGTAACCGGTTGGAGGCGGAACACAGTAGAAGTTCCATCCTCTGCCCAGGTTCAAGACTCACCTACAGTCTTTCAAAGTGGTATAGATCCACTTACATCCAGAATATCTTCTCAGAAAACTACCGCTCACTGCTCCCATAGCAGGGTTCATTAAGGAAGGATGGTGTAGAAGCAGCCATCCAAACAGATATTTATAAGGCAGTTCCAGCCGAGAAAAGTGTCCATTTTCACCTTTTCCTCGAATCATCGAATCAACGAAGAGACGGAGGCCGACATTCATTCTACATGTCATTGTCGACAATAAATCCATCCGATTGTCGAAGACTAGGCGGACGGCAGTAAATAGTACGCCGCAATGGAAGCGGTCAACTGCACTGGCCCCAGGAACGACATATCGTCGAAGCCAGTAGGTAAGAAAACCTGCAAGTTGGGCTTCCTTGGACATGGGCCTGTAACCCATTCTCATAAAACTCTCAATGATCTCTCCTTCCTTGAAAGGAGGGTACTGAAGATCATCCTCAATCTTGATATCCATCTCGTTATGCGTCTCCATCAACTCTATCACCTCGCTATTGCTAAGCGGTTTGAAAAAGTTGGGATTGCAGTTTTCATGTTCTTTGGTCTTCTTCTCGATAATATGGTTGAGGAAAAGATATGGCAATCATTTGGTCGAATAGCACGTGCCGGCCGTGCCACTCTTGTAGTAGAGAGAGCAAATCTTGTAATGGCAGAGTAGCTCTTCAAAAACTTCTACCATACGGGCATTCTCCTGGCGCAGTCTGTCCAACTCATTATTCGTCGGGACAAACTCTTCATAGGGGATATCCTCCATTGGCAGATTTGAGATGCACTTTATCTCATGCAAAGCTAATCCAATCTCCCCGCGTGGCGTCATGAAGTCCCAGTCCTATAATTGTATCTCTCCGCCAACGTAAGGAATAGATGTGGATTCGGGGGAAAGCCATAGACTGTGGCATATACTGCCTGATACAGGTTAATCTCTTTAAGATGATCTTCAAATTGGACTAATATCCAATTGGCTATACAGATCCATCTCTTATTGTCCGGGTTCACAAGACCTGTCAACCGCAGGTCTTGGTCCGGATACCTCCCTTCCACCTTCGTAAACTCATTTGCGAATATTGGAGTTCTTACTGGTAGCAGCAAAAAAGAATCCTCTGGCGGGATGCAACCGGGTTTGAGTCCCCTGAGTAGAGAGCTATGTCGCTCAGAAGAACTGTAGAAGATATCCTTGTGATCTGGCCCCTTCTTAACACAGATATTATCCACTCGGGCCTGTTGTAACGGAGTTATATCCTATTCCATTCTTCTGGGGTAGCTTGCAAAAGCATATCTAGATAGAGGGAGACATCTGGAGATCTCTGGCAGAAGTATCGTCTTCTCGCCCCTTTGGAAAATTCTCTGCTCCATGCGAGGCCTTGGTTGAGAATTCTTGTCAAAAGCTTCACCAAACAAGAACAAAGGTTTCTTATGGGTCACAGTGTCAGCAGTTTGAAGAGGCTGTCCATTCATCAGACACAATAAAGTATTATTATCCTGTGCAATCAGGACAGCCTACCGAGAAGAAGGTAAGGCATATTGAGGAAATAACACATGAGAGAGATCTTCTTTGTAGTCTGATTCAGACAGAGATCCTGCAAGAACCTCATAGTTGGAATCTTCCCTAAGGTTAACTGCATCAATAAAGAGACAAAGATCAGTATATGCAAAATTAAAAAGTTTCTTCAAAAGTTCATCAAATTGCGCTGTGTGAAACAAGCTATCAGATTGCGCCAGCACAGTCAACATGCGCAAGGTATCAGATTGTGCCAGCATAGCCAATGTGCGCAAGATGTCAGGCTTCGCTAACATACTTGCGCAAAACATCAGTTTGTGCTGGCACAACCGACTTGCACAAATCAATGGATTGCGCCGAACATTTTGTTAGCACTTTCCAACCGATTGTGTAAGAATACAGTTTTCATAAAAATGAAAACTGTTGTACATGCAGCCAAAACCCTAAACAGGGTGGCGCAAATACCATCCATCTCTAAAAAGAGAGAGGTATGAAGGTCTGAAAGCATCAAAAACCCTAAAAAGGGTTTCGATCATGGTTCGTCATTCACCTTAAAGCGCTGGATGACCCGTCTCGTGACGAGATACTCGTGGTGCAACACTAGTCGAAGGTTCGGCGGGGGGCTTTCCCTTCTCGGTGGCTGATCGCTTGGGCGCCATTACTGTCGTCGACGAGAAGAAGGAGAAGAAGAAGAAGAAGTCGGAATAGGGGAGGAGCTTCTGTCTCTTGAGAAATCGAAAGCAAGTAAAGGTTGAAAGATTGAGAAATGAAACTATTTATAGTTTTTCAGAAGTGTAACAGTCACCTCCGATTGCGCCACAAAAGACGAAACTAATTCCTCCAAACGCGCAACCAAAGCGCAACTTGATTTTAAATTCAAAATTCAAAGTATTTTGAAACCTTGAATATTTTCAAATTTCGAAAACTTTGAAGGGGGTCTTGTATGTCCTAAATATCAAGTTGCATCTATCAAATAGGCAGAGAAGTCTCAATTGCGCACCCTTCAAATAAACTGCGCTGGAGATAGATTGCGTTGCAAATCAAACGCGCGAGCTGAACTGCGCTACCACCCGAGCGCGCTATGCTGACGTGGCAACGCCATCATTACCTGACAAAGATCAGATCTTCTGACAGCCGAAAAAATGAGGTGTCCGTTCGTTTCTTGTGCAGCACAGCACTCGAGAACAGCTGTACAACCTCAGCGCAGTTTTTCAGTCCAACCTCAGCGCAGTTTGACCAAGTCCGAATCCTAGCGCTATCCATTGACTAGAAGGAAGCGCAGTTTGAAGCTAGCGCTATTCGGTTAGCGCGATTCATCAAATAACTGACATTTATTACGTGGCTTACATACCATCAATTGCTTGCCACGTGGCAACCGCCTGTACACGACCAAGCGTATTTCAATCAAACAATGCCACGCATCTGAATATAGTTAGCCCACGATCGAGCAACTACCCAATAGGCCAGCACAGTTTGCAGTCTGTGCAGTCTGTCGACAGCGCAGTTCATCATGCGCAATCCAGAATAACTACAAAATAGTTATTTCTAGAACTCTATAAATAGAGTTTCAAGTCATTTATTAAGAAGATCAGATCAGATCAGATTATCATCAGAGATCAGGAGTTCTTGTCCAAGTGCTGTTGCATTCTTCAGAGGCTATCGTCTTCAAAGTTCACATCGTCCAAGGGATAAAGCGATCGTCTTCAGATCGGATTCCTATAGTTGTACTTTCCTAGAATTCACTGTACTCTTGTACTATTCTTTAAAGTTTGTGAAATAAAAGAATTTTGTTTTTGCAAACAGCCGACCGTGGGGGATGGCGGTTGGAGACGAGGGGAAGTGAGTGAGAGGGAGAGAAAGATGGAGAGAGACATGAGAGAGGAAGATGAATTCGGGAGGGAGGGGGAGCTGCCCTCCAGAGCAGGAGAGTGAGAAGAGAGAGAGGGAGAGGAGGTTGAGAGAGAGAGAGAGAGAGAGGAAGAGAGAGTGGAGGGAGGGGTGAGCTAGGGTTAGGGTTAGGGAAAAATGGGGAGGGATAGTATATGTAGGAAAATTTAATTAATAAAAAAATAATAATAAAAATAATCACAACAATAAAGATAAAAATCTCCTCCAATATTAAAATAACATCCATAATAAATAATAACAGCAAAATAACCAAGGGTCAGGTTTCAACAATCAAGACCAAGTTAGGATATAGAAATTTAAATAAAAATTTAAACAAATACGAAATTCTAAAACCACTGTAAATATGAAATACAGTCATATACCTATTTTTCAAAAATAGGGAGGTGACATTGAGTAACCTAGTTCCTCCACTTGGCTCACTACACCTACCAACAAGAAGTTATCTTTGAACTTAAGATTTGTCAAAATGTTTGCCTTAACTCGCTTTTCGTTCATCTCACATCGCTCATGTTATTAATGAATATTTTTGTGCTTGTTATCTGCCTAGCAAGTTCTACTAATTAGTAATTAACTCTCGCATCCATCGTCACGAGAAATGATTTAGTAAACTCACCATGAGTCTTGATTCTCCTCCACTCGATGGTATGAGAATTTAAGAATGAGAAGAAGAATTAAGGCTAGCAGTACATACACATTCATCAAATAGAGGAAAATCAAGACTGATGAGTCCAGCTCACTAAATAATTTCTCCATCGTCACTATGAATTATGAACAATGTTGTCAGAGGACTTGACAGGTGGTTGGATCGGATTTGACATGATTTTGCCAAAAGAATCGGTCCACCAGAACTTGAATTGGGTTTTTTTTTTAAGAACAATTGTTTTTTGAGAAATTTTGAGTCGCACCATACTTTTTTTTTTATACCCAAATTCAAGGTGCACCCCACACAATTACCATAATGTAGGTACCCCCCACTTTTGACGGAAACCGTCATTTACAAACAGTCATCTCATTTAACTAATTTTTTTTTACTGAAATACCCCTTCTTCTTCCTCATGTGTCTTCCGCTGCACCCCTCCCCACCGTGCTGCCCTCCTCCTCGCCGCACGCGCTCCCGCCCCACCGCACGCCGGCTTCACCAACACCAACATCACCACCACCACCACCACCTTCACCATCACCACCACCACCAACACCACCACCAACACCACCATCACCGCCCCCCTCCCCCGCGTGCGCCCCCGCGCCCGCTCCCCCACGGCGTCGCCCACCCTCTCCCCCGCGATCATGCGCCTGCGACCGTCCACCTTGTTGTGCCGATCCTTGGTCGACGAGGCCTTCTTGGCCCCTACAGCCGTATGCATATGCTGGTGGTGCTGCTGGCCGCCTCCATTGGTGCTCATGATCCCAAAGCATGCACCGCGCGCAGTTTCAAAAAGAGAAAATAAACCAAACGATCAACAATGGAGTGAGAGGAGGGGAGTCTAATGATTGAATGGCAGGCAGGACTGGAGAAGCCAGGGGTTGGAGACGGAGAGAAGAGCACATGGGTTATTCGGTCCCACGTCTCTCTCTTTCCGTTATGCTACTTTCCTATACCCACGTTGATGCATTTGCACGCGGGGGAGGGGGTGGGCGGCACCGGGGGGAGCGGGCATGGGGGGAGGGGGGCGGCGGTGATGGTGGTGGTGGTGGTGATGGTGGTGTTGGTGGTGGTGATGGTGAAGGTGGTGGTAATGGTGATGGTGAAGGTAGTAGTGGTAGTGATAGTGATGTTGGTGTTGGTGAAGCCGGCGTGCGATGGGGCGGGAGAGCGTGCGGCAAGGAGGAGGACAGCACGGTGGGGAGGGGGGCAGCGGAAGACACATAAGGAAGAAGAAGAAGAAGGGGTATTTCGGTCAAAAAAATTGGTCAAATGAGTTGACCGTTTGTAAATGACGGTTTCGGTCAAAAGTGGGGGGTACCTTACATTATGGCAATTGGGTGGGGTGCACCTTGAATTTGGATAAAAAAAAGTGGGGTGCGACTCAAAATTTTTCTTATTTTTTTAAAATCGTGGTTTAACTGAAGAATCAGCCCAAAGGTATGCAATTGAACCGATTGATTCTGTTTTTTTGAACTCAAAAATATTTATCACTTGAGATTTGGACAATTTCGTTCTTTGTTTGGTTATGAGAGACTTTATAGTTGTAAAATCAAACCGGAAAGTAAATGTTGGTATCTTACCTGTTTCAACCAAACCAAATAAAACCAAACTAATTCTTTGAATGCCGGTTGAACCACATTCCAAAGATTTTCGGTTCAATCATTTTTTTTTGAGATGTCCGACGTAATTTACGAAATATTATGCATGCTGCATTACATGTCATTTGGACCCACTGTCCACGTCTCCTTTGCGGTTCGATTTCGAGATCGTTTGCGTAGCCAAAAAAGTGATACATTTTTTCGCTGACCACAAATAGCCAGACGAGTTCGGTGTTCAATAATTATTTTTTAAAACGTTGGTTATGAATGGATAGCATTTATGTTCGAGATCTCTAGCCTAAGGCCTCGTTTGGTTGGCGGAATCTTCGGGTTGGGAAAGGAAAGTGATTACTTTCCTATGTTTGGGTGTCCAAGGAATTGAGGAAGAAAGGAAAGTGATTCCCAATAGAAGGGAAAGTAGGGGGGAAAGTGATTCCATCCATCCAAACAAGGAATCACTTTCCCACATTGAAGTATTCACTTTCCTTTCCAAATTCCTTGGCATTGCCAAACATCGGAAAGGAAAATCAATGGAAATTAAAGTTTCCCAAAGGAAAGGAAATGACGAGGAATTGATTTCCTTTTCCTTCCATTCCGCGAACCAAACGAGGCCTAATGGTATTATAGCAGACATCTGGAGGAGCCGACAAGGTTAAAGCCTCCCAATTGTCTGTGCGCGAAATGATTTAAAAAAAAATGGATAGCATTTATTTTGCACAAGAAACATCGCATGGTCTACGTTACGTGCATTTCCCATTGGTAAAACATCATATCATATTTTACTTTCGATTCCGTGTGGTTTGCGTACGAGATCCTGCATGCACTCAACTCACATTGGTTGGGATGCAGTCAATGGCATCCCTGCCGACCATTCTTACTGGATTGGATGGAAGCTTCCCAACCCCTTTCTCCCCAAGCTTTGCCAACCATTACTTTTATATCAACTCTTGCAAGTTGCAACAACCAACAACAACAAGAAAAACAAAACAAAACGTTACATATTGATAGAAAGAAAGAAGAAGAAGCAGAAGCAGAAGCTAAGCTTAAGCAATATCAAGAAGATGAAGAGAGAAGGGTGGCAGCGCGGAACGGTGAGGTGCGCCGCCAGGACGACGACCGGCCCTGCCGACGCCGACGCCGACGCCGGCGAGGAGGAGGCGTGGAGCAGCAACGCGAAGGCGCCCTCCGTGGCGAAGCCGAGCAACCACTCCAAGTTCAGCGGCAAGTGCAAGCGCGCCCGGTGCGCCGCGTGCCACTCGCACCCGGTGTCCAAGTCCAGGGACAAGGCCAAAGGCACGCACAAGCTCAGGTCCTGCGACGTCGCGCTCAACCACCGCCTCGTCTCCTGGCGGGTGGCGCCCGCGGAGGTGGTCGAGGACGGACTCGGACACTGGTCCAAGTACTCGGGCTTCTCGGCCAGCGGCATACTGGACCAGCTGTCCTCCGAACGCGACTGTCGCGGCGACGACGAGGACCAAGACGTCGTCGAGGAGGAGGAGGAGGAGGAGGAGAGCGATGGCATGTTGGCAGAGTGCAGCGATGCCAAAGAAGAAGACGAGGAACATGATGATGATGATGAAGAGGAGTTCTGCCAAGTTGGGATTGTCAGCTGGGAGTATATAGACGGAGAGGACTGGTGTTTGGTGCATGAGATGTGATGGTCCGGGCCGTGTCGGACACGTATCGATGCTCATACGTAGACGCCGTGTCGTGTCCTGTCCGTGTCCGTGCAACGTGGGTGATGATCATGGGTTCCTCTTCTGTACTATTTCCTTTTACTTCCTAAAGCAACAACAGAACGTGTTGTGTATGCCTCCTATGCTCCTTGATGTGTGTATATATATGTATATATTTGCTTGAACTTGTGTATGCCAACTTCAATTGACTCGACAATATTTGCTTCACCCATGTTTTCTTAACGCCTCTTTCATGGCGTGTCCATAGTGTGTCCGTACGTGTCCGACATGACACATACACAGAGAGAACATGGGATGCTTGAACTTGTGTATCCCAAGTTCAACTGAGTCGACAGTATTTGCTTCACCCATGTTTTCCTAACCAAATATACGCCCCTTTCATGGCGTGTCCATCGTGTCCAACACAGACACAGACACAAAACATGGGATTCTCGAGCGTCGGTGCAACTAAAATTTTCCCCTTTTCAGGGAAAATCACCTGCCATGAGATAAATCTCTACATATATAAAGATATGAGACACTATATTTCTCTTTATGACCTGTTAAAAACTTGTAGCTCTTTGATTCTTGACTTCAACATATACACATTATCTTCGATGAAACGAGACACAGACACGGCTACAGCCTACCTTGGACACGGAATGCTCACGTTGCTCGACGACCCGGAACTCAAAATTTCCGGGCAGCTGGATGGATATCGTGCGTGCAGTTGCAGCAGAGTGGCACCTGAAGGTATATCAGAGATCTCTTTGTCTCCCTTCTCAAACATAATCGCATCTTGAATAGCTACTTCTACTTCTTGCATCCTCGGCCTGGAGACCCCGTGTGGCTCGACGCAGAGGACTGCAATTTCGGCAACCCTCCAGAGAGACTCCATCTTGAAGGTGCCCTCGAGGGAAGGATCTATGATACTTGTAACATCACCTCTGCGTATCAAGGATCTCGCCTGCAAAGTGTACTACAAAGTTAATACATATCATCAGGTCAGGGCCGTTTCTGATATTCTAAAGACCATCAGGAACAAATACTAAAGAAGGACCTTTTTTAACCACTAAAAAAAGGTCTTTTACTTGCATTATAAGGGCCACATTAGTGCAGTTTCTGAAAAATAGGGAGACTTAAATATAAAAATAGAGATTTCACATTAGTAATATACTGGTAATATATACGGAGGTTAAATTTTTTGGGGTCTTCCGATTTTTGGAGCCCTGTACGATCGCACAACTTGCACATGCTCATAACGGCCCAACATCAGGATCAAGTTCAAGGAATACCCTTTGATGTGCTAGAAAAAAAAATTGTAGACAAAACTGGCAAATAAATCATACAAAAGTGGCAAGAAAGTGCAATGTTTAAGTAGAAAGGATATTGACATGTTCAAGCCAATTTTCCTAATCTAACAAGTTATCACCATTATTGGAGGTGGAAGAAGAAAAGACTCCTTAACAACTTTGACGACGATGTTGACAATGAGATCACTTGGAGCAAGAAGAAGAGTTAGGGACAAAAATAATAATAATAATGTGAACATCAATAAAGAGAGTGAATATCATTGTATATGAATATCTTTCACTATCGACACATGACACTTGAAAGTTTCTATTGCCATCATCTTGTGGCCACCAGAGGATGGGTCTAGTTGGTGATCTTGTGAGGATTGAAGGTTGTATGGAAGGATGCCTTAGCTTCAAGCCAGACCAAACACATGTTTGGTGAATCTCACAAAAACAAAGTACCCAAACATGTGATGTAATGTGGTACCCACCAGTGCATGCCATCAATTGCTAGGAGTCTGCAACAATTTGATAAAATGGTCACTCTCGATAGCTATGTTGCACAAACATAGGAAAGTTATGTCTGTATTCGTATCGAGTCTGTACCAGTGCCTATGCCCATGTCCGTGTTCGTGCAACATAGGTAACTAATTTTGTACCTATTTGAAAATATTTGTATCTTGTATCTGTATTGTGTCCGTATTCGTGAAACATAGCTCGATTTTGCAATAGTACTTGCACCTTTGTCAAAGATGGTCTTCAGTAATCTCAGGGTCCTCTGAGGAAGGAAAATAACTAAATCTTTCAGGAGGTTTGGTAACTTAAAAAAGAAATCAACACTTTTTTATCGCGCAAATACTCCATCTAGTGTAACATTGGAGCAAACATTACGACATTGGAATTGAGCACTGTTTGCAGAGTTCTGACATGAAAAATTATGTCCTTCAATCATATATTGGTTATGTTGGTCGAAAGCAACATTATGAACTGATGATTTTTATAGATATATATGCTTACTACAAGGAGGCCAAAAAGATGAAAGAGTTATAAAATTGGGCTACAATTCTTCTAGGGTTCTTGCCTAACTGATTTTATTTCAAATTTTGTTGGCCGACTCTGATGGCAAGTTATGTTGAGCAGTGTCGAGATGTTGGTCCACGACTACAGAATCAGTTTCTGAAGCAACATGGAAACTAACCAGTTTCAACTTCATGTTGGATCTTCAGCAGATTCAACATGATGGTGTATTTGTTTTGATGATGGGTTGGTATGCAGAGGTGTGTAAAAGTGGTAGACTCCATGAACCTGAGCGAGATATATGACAATTCTACTACTTGCGATGATGCTCAGTAGAAGCGCTTCATGGAGAACCTAGGAGATCCAAACTCAAGGTCAACTTATTCCATTTAGTAGTCGAGCATATTTATGTATACATGATTTTCTACCATTCATTTTTTCATAGAAAATATATTTATATATACTTATATACTATGGAGTTTATATATATATATATATATATATATATATATATATATATATATATATATATATATATATATATATATAATGCAAATGACCTCTAGCCTAGTGGTTAAGAGAGATGCATGCGGCCCAAGTGGTCGGGAGTTCGAGCCCCAGTGGAGGCGAGTTCGCCACAATTACCCATTGCTTCAAAAAAAAAAAAAAAAAAAAAAAAAAAAAAAAAAAAAATATATATATATATATATATATATATATATATATATATATATATATATATATGGTGGAGTGGGCAGTGTCAGAGATATCCGGGGGATCCTCAGCTGGATCAGAGACCGACGAGACATGGACCCTGTGGCCCCTTAATTGGGGAAGGAGATGTGAGAATAGTGTATTGTAATATCTTTACTGTGATTTGCGTGGAATAAAATTTACCCTTATTCCAATATATATATATATATATATATATATATATATATATATATATATATATATATATATATATATATATTTTCCATTCCAATATTTTTTTTTTTGGAACCAGGTAAATTGTTTCTGGAATCGCTCCCACTGGGATTCGAACTCCTGACCACTCGGGCCGCATGCATCTCTCTTAACCACTAGGCTAGAGGTCATTTGCTTTTCCATTCCAAAATATATATATATATATATATATATATATATATATATATATATATGTGCAAAGAACTAAAAATAAAAGATAAAGGACAAATACCCAATGAACGATGTTCCACTCGTAACCATAATCCTCCACCGAGAAAGGCTTTCTTCCGGATATTAGCTCCAAAAGAACAACTCCAAAACTATACACATCACTCTTGTCAGTCAATTGTTGGTGAGCATAGTATCTGTCAAACAAAAGTAAGTTCCATTAGGTGTATAGCACAAGAACAAGATCTTTTGTTGGGTGCTTACGGATGGTTCTCCGATACATGAGCTTAATTTCTTTCATAGTTCATACATCATCACTATAATTGGCATAATCACCTAAGCCTTTTTTTTTAATGAAAATGAGGTTCGCACTGATGAGCAACAAAATGTTTTAGAAGGTTATAGTAAAATGTAAAACTACATTCAGTGCTCTCAATATGTTGCTTGAATATGGATACGGATAGGGGATACGATACTTACAAAAGTACTTGCCTATGTTGCATGAATATTGACACGGACATGGGTATGGACACAAAACAGATACTTATACCATTTTACCATGTCGGTGCAACATAGACCCAATGCCTAACCAGTTAGTTTGGTCCAAATTTCTAGCTAGAGACCAATTTCCCTTTAAATCTAGAAGTGGTATTGCTGGACAGAACATATAATGCACTGAGCTTGTCAAGTTAAAAGATATATGCTTACTCTGGATCGAGGTATCCCACTGTTCCACGAGCAACACTAGATATGTGTGTACGATTTTCATCAGCTTGTCTTGACAACCCAAAATCTGAAACCTTCGCCCTCATATGGATGTCTAGTAGAATATTGCTCGTCTTTACATCTCTATGAATGATGCTTGGACTACACCCACTATGCAAGTATACAAGACCTAACAAAAACACAAACAAGGGTTTGATTATATGAGATTGACCATAAATAGAAGGGAGAGAAAAACTAATCCTCTACCTTTAGCAGAATCTTCTGCAATTTGGAGACGAGATAGCCAATGCAAACTCTTCTTTTTAACAGAATCTGGTTTAGCATCCAATTTGGGAACATTAAAAGATCATATGACTACCTAGATGAAACAAGATAACGTACAAAGGAACTAAACAATAGGTATGGTCAGAAACCATGTATGTGATCACGTAGGGTTCCATTGTGCATATACTCGTATACAAGAATTCTTTGACATCCTTCCTCACAATAGCCTACCAAAGGAACCAAGTTTTTGTGATGGATTCTTGATAAGAGAGCAACCTAAAATGATAAACAACAGGTTAGAAAGTTTGGCAGCCATCAAATATTTCTTCAGAAAAATAAAAAGGTTAAAGTTGATTTGTTTATTGCGCACAATCAGCAACAAATTTTGAAACTAAATGTTGTGCTATCTATATGTTTGAACTTTGAAGTGGAAGCTTTAAAATAAGATGATAGTCAAATGGTGACAACTAGTGCTTCTTATGATAGTCAAATAGAGAAACTTGACTTTTGAATATCATGTGATGCAGTTAAAGAAGGAATTTATGGAGTATGAGTTTGATAAAGATTCATGATATTAGAAACATTAGAAGACTAAGGAGAATGTTGTTAAGATATAAAATATTATGAAGCAGAATCCGTCATAAAGTGTTGGAGTGGGTGGGGTTCCCAACCTATGTGGAGAATACCCCGGAGTGCGACGAGCGCCATCCGTGTGTCGGAGAAGCTCGGGGAGTGCATGGATCCAATTTTGGAACATATATGGTAAGAAAATATATGATTGAATTTCCATATTTACTTTGATCATATATTTATGATTGGACCCTTCATATAGTAGCTTTCCATATAATTGGACTTACAATTATGGCAAGCCAATTATGATTGGATTTCCATTAAATATATGATTGATGCATATTGGAAGTTTCCATATATATTGGCCTTCCATGTATAGATTACCAAGGGCTTATAAAAAGGTGATGCATGCTAGTTGAAAAATCATCTCAAAACAAGAGTGTTTTACAATCTTTGTGAGAGAGAGGATTAAGGACTATTGTGAAGGAGAGATTGCTTCGAATAATTTTTTCGGCATCTCTTGTTCTTCGGAGTCCGCAATCAAAATTTTTCTTCTTTCAAGTGAGTTGTGGTGATCCGTGTTGGATCGGGAGGAGCTTGTAGATGGTGTATTCTCTTTATTCCATTAGTGGAGGTTCTTCAGGGTTGGACTCCGATCGCCCCGTAGTTTTTTTCGCAAGGGTTTTTCACGTCAAAAATTTTCGTGTCTGCGATTGTGTTTGGCGTTTTTGGTTTATGTACTTTTGCTCGGTTCTCTCGCAGGACTTTCTGGTTTGGGAGAACGGTTTCCGCGTTTCGTTTCCAACATAGTGGTATCAGAGCCAGGTTCAAGGAAGTGTCAGGAGTTGACAGTCAAACCAGGAAGCAGAGATGGACGCGAAGCCGGTGCGCATGGTGAACCTGAACGGTACCAACTACCATTATTGGCAGAGCAAGATGAAGGATTTGCTGTTCGTCAAGAAGCTGCATCTTCCAGTATTTGTATCCGAGAAGTCCAGTGGCAAATCTGATGAGGACTGAAACTTCGAGCATATACAGGTGTATGGGTACATGCAACAGTTCGTTGACGAGAACGTGTACAACCACGTTGCCAATATTGAGCATGCGAAGACGTTGTGGGAGAAGCTGGAATCTTTGTACACGAAAAAGATCAGGATAAACAAACTGTTCCTGATCTGGATGATGATGGGTCTATGGTACAAAGATGGTGCATCCATTACGGATCACTTGAGTGAGTTCCAGGGCGTGGTGGACCAGCTATCTTCGATAGGAGTCAAGTTCGACGACGAGGTTCAAGGACTTTGGTTGCTATGTACATTGCAAGACTCGTGGGAGACCGTACGAGTATCTATGATCGCTTCTGCTCCGGAAGGCGTGGTCAGTCTGGAGTTTGCCAAGAGCGGGATACTGAATGAAGAGATGCGGAGACGTTCTTAGGGCACTTCATCCACATCCCATCACTCAGAGGCACTAGTTTCAGAGAGCCGCAGAAGGGGCAAAAGTAGGGGTCCAGGTGGTGGCAGAGATAAGAGCAGAGAGAAGTCTAAGGGTCGGTACGAGGACTCGGAGTGTTACCATTGTGACAAGAAGGGCCACATCAAACGGAACTGTTTTGCTTGGAAGAGAGAGAAGAAGGGCAACAAGAGGAAGCAAGATGAGAACACTACACCGGCGGCCTCGATACATAGAGGCGATGTGATCGTCGTAGGTGATGAGGTTATCACAAACCTCGCCTATGATGACAATTCTTGGCTGGTGGACTCAGGGGCTTCAACACACATATCTCATAACAGGGCACTATTTGCCACTTATACGACAGACGACTGTGGAGTATTGAAGATGGGTAATAGAGATGTGTCGAAGGCGGTTGCCATTGAAGATGTGCATTTGAGGACAAAGACGGGTGCAGTTCTTGTTCTCAAAGATGTTCATCATGTCCCTGATATCTGTTTCAACCTGGTGTCGGTTGGAAGGTTGGATGACGAGGGATTCTTCAGTCTCTTCGGAAGGTGAACGTAGTCAGTGATGCGTCTACCGAGTTATTGCACAGACGGCTCGGCCATATCAGCGAGAAGGGGATGAGCTACTTGGTGAACATGAAGGTGATTCCAAGGCTCAAGTCTACAAAGTTGGAGAAATGCACACACTGTTTAGCTGGAAAGCCAAATAGGGTGTCTTTCCAAAGTCACCAAAGTTCAAGAAAGCCGGCGTTGCTCGAGTTGATTCACTCGGATGTCTGCGGTCTTATGAAGGTAAAATCTATTGGTGGTGCTTCTTACTTTGTAAATTTTATTGATGACTGTTCCAGGAAGGTTTGGGTCTATGTCTTAAAGACCAAGGATCATGTGCTGCTCACTTTCAAAGAGTTTCAGGCCTCTGTTGAAAGAGAGACGGGCAAAAAATTATTTTGTGTTCGGTCCGACAACGGCGGCGAATACATTGGTCCCTTTGATGCGTGTTGCAGAGAGCAAGGGATACGACACCAGAAGACTCCGCCCAAGATATCTCAGCTCAATGGTGTAGCGGAGCGCATGAACATGACACTGATGGAGAGGGTGCGGTATTTGCTGTCAGAAGCAAATTTGTCAGACAGTTATTGGGGTGAGGCTCTTCTCACAACTGCTTATGTTATTAATTTATCTTCTAGTACTTCTTTACAGGGTGATGTGCCTGACAAAGTATGGTACGACAAAGAGCCGTCATACAATTACCTGCGAGTGTTTGGTTGTAAGGCCTTCGTGCATGTACCGAAGGATGAGAGGTCCAAACTTGAGCCGAAGACGAGGCAGTACGTCTTTGTCGGCTACGGTCGGGATGAGTTTGGCTATAGACTCTACGACCCAGTGGGAAGAAAGCTCTACAGAAGCAGGGACGTGGTATTCATCGAGGATCAAACCATGACCAACACTCAGGATTCCGAGACGCCTTCTGAGGCTGAGGAATTGCCTGAGTTAGAGTTATTTCGCTTCGAACAGTTTCCAGAGAACATCATAGAGGATCCAGTTATGGGGGAGCCAGTACATGGAGTTGCTCCCAACCTTGATCATCAGCCTGCTGATGGTGGTCAGGGTATCCCTCAGGAGAATGAGCATGCCGGAGAGACAGTTCCTGAAGGGGAGGAGACTGTTGGTATACAGCCAACACCAGTGGCTCCAATGAGAAGGAGCGACAGAGATCGTCGACCATCTACGAGATACTAACCGGGTGAGTATATGCTACTGACTGACGGAGGAGAGCCCGAAAGCTTTGCAGATGCTATGGAAGACGAACACAGGCAGGAGTGGATGCAGGCTATGCAGGAGGAGATGAGTTCCTTACACGCCAATTCCACTTATGAGCTGGTGCGGTTGCCAAAGGGCAAGAAGGCTTTGAAGAATCGATGGGTGTTTAGAGTGAAGCAGACGGATGATGCTACTCGCCTTCGATACAAAGCGAGGCTGGTAGTTAAAGGCTATGGTCAGCGGAAAGGCGTAGATTATGATGAGATCTTTTCGCCAGTCGTCAAGCAGTCGTCTATTCGGGTGGTACTAGCATTGGCAGCCAATTTCGACTTGGAGGTCGAGCAGATGGACGTGAAGATGACATTCCTCCACGGTGATCTTGAGGAGGAGTTATACATGGAGCAGCCAGAGGGATTCTGTGAGAATGGCAAGTCACATTTGGTCTGCCGGTTAAAGAAGAGCTTGTATGGTCTGAAGCAGGCTCCGAGGCAGTGGTACAGGAAGTTCGAGTCGTTTATGGGAAGCATGGTTATGCACGGACGATGTTGGACCATTGCATATTTGTGAGGTACTTTGCCGAGGATGGTTTCATCATTTTATTGCTCTATGTTGATAACATGCTATTAGTGGGTCGGAATGCCACTAGGATAGCAGAGTTGAAGCGCCAACTGGGCGCGGCCTTCTCTATGAAGGATTTGGGTGCAGCAAAGACTATTCTTTGGATGAAGATCAACCGAGAGAGAGAGTCCAAGCTGCTACACTGTCCCAAAAGAAGTACATTCACCGGATACTTCAGCGTTTAGGGATGGACGGATCGAAGAAAGTGAGTTGTCCCCTTGCGGCTCACTTTAAGTTTAATGAGGAGCAGTGTCCATCTACCGAGGACGAAAAAGAAGATATGGAGCGGGTTCCATATGCCTCAGCTGTGGGAAGCCTTATGTATGCTATGGTGTGTACGAGGCCAGACATCGCTCATGCAGTTGGCACAGTTAGCAAGTACCTTTCAAATCCTGGAAGGGTACATTGGAGTGCAGTCAAGTGGATTCTACGATACCTTCAGGGCACTGCTGATTGGAGACTTTCTTTTGGTGGTGACGAGCCGAAGCTGGTTGGGTATATCGACGCTGATATGGCTGGAGATGTAGACACGAGGCGATCGACTTCGAGCTATGTGATGATGTTTGCTGGAGGAGCGGTATCGTGGCAGTCGTGGTTGCAGAAGTGTGTTGCCTTGTCGACGACAGAGGAAGAGTACATTGCGGCGACGGAGGCTTGCAAGGAGTTGCTGTGGATGAAAAAGCTGTTGCAAAAAATGGGACTGAAGCAAGAGCAATATACTTTGCTTTGCGATAGCCAAAGTGCCATTCACCTTGTGAAGAAGCAGACATTTCATAGTCGGTCCAAGCACATTGAGACTCGGTATCATTGGATACGGGATGTGGTTGAGAAGAAGGACGCGATGCTTGAGAATGTTCATACTGATGACAATGGAGCGGACATGCTCACGAAGGTTCTACCAAGGAGAAAGTTTGAGTACTATAGGCGGATCGTCGGGATGACGATTTCCTCCACATAGTTGTGAAGGGAGAGATTTGTTGGAGTGGGTGGGGTTCCCAACCTATGTGGAGAAAACCCAGAGTGCGACGAGCGCTGTCCGTTTGTCGGAGAAGCTCGGGTAGTGCATGGATCCTATTTTGGAACATATATGGTAAGGAAATATATGATTGGATTTGCATATTTACTTTGCTCATATATTTATGATTGAACCCTTCATATAGTAGCTTTCCATATAATTGGACTTCCAATTATGGCAAGCCAATTATGATTGGATTTTCATTAAATATATGATTGATGCATATTGGAAGTTTCCATATATATTGGCCTTCCATGTATAGATTACCAAGGGCTTATAAAAGGGTGATGCATGCTAGTTGAAAAATCATCTCAAAACAAGAGTGTTTTACAATCTTTGAGAGAGAGAGAGAGAGGATTAAGGACTATTGTGAAGGAGATATTACTTCGAATAATTTTTTCGGCATCTCTTGTTCTTCGGAGTCCGCAATCAAAATTTTTCTTCTTTCAAGTGAGTTGTGGTGATCCGTGTTGGATCGGGAGGAGCTTGTAGAGGGTGTATTCTCTTTATTCCATTAGTGGAGGTTCTTCCTGGTTGGACTTCGATCGTCCCGTGGTTTTTTCCGCAAAGGTTTTCCACGTCAAAAATCTTCGTGTCTGCGATTGTGTTTGGCGTTTTTGGTTTGTGTGCTTTTGCTCGATTCTCTCGCAGGACTTTCTGGTTTGGGGGAACGGTTTCCGCGCTTCGTTCCCAACATAAAGATCATTATAAATTCACCAGTTATTCCCTTATTTCCACATGTTAGAACCTAGAATTAGTTCATTAACACTTGTGGAATAGTTTCTTCAACTACGGAAAAATAAGATTGTATGCAAATGCTTATTAGATTTGCAAGTTCCAAGAAACAAATACCCATCCTTAAATAAAAGACTATCATGTTCCAAGGACGATCATATATATGTATGAATTAAGAGTTACATTACAAGGCATACCATGCATTGAATATATGCGGTCGGCCTTATTTTGTGATTCTGATTGTGAATGTGAATTGATTGTTTTACAAGATTGTTATTTTAACAGGATTCCTGTAGATGAGTATTAAATCCAACCAGAAAATAGGATTTCATGAAATAGGACTTCATTGAAGAAAGAGGCTGACCACCCCCGCTAAGCATCAAGATCAACTCTTGCTAACAGGTTATTCTGCTGAATGAAAATCAAACGACGCTCCTAGAGGGAATAAACATTGAGAAAAGGAACAAAAGTACCTCGTTAACAAATTGCTGAGTTCCATGACCAGACAGATCAGCCGACATCTTGACTGCGATTTCCTTACCATCTTTCGTTTTTCCATAGTAGACTGAACCAAAGCTTCCTTCACCAATCTTTTTTGAAAATTTGCCTGTGGCGTCTTCTATATCAGCTAGAGATATGTAGCAAGCTACATCTAGGCCATCATCTAGGACCAAAGATGAACCTCTTATAATAGAATAAGGGGTCGAAAGTTTAGACATGATGCGGAAAGAATCACCTGCATGAGATAACATGAATGTATTATTATGATCGAAAAACAAGAATCAGTTTTTCAAGGTTCCAGGGTCACATACACTTCTTCTCATTGTTCTCATCCTGGAGAGGCTTCCTATGACGATTCCTTCGCATCCAGATGCAGCCTAGTAGAAGAAATGTGAAAAATGCAGTTGCCCCAATGGCAATGAAGAGTACAAATTTGAAATTGCTCTTGTGGTGTCCACTTGGGTTTAATCCAGGATTGCCATCATATCTGAAAGTAAGTTGCTATGAACAATTACTGTTCTGTTTTATTTGTCAGAAATAACCTATAATATGTCCTAATTGTCTTAAGCCCATGATGTGCATTGATGAGTATCCTGTTTCAAGGTTAGCTTTGACATGTTTCTGTCAGTCCTGACAAGAAAGCAACTGTATCGATTCAGTTCGGTTCAGGTTTGTTGAATCTATTTTAGGGTTTGGCTTCTACTCCATAGTCCATAGAGCAAAATTTCATCTACTGGAAGTAGTCAATGTGACCATGTAAATGTTTACCACAAGAATACTAATGAAGTTCAATGGAAAATTAATTTGGGATGCCTCAGTCAATTAAAGCCAGCCTAAGTCTTATGCTTGTGGTTCAGTATCTATAGTGGATCTTATGCATGTACATATGAAGATTTAATAGTGACGGCAAATCCATGCCAATGAGTCGATGAAACCTATAATACATTTATGAAGAAGCAATTTTATCATACTTACATGAATATGAACTTTCCACTTAACAATGCTGGAGGTACATTTCCACTCAAAAGGTTATTTTGTACATACCTGTAATATATCATATCATTAGTGTCGAAAGTGGAGGCTACTTTTTTACCAGAATAAGATAAAATTTTATTAGGCTCTTGGCCAATATTTATCATATTACAAAGCATGTCAAATTACATTATTAACCCCTAGAAACAGAAAATATATCTAATAAATGCTTAAAACAAAAATAACTAAGTTTTTCTTCAATACGCCACCGCAAGCTAGAACTTAGTGAAAGCGAGTCCGGCTTGGAAAAACAAGAAAAAAAGAAAAAAGTAGGAAGGGGCTTCGTCACCGAAGAAATATTGCAAGAAACCATCTGAAGGAGGCTAGGGCTCCGGAATAGAAGAAATACTAAAAAATATTTAATACTATGTATAGGAAGTCGGGTCTGCGGAAACAAATAAATTCCGAAAGAAGTAAAATAGAGATGGTGCGAAATCTAGAAATAAATCATCCAAAGTAGCTGTGACTCCGAAAAAAGAAATCTTGAAAGAAATATCCAAAGTACTTCAGGGCTCTAAAATACGAGAAATCCAGAAGAAAATATCTTCAAGTAGGCCGTGAGCAATCCCAGAAGAAATATATGAAATATGTCGGGCTCAGAAAGACGAGAAATCCTGAAAGAAATATCTGAAATATGTTGGGGTTCGGTAGGGTGAGAAATCCCGGAGAAAATATCAAAAGTAAGTCGGGGCTTCGAAAACAAGAAGTCCTAGTAGAAACTATTTGAAGAAAGTCAGGGCTTTGTAAAGCGAGAACTCCTGTAAGAAATCATCCAAATTAGGCTCGGGCTTCGAAAAGCGATAAATTCTGGAAGAAATCATCCAAGAGAGCCGAGCTTCAAATACCAAAGAAATCCAAGAATAAAACAAAGACGAAACTAAGCTACCGAAGAAATTTGAAAAATCTGTGCTCGAAGTAGCCATCGAAGATGCGGCTACAGACATCGCCAAGAAAAGGTAGCTATCAAGTATGAAACTAGCGAAGGAAAGGAGGAGAAGTCCTAGGAAGAAAACCTAGGGTTTTGATATCATGTTTAAAGTGGAGGCTACATTTTGACTAAAATGAGATAAAAATTTATGAGAAATGCTAACCAATATTTATAAGATTTCAAAACATGTGAAATGACGTTACTAAACCCTAGCTAGAAAGAGAAAATACATCTAATAAATGCTAAACATAAAAATAACTAATTTATTCTTCAACAATTAGAAAATAATTAGGCAAGAAATGACAAATGTATATAATATATGAACTGTGAATAGTATACTTATTAACACCACGAAATAATCCTATCAAACTAATGGCAATAATAACCATGGAGAGTTTATAATTGAAAAATCTATTGTTCTCCCGAATAAAATTTCCATACTAGTACATACAATTCTCTTAAGTTTGGCAGCTCCCCGAAGTAAGATGGTAACTGACCGGTCAATCTATTGTTCTCCAGATGCCTGTATATTTTCAAATTGAAAAAATGATGGACATAGTGAATCAAATTTAATAAAAGACTATATGGTCATTTATAGGTATTGAAAACAAGAACATACACAATGGTGAGATTCTTCATACTGCTCATATCAGGAATCGACCCATTCAACATATTGCCATCCAACCACCTAAAGCATCTTGAAGTAAAGGACATTAGCCACACGATTCGAAGTAAGAAATTAGATATAGAAACAATGGACCGAAAACAGAGCTTACAGTTCTGTTAACTGGTCCATCTGCTTTATTTGCGATGGTATCACACCCTTCAAGTCCTCATTAGACAGAACTCTGAATCAGTTGAAGAATTCAAAAGTTAGAAAGTTCCGTCTTTCATTGAACCAGAATTCTGAGATGTCAAGCAATTCTAGAGTTACATTTTCGTAATCCTTGATGGCAAGGTTGAGCTACAATTTACCCAGTCCCACTGAGCAGGGATGCAAGGATCACCATCTTCAAACCTCCATTCACCCCTGGAAGAAAGAGATCCAAGTGCATCCAAAACAGCAGCTTCCAGTCACAATAAGCATGACTAGTTAGCTCATTAGAAGTCCAGTAACAGAAGACATTTTTTTAAAGGATTTTTTCCAAACTGAAGAATAAAGAAGGGTTCAAAGTTACCATCCTGGATAACCGTCTTTGGGATGATCTGCACATATTTGCTGATTTCAATTGCATTTAATAGTGGGCCGAGAGTAGAATCCCGAGTCTTGGAGAATTGAAAAGAAAGTACAAAATCCAATGATATGTTCATATAACTGGGTTCATAGAGAGCATAACTTCCATTTGCATTCTCCGCAATATTTACTATAATATCATTATATCCAGGAACGTATGGTTGTCGCATCCTAAATTTCCGAGTCACTTTCTTACCCAAGTCTTCAATTTCTGCTAAATAAGCATAAGCTCGGGCATTAGCTGGGAAGCCCTCAAGATCTAACCTATATGACAGGCTCCCTCTTGTTCCAACAACAGCAGTCTGCATTACCTTCAGTGGAGGAAATTCTCGTAGACCTGTAGTTATATTTTTTGTAGTACTAATTCTTTCTGTTCCAGGAGCCATCCCCACAAGATAGTTCTGCCTTCTTTCCAGATCCGACTCCCATATTCGATCATAAGGGTCATCAGGATATCTGTTGCAATAAACTTGTTATGAAATGTATGAAAAAGGGAAATTGATGAAAGATGGATAAAAGTAAGGCGATAAGCCTAATGCATGGAATGGATTAAATTAGTAAAGTTTGCCAAGCGACAGAAAAAAACAGTCTAGATAAATTGTGAATGATTTCATTACAACCAAAACCTAGATAAATGTGAAAGATTTCATGACAATCAACTTGAAATGAGGCATTTACATCAGGCATGAAAACTATTGACGATGCACGTAATACATATAGTTGACAAGATTATCAAATATTAGATGATACGTCTCCATTGTCTAGATTATTGATACAATCTATGTGGAACCAAATTTCTCAATAATTAGCCAAAGAGAGATAAAATCACATTCAAGCTGTTAACTGACAGAGTCAATATAACTCACTTTTTCAAGAATTATTCAGGCAAATGAGTACTTGCCCAGCGTAGGAATTTAGAATGTTTGGTACCTACATTCATTCATTCTAGGTAGGGCACTTCCAATCAGGTATGACACTGTGACCACATTCCTGAGGACTTCACCAAAATCAATCACATGATTGTGTTGCACAACGTAGTCAATACACACATTGCCCATAACATACCCTCA
This sequence comes from Iris pallida, assembly GCA_029216955.1. Taxonomy (NCBI): domain Eukaryota; kingdom Viridiplantae; phylum Streptophyta; class Magnoliopsida; order Asparagales; family Iridaceae; genus Iris; species Iris pallida. The sequence goes on from JANAVB010008599.1 coordinate 13,550,661, forward strand.
CAGTTTATGACATTAATTATTACTATCTTATAGAAGTGAATAGTCGTCGCCATCTGTTATGTCAGTCAATATCATCATGTGTGAATGTCTGTATCATCATGTGTGAAACATACATAAGGCTACTTGCTAGGAAGCACGAACACCAAAAATGTGGGCCGTGTCGGACACGTATTGGACACAAGCAGGACACTCCAAAATACACAATGACACACCAAAATAGGTGCCATACCCATATATCCATGTCTGTGTAACGTAGGCGCAGAAGTAGGTACTGAAACACATTAAACAAAAGATGCGAGGGACTAAGAAAACATGGATAGAGAATGGTTAAAAGTATTTAACAAAACCCCCTTTTGTAGGGTTGTCCCCCTAATGACCTTATAAAAGGACAATGCTAGCATTAGAAGGTATTCTATTAAGAAATAAGTAGTTAAAAGTAAAAACAGTCTTAGAGCCTACATTCAAATTAGCATTACCAAAAAGACATGCTTAATTTCAATTCTTCAATTAGCTCCAGATGATATTGAGGTTATAAATATCATGGACCGAACAACACCTACCTTATGGGATCAATGTTCATGGCACCGAAGTTTATCCTCGCAGCGACCTTTAGGAAGAAAGCATCCTCATAGTCTGTCATATACATTGAAAGATTCAGGGGCCGCAGCTCAAGAGTGGATATGAAAGGGTAACCAGTGGATGTGCAGCACAAACAAACATGCACAGAAGCAGACGCTGCCCTAAATATCAACTCCTCAACATAGATTCTTGAAGCATCTTTAATTGTCACAGTAGCCCATTCTGTGCTGTCAATGTAGAGCTTAAACATAGGATATGGGCTTCCAGAATCAGAATCACCATACAAAAATGTTGCGCGCACCAGGTATCGTCTTCTTTCTGTAGTATTCAAACTATAACAATACTTCCTACTATCTGCCGGGAAGTATCTGTAGAACTTGTATTGTGGTTTAATATCACTTGAGCTTCGTACTTCTGCCACTTTACCATTCCGTCCAGCATCCGATACCCAACGCAGTCCAGTAGTTGGGTCAGTGTAATTGCTTTCTCCTCCACAATCTATGCTAACAAAATCTGCAGACCAAGTGGAGGTTCTTACTTTAAATTATATATCTTCCTTATGACATCCTGGATTAAAATAAGGCTAGTTTGCAACTAAATATCTTGAACTTTCCACAATTTGCAAGTTGATACCCTAAAGTACCAAAATTAATAACTTGCTAGCATGAAGTATTATAATGAGCAACTAAATACCTTGAACTTTTCCGAATTTGCAACTTGCTACCCATGTGCCGTTAATGATGGTACCCTTCATAGTTTCATATTTCTTTACCCTACCTTACTAGCATAGGATAGCAAGTTGTAAATCGGTGAAAGTTCAAGGTATTTAGTTACCAATTATGATGGTTCAGGGTAGCAAGTGGCTCATTTTAATAGTTTCAACTTGCAAATTGTGGAAAGTTCAGGATATTTAGTTGCAAATTAGCCTTAAAATAATCTTCATAAGATAGCACAACATTAGAAGTTATGAGAAATTGATGTCTTACACACTATGTTATTAGTACCATACGATACACACTACGTATCATCTGATACGATACGATATACTACCATTTCGTTACATATCGGTTGATCCAATATAATACATATAGGATAACAGGTAGTATCAGCTTTTTAGTTGAGTTATGCATATAATGTATACATAAGAACATGGATTTTAGAACCAGATAGACATGTAAGGATGAAAGATATAAGAAAATTATGCGAAAATTATATTAAATATGTTTCTATATGGATTTCAACGTATAGAGATGAACTCCTACACTTACTGTGTATCAAACTATATACGATACAATACACAAGCAAATCAATACACGATATATATCGGTAGTTGACAACCTATCTTACAAGAGGATAAAAGTGGTTTCACTTACTTTTTAGAACAACAAAGAGAACTCAATCTTCGAAAAGTAAATATCAGATTGTGTGGATATTACAAAGGAGTTAAATCTTGGCTAGTGCTGAACAAACTAACATAGCTTCTTCCTCAATGCAGGGTAAATGTTTTGCTTGTTACGAGGCTGCAAAGTCTGGCAAAAGGAAATTCATTTTGGGGCTTAACTAGATCAGTGAAGGGCTATTGTAAAACTTGTATTGCTTTGTTCTTCTTAAATAACAACAATAATTCCAGTTGGTCTAGATAAAAATAAAATGTTAAATAGATAGTGACCTGGTGAAGGAAAAGGCAGGTGCCAATCCTATGACCAAGAGATTGAGGTCTGTAACTTTAAGGAAACATGCTCACAATAGTTGTCTTTCAGAATTTTTATGTACTGGTCTTACTCTAGGTCTTTCTATAAATAGTGCCCTCCTAAACAAACCTAATGTATGCCACTATTGTGAACAGCCTATTTCAAAGGATAGTATAACCTTGCAGTGATTCATTCCCATGAAAAATCTTGAGTTTCTGGTTCACGGTAAATGGATGCTTCGTTATGCACACTAGTACAATTAGTTAATGCTTGTAGTTTCTTGTTTGAGACTAAACGATTCTAGTTTCTAAAATTTGTGTATGAGATATTGACAAATCGTTACGCATTATAGCAGCACACGAATGAAAATAAGTAATATCACAACCTTCACCTAATTACCAAAACAATCTACCATCCATATACCTATATATCAGATGGATGAACATGAGGCCTACACCTCTTTATCCAGATATTATCTCCAAGATGTAGCTCCTAACTTCCAGTGGAGTTGGAAGCTCAAATATCGTAATTTTTAGAAAATAACCAATCACAGACAAAAGAACAGTCACACAATCACAAATTACACGGGGATTTAACAAGGTTCCTCCAATGTGGGCTACATATTTCACTCAACAATTATAGAAACCTTCAGCTCCCTCTCTGGCTCTTCTTGTGAGCCCTGTATCCCAAAACCGGAAATACAACACAACTATTTATAGACATATCTGATACCCTAAATCTGAAAAGTAGGATGCCTGATTCTTTTGTCTGTTTTCCATTCATCCTTACTACCTAGGAAGCACAGGCACTCCAAAAATTCATTCCTTGTACAATATCTCATTTGGGTCGGCCACGTACCGGACATGGCATGGATGTCCAAAATACATCAGGACACACCAAAATAGGTGACAAATCCATGTGGCTGTTTTCAAACAGTGTCGTTAGGTATTTGTGCCCGTGCAGCATAGCTTACTATAGCAATGCCTTTGGGCTGAGGAAATCAGGTTCCAGACACAACATTACTGTAAACCATAAGGGAAATAACTTTCTTTCCCAGAAACTTCAAGATAATAAAAAAGAAAGTACCAAATTCAGCATCAGTCTTCTTATCAGTAACAACCTCCAAATCAATTTTTCAGCTGTAGTAAACACAATCATGCTGTTGGAGCACAACAGAAATAAATCCAATAAATCAGAGAACACCTCAGAGAAAATTCATAACCTCAAAGACGGAATTTACGTGGTTCAGCCAAGATGCCTACGTCCACGGGCGAGGGTGATTAAGTTCCACTATGAAGAACAAAAAGAATTACAATAGTTCTCACAACACTTTTCTCCTTAATCTCAAGAATTCTCTAACACAAAGATAAAGAAAACTTATTCAACATCTTTCATTGAGCTTTCTCATCAAGTGAATAAAAAATGGTGGTCTTCACTGAGGAATTCTGTTCTTGGTTATTGAACTGTTGTTGTTATAACAGTTGCAATAGCAGGAAAACACATCAAACCCAATAGATAAACTCATGTAAGAAACCAGATAGCAGTAATATGTTGAGTTATCAACAAAAGTTTGTAACATAGGTTTATACCTTTTTCTTGACCAACAGCATAGGCAATCAGTAGCAGGAACACAAGAAGCAAACAAGAGAAAGTTCCCATTGCTAAGCTTGAGCAACCTTTTTTATTTTATTTTTTTATTTTGAGACTAAGCTTAAGCTAGTATGTACTCAGTTGCAACCCATATAAATAAACGTGTAATATTAAGAAGATTCTGAAAAGAAAGCTTACCCATGATGGCACTATCAACTTTCAAAGTATCAAGCACCCCTTCCACTTGACTCTTGAGCATCTACTTTACTCCCAAACATAAGATAACTATTTGAAATTTTGTCATCATACTTCTTATGCCTTTACATAATGCTGATGATTCAAAGCATGCCTATTTGTTCCTGACCCTTCAGTACACCCCCAACATGTTCACTTAAAACCAGCCCCCCGCACTACCACTAGGCTAGTGCCTTAGGGACACTTCAAACCAATTGAAAAGTTGTTTCTTTTCGTTATTTGGTAGCCACAAACTTGGAAACTATTTTTCTGATAGAAAAATAGGAAAAAAGATGGTTCCTCTCAAAATCCATGGGATTGGTTTTTCCTTCTCCTTTTTAAGCAATTATTACAAAAATTTAGGGCGACAATAGCCCTACTCAAATGTGTTATTGCTTATTTTATCCATACTTTTGAATTTTTATAATGTTATTTTTATTTTAAAACGCAAGGATATTATTGGAACATTGATATATTTTTTTCTTTCCTTTTATGTACCAACCAAATGCTGGAAGGAAAATCAAATGATCTTTCGTGAATGCCTTGCTTGTTTTACCAAACACAGTAGAAAAGATCTGACATGAATTCTAATTTTCCATCTTCATGGAAAAGACAAGGAAATTGATCTCCCTTCGGATAACCAAACAAGGCCAAAAAATACGACGAGGGCTTTAATGCTTGGACACTTCACAAAAAAAGGACTAAATATATGTCTAAAACTAAATTTTCATTGTGCATCTCCACGTAAAATCATGACAAAGTTTATATTTTTATTGAGTGTTTGGCACATCGGATAATATGTATTCGGCCCAAAGTGAACAATAATATATGTGTATATGAAGGAGGTTTTATGTAGTGTGAACAAATATGAACATAACTGTCCCAAAAGGAAAGAAAAAAGTGATGCTAAAATGGATGGGGGTAGAAGAATGATATAAAGCAAAGAGAATAAAGGGGGCAAATTACAAGGACATAAACCAGGGATGTGTGACATGTGTCTGTAGAGCCCATTGGAGAGCCTTGAGGGATCATTTTGCCTTTAGGGTTTTGGTGGGCCTTTCACATCTTGTACAAACTCGACGTATATGATCAGTGGGAAGTAAAGTGTGATTAGATGTTCACTTCCTTGCTTTGCTTAGTCCCTAATTGTATGGCTCCTTTCATATTTGATCAGATTAGTTAATAGTCATGACAGGAATTTTAGGAATAATTTGTTAAGAGACTAATATATTCTTATTCTACAGGAATCCTATAACAACTACGGTCACAATTGTAGAGTTTTTTGTGCCATCATCGTAGAAGACTTTACCGTGATATCAGAACAATCCAATGATTCGTCTAAATGCCGCTTAGTCGGACCATTCTCAGTAGACGTGACCCAGTGTCGTGGTTTGGGAAGTCCTACCGACCCTGTCAGCAAGGACAGAACTAGGAACCTGAGCTGGGGTGGACTAGAGTGAATTAGGATGGACTAGATATAGCTGGGCTGGAGCCCACCCCAGTCCCTCACATGGGTCCTCCCTTGCTTGTCAGTAGAGGAATCAGTTTGGAGTTGAGGTGGGCTCGATCTAGTTCATCGATTTTTTTTCATATCAGTCAGTTCACATCCCGTACCCCAGCTCGAGCTGATGGTTCCTCCCTTGGACTATGTTGTTGCACCCTTCTCAGGCAAGTAGGCAAGTCAACAGAAGGAGGCACAGATATGCGACATGATCGGCGATGAAGAGTTGGTCCTCCCTTCGAGGGCGTCGGCCAAGCTCTGGTTGTTGAGGAACTCCATTCATTTGACGTTACACATGTTAACTTCCAGAAGGAGTACCGAGGCAAGAGAGGCCGTTAACCGTGTCACTGCAGACAGAGGCAGAGCTACAACAGAACATGGATGGGCTGTAGTCCGGACCAAAATTTTGAAAAAAAATTATTATTTTTTTTTGAATTTTTTTAGTCATATTTTATTCTCTTATTCGGATTTGAAATATGCAACAATTAATAGAAATTTTTTTTTTTAAAATATGGTACTTTAGACGGTGTGACAGTGTCCTTATATCGTTAAAGTTATATCTACAGAAAATTTTATATAGAGTTATAAAATTTAGATGACGTTCAATTTTTTTTTTTATGGCACCAAGTCTAGAATTGTGTTAGGCGCCATCTAAGATGGCACAAAGTCTAGAATTGTGTTGGGCGCCATCTAAGATGACGCCGTATCCCCTTCCTAGTAAATATTCAAAACTTGTCATTTTGTGTATAAATAGTGGCGGATCCAGAATAAAATTCTGCTGGGGGCATATAAGGGAGTTCGGATACGACGCCTCCAAATTTTTTTTAAGGAGCCGTAGAAATAGAAAAAATGGAAACAAGAGAAGAAGAGGGTTACTAGGAAAGAAGAAACAGAAAAATTCATATAGAGGGAGAAAGTTTATCTAATTTGCATAAAAGATGATAACTTTGAAATATTTACAAAAAAGGGATCCGGCGCCAGCCAAAAAAAAAGAAAAAAAAAAGAAATCAGGCGCCAGAGAAAAAATTTATTAAAAAACACATTCTCAATTCTGGCGCCAGTTGCACTGGCGTCCAACTCAAAAAAAAAAAATTTGGTTTTATTTTTCTGTTTTCTTCGTTTGGTTTGTTTTAGATTGGTTTGATTTTATCTTTTAGTTTGATTTTGTTTAATCTTCTAGTTTAGTTTTATCTATTAGTTACTTTGTTATTATCTGTACTATGGATAATAACAAAATAGATCAGTTAATATTTTTTTTTATATATAATCATTTTATATTAACTAATAAATTTTGTTATTATCTATATTAGTTAATATACAAATATGTTTGTATTTTAAATAATATGGATAATAACAAAATTTATTAGTTATTGTACAAACTAATTTGTATATATTTATTTTTATTGTATATATTTATTTGTATATATTTATTTTTATTTTATGTATATATTTGTATACGAATATATTATTTGTATATGTTAGTGTTATTTTATATATTAATTTATTGTTATTTCTATTTATTTGTATACTAATATATTAGTTTGTTATTATCTATACTAATTAGTATAGTAATTTATTATTATCTATACCACTATATTAATTTTTTTATATGAAATTTGTTATTAATACAAAAAAATGTACAAATTAATTTGTTTATAAATACATATATCTATTTATTTTTATATACTAATTTGTATATTAAATATATAGATAATAACAAAATTTATTAGTTAATATAAAATTACTATATACAAAAAAATATTAACTGATCTATTTTGTTATTATCCATAGTACAGATAATAACAAAGTAACTAATAGATAAAACTAAACTAGAAGATTAAACAAAATCAAACTAAAAGATAAAATCAAACCAATCTAAAACAAACCAAACTAAAAAAATCGAAAGAAAAAAACCATTTTTTTTTTGAGTTGGGCGCCAGTGCAACTGGCGCCAGAATTGAGAATGTGTTTTTTTAATAATTTTTTTCCCTGGCACCAGTTTTACTGGCGTATGAAATTTTTTTTTTTTTGACTAGCGCCAGTTGCACTGGCACAAAATTTCCTATTTTGTAAATATTTCAAGTTTATCCTCTTTTATGTAAATTAGATAAACTTTCTCCCTCTGTATGAATTTTTCTGAAGAAGAAAAGCTTTGTGGTGTGAGACTTGCTGTGAAACAATAAAGCAAGGATGTGTTGTGTTGTATTGTGTGGTGTGGGACCCACCACCCTTCAAATTGCTTTGCTTCTTATGTTTTGTTTTCATTGATAGTGGTGCACGCCAGCTATTGGCATGTTGCTGTTGTTTACGGATTTTTTTTGGTTTTTTTTTTAAGGGCATCACATTTTTTACTAGGGCTAATCCAAAAAATATTCAAATTTTTTATAAGTTTGCCATCCATTTTTTACTTGGAACTAGTCCAAATTTTTTCAGCAAGTGGGACTGCCAACTTAATAGCAGTCCTAGAACTGCAAGCAAGTTGGCAGTCCTAACATTATGTTAGGACTGCCAACTTGGCGATAGTCCTAGGACTGCCAGCAAGTTGACAGTCTTGACATATGTTAGAACTGTCAACAAGTTGGCAGTTCTCGAAAAGGGATGCGGAGGGAGACGGCGGAAGGAAGCGGAGGAGGAGGAAGGAAAGGAGGCGGAGGAAGGAGGAGGAAGGAGGCGGAGGAGGAGGAAGGAAAGGAGGCGGAGGAAGGAGGCGGAGGAGGAGGAAGGAAAGGAGGCGGAGGAAGGAGACGAAGGAGGCGGAGGCGGTGGTTGCTGGTAGTGGCGGTGGCGCCGCCGCTGGAGGAAGGAGGAGGAGGAGGAGGAAGGAGGAGGAGGAGGAGGAAAGAGAAGAGAAAAAAAATCCTAATTTTTGGGCTAGTCCCAAGCAAATTGTGGGCAGCCCCTAGCAAAATCTCCACCTGCTTGGGCTGCCCCCAAGTAAGGGCTACCCTCCAAGTAAACAATGTGGTGCCCTTAGATTTTTTTTTTCTTTTCAAAGTTTCGCTTTCACTGGGGGGCCCAACCCCAGCGCTGCTGCTCCTGCAATTGGTTCACAAAATATGCTCTAGTACTATTTTTGGGTGGTGCTATTAACACTTCTAAAATGTTATTCTGCACTCCTTTTTAATTTTTCATCATTCAAAATTTAATTTTATTCCTGCATTAAATATGACATTGATTTATACATGCATAGAGGAAGGAGTGTATGATGACATTTTAGGAGTGCCAATAATGTTAATGAAAGAATAAATTTTGAATTTAAATGATAAAAAATTTAAGAGAAGTACAGGATAACATTTTAGGAATATTAATAGCAATACTCTATTTTGTCTCCTCCTCGCAATACTCTATTTCAAGTTCTACTCTTGTTCAACTATTTTTTTTTTCTTTCCTTTTCTTAGCACGTTAGCTAAGTTCGTTCGGGAAAGGCTTGCACGGGTCTTCGATGAGAAAGTTCGTGTGCCGTATGGAGTGAAGTGTAGGCAAAATACTAAGTCCATGTCAAGTGCGATCAAAGCGAAGATCGATTGCTATCATGTCGACATCTAAATGGTGATCGAGGAGCGGCCCGGATTGACCAAGGAGAGACCTAAGACACCAAGAGAGGCAAGAGCAAGGAGTTGAAGTTGGAGCGTACACGCATACAGCTCTTAGAGAGAGGTATGACAGACGCAGAATTATAAGTGGAGCAAAATCAAGTAGATGATGATGAGTTCTCTTATGGATTGGAAATTGATGTTGCTAATGCCATGCCGCTATTCTGAGAGAAACTTAGTGAGTAACGATATAAATTTGTGGAGGAGCACAAGGCGGTTCGTGCGGAGATTGAGAAACTCTGTAGAGGTCGCGAGATGGCTCGTGCGGAGATTGCACGAGGAACTCAAGGCCATGACTACGACCCTAGAGAAGGCTATCGCCAATGATGGAACTTCGAGTAGGGAGGCAGAACCAAAGGCGAAGTATCCTCGGCCAAAATCCTTTAAAGGTGCTCGAGGCGCGAAGGAAGTGGATATCTTCCTATGGAACATAGAGCAATATCTTAAGGTGCTTCGCATCAAGGATGAGACCGATAAGGTAAACACTGTGTCTCTTTACTTTACCGATGATGCTATATTGTGATGAAGTGTTGAGGTGGCATCGTAGGTGCATGGAAAAAGAGAAGACTTTGTGATCGACTAAGACTTGGAAATATTCCAAGAAGGAGATCAAGACCCAGTTCTACCCAGAGAATGTCATCTTCATTAGAGGAGGATCTTACGACAACTCAAACACACTGGTTCTCCTAGAATTTTCGGCCGTTGAGAAGGCGCTATTCAGGTTTTGAACATGTTGCCTTTCCAATTCTTGTTTCGTCCACAGTTGCAACCCATGAAGGATGAAGAATACATGGTCTTCTTCTCCCATATTAGTGATGGCAAGCTTGAGCCGAGTAGACATTTGATGCACCGATATTAAAATATATACATAGAATTATTGTATTCAAAATATACACATTTTTAATCACAAAATATGCATAAAATTGAGGTTTTACATAATTGCATAAATATTTTTCGGTTTTTTGTTTTGGATAGAAATCGAACCCATGACCGAAATCGAAACCGAGTAAGGAATTTTAGTATTTTCAAACCAAAATCGAACCAATTTTTTTCAAACCGAATCGAATCTCTTACTTATTCGGTTAGGTTCGGGGTCCAAAATCGAATAATGCTCTCCCTATCCTTACCTTGATCGATTCGTTGTGGTATACATTGATAATATCGTCGTGTACTCAACCACGATGGAGGAGCACGTTGAGCACTTGAAGGCAATCTTCTGGGTACCAAGGGAGAACCAACTGTTTATGTGCTCCTTTTCTCAAGATGAGGTGCCATTCATGGTACATTGGATAGTGCGTGTCAATATATGATGGAGGAGACAAAGGTTAAGGCCATATGGGAGTGGAAGAATCTCACCAAGCTAACGGAGCTATGATTATTCCTAGGGACTGGCAGACTAATATCGATAGTTCATTCATGGATACTCTGCTGTAGCCGCACCTCTCACAGACTTGTTGCCGAAGGATTGAGCATAGAGTTGGACGTCCAAATGCGAGTAGACATTTGATGCACCAAAGAGGGAAGTATCAGAGAAGTCGTTCCTAACTATGTCGGATTACTCCAAGTCGTTTGAGGTTCATACCAACGCATTCGACTTCGTCATTGGTGAGTGTTGGTGCAAGATGGACACCCCATCGTATTGGAGGGCCGCAAGTTAAATGACACAAAGTAGCGTTATATGGTACAAGAGAAGGAGATGACCGCATTAGTACATTGCTTGCAGACGTGGCATCACTATCTACTCGACATCAAGTTCGTGGTAATAATGGACAATATCACCACGAGCTACTTCTATACTCAGAAAAAGCTATCTCCAAAGCAAGCAAGGTGGCAAGATTTCTTGGCCGAAATTGATATGGCGATGCGATACAACCTGGACAAGGAGAACCACATGGCTGACGCACTAAACATGAAGGCCGAGCTAGCAACGATGTACTTTCTCAAGGGAGATATACCGAAGCGTGTCTTTTTTAGTTATGGATAAGGACCCATTGACACAGTTTGGTGAAGCTCGCTCACTAAGGCAAGAAGCGAAGGTTTTGGCTAAAAGACATGCTTCTCTATAAGAAGGGTGACAATGTGGCCGTGCCCAAGTGGGGTGGCTTATGTAGGTGGGCTGTCAAAAAATCCTATGACACTAAGTGGGCTAGACATCCAGGTAAAAAGAAGATATTAGTGTTACTAGAGTCCACCTACTATTAGCCTCACAAACGCGAGGACATGAAAGATTATGTGCTGTCACGTCCCAACCCAGAAAATTGCTCGTGCTTGCATCGATTTATCCGAATCGTTCGTCATCACTGGGGTGTGATGCCATACGAGTCTGGAGTTGCACTCGTACAAGACTAGATGACAAGTTCTCAAATTGTTATCTTTGATTTGATATTAGTAGTGGAAGAAATATAGTATATATAAAAAAAATTCTTTTTATTGATAATTGAACTATGGTTACAAAGGCTTTCAATAGCCCAACTGAATTTGCCGGATTGGCTTACAACACACATGTTCTCTCTTGCCCACAAAGGATTTTACCGTTCCATACATCATGTCTTCTATAACTCGACCGCATCATCCTGTTGCAAGTCCGAGCGTCAATGTGATCGCACACCTAAATACGCTATGGTATTCCATGCCTCAGCACGCTCAAGTGAAGCTCCGCCGCGAGCAGACCATTCCCTGAACCTGCAAGCAATCTGGTGGAAGATCAGTACTAATCCTCTCGCGTACTGATCAGAGACCCACTTTGCTAAATCAACATTAAGTAATGTATTGAATCATGCATCATACAAGTTAGTGATTTTTCTATCTTAGCTTTAAGGTATGTTTCATGGCATATTAGAAAGCAGTAAAGCATGTTATCATGACAAGCATGTTATGTTTGATTTATGTAAATAAGCAAGCAAGCAACATACAATTCTCGTGTTCCTTCGTGGCGAATTTTACCGACTCAAGACATTCGCCCTTGCGTCGATGCAAGGTGAATACCTACTATTCTTTTCCTGTCATGTTATAAGTGACCGTCAAGCAGGATCTTTGTGCCTGCATCATTCAGCTCACCGGCCCATATTTATATGAAGATTACTGACGTTCACAAATGTCAGAACGGACTTATGTTTCTCAACCGACATTGCGACGCTACCCATTCAGCCTAGGTTACGATCCTTACTGAAGGTCCCACAATGCATCAGTGCTCACAGGCACGATTATTCATTCCTCCTAGGCCGAACAGTCCCGATGCCCCGGTGATCTATTCGAGAAAACAAACCCGTGCACGGGTTAATTCACAGTCCATTTGATCATGCAACATGCACTCCTCATACAACCAAACATAGTCTTGAGTCAGAAACTCAGACTTCACGTCGTCTTGCATTTCTCTTTCTTTCAACTTTCTCACTCTTTCTATGTTCTCACATTCTTTGTACGATTTTATTCTTCGTTTTAATGTTCTATGGCATTATGCCCCAAATCAATGTTCGTCAAGCGAACGCCCCGAAGGTCCCGAACATTCCGAGACACTATGCCACATTCGATAGTTTCGTCACATTCATGTCACAAATGTTCTCTTCGTAATGAAGACATCTTTTATGATTTTCGTGCACGTACGCACGCTTTGACATAATTGTTCTCTATTCTTTGAGTCGTGCATGCGATGCTCGCCTCGATACCGTAATTCCATATTCTTATGCCTTAGTGTTCAATGTTCATGGCTCGTGCACTAGGGCACTTGTCTTGATAGTCTTTTAATATGCTAGCCTTCTAACTTGTGTGCGGGGGCACGAATGACTTGTGCGCTGAGGCACTCGTCGATATAGTTATCCCATGTTCTTATGGTTTGGGCACCGAGGCGCTCGTCGTTGCGGTGTTTTGATGTTCAATAGCGACTCGTGCATTTGATGCATGTTTTATTACAATTGTTCTATCTAGTGTTCGACACACACTACGATCTTTCTATCGAGCCACGCCCGTGGACTCGATAAGTTAACTTTAGCATACAATCGTACATTTTACTTAGGCATGAAGGAGTAGGAAAGAAGGGTCAAAATCCTCCCACCTTAAGCTGATACGCCTTATCGTTTTGCCGAGTCGATGCGGCTCGATTTCATAACTTTATTACAAGGCCAATTCTTCTGACTTATCCATTCGATGCGCTTCGTGCTTCGTTAAATTATTCGACCGATTTGGCTTACCGTGCTAATGCTTCAGTCCATCGCGAGACGATGTTTTGGTTTTGCGGACACCATTATAAATAAGGCAAAATGTCAACCTCTTCTATTTCAGCGTAAAAGCATAGCCTGTACATGAAACCAACAAAAATCAATATTCATTTGAATCGGACTTGTGCGTTGTATCGATTCGATTTCTTAGAATCTTCGAATCGACTCAATACTTTCTCTCGAGCCAACTTAATACTTGCATTAATCTTACTCGATGCATTCCTCGGGTCAACATAACTCATTGCATCAATTTATATCTCAGGTCAACACAGCTCTTCGAGTCAATGACTCAACATAATATACCGTACGGAGCAGGATAATACATAATATACCACTCAAAACAAGGTTCATCCCCGAACCAAAACCAACACTCAAACCAAGTGTTTTCTCTAGATCTTTTTACGATCTCGTCCCACTATCGTTTACATCATACGACTTAGTTTGGATCATACATATATTTTAGACGTCCCACTAATATAAGCATTTCAGCCAAGCCGAGTTATAGGAAACTGGAACCAAGCTAACCGATAAATTTTTATCCTCGAATACTTTCCATCTCGTACTCTCGATCAGACTTGGGCTCTAGTGTTTGTTTTTGTAATTTTATCACATATGCATATTCGATGCATACGTGATCATCCAACAAAAGTCACGACACATGATGCGATTCAAAAATCGCATTTCTTATTTTGTAAGTTACGTATGGACCATCAATTCTATGCGTCACGTCAAGCCGTCGTGCATCCGATCGTAACGAGTCTCCGTAACGTCTTGCGTTTGAAGTCGCTGCCCAACTATTTTTGAAGTTTTACATTGCAACTCATCTCGATACGATTTTTCTTTGTTGACTTGCAACATGCATCAACAATTAGGGCTACGCTCGCTAGATGACTTTCTTAAACACCGTCCTTGAATTCTCCTGACGTAACTTTTAAATTGACGTTGCACAAAGGCCACAATCTATTCGACACAAAAGTTTCATTCGAGTCGATGATGCTTAAATGCAACGGTCTTTTCGGCACAATTGTTTAACTCAAGTTGATAGTGCTCAAAGGCAACAATCGTTTTGACACATAGATCTCTACGATGCATCTCATGTTCGATTCCTATCGAGTAGGAAATCTCTAGCCAAATACCTAACTTGTCCGTCTCGTAACATCGAATATAAGTTCGATTCACGCAAGCTCAATTGATAGGTGAATCCAAATCCTACGACACCACTTGAAAGTCATTCTCTTACCGCTCGCTCTCGTGCATAGCACGATTCTCAAAATTCCTTATCCGTATTACGGAGTTCGTCGGTGAACTTCCAGTTCGATCGTCGACCAACATAATTATTCAAGAATTCATTCGACCAATTCTTAAAATCTGATTATATCATTCCCAGTCGAATCTATTCCATCAAATTATCAACATGCACCACATCATATTTGTTCTTGACGCAATTCCATATGCGACATCATATGGGTCATCTTATGGGTCTAATTTGGCAGTTAAGTCTTCTAGGGTAAGCTGCCCCGAAGCTACGCTCGATAATTGTGGATCATTAACGAAGGACAGTTAATATGAACCATCCTATATCTTATTTCGGAGCCAAATCATGTTTCGACCATTTCTATAAGACTAACCCAAATTCGGATAGAACATTTCTATCGGCGTGACTGAGGCACAACTATCTTCCGAGTAATTCATGCATTACCGTCGATAATTTCATAATTTATGAAACATCTACTCGTATTGAGTTCGAGGCTATCTACCCATGGTCGACACACGAGATGCTATATGCATCGAAACAATCATCGATGGCTTTATAGTCTCACCTGATCAATCACAAAGTTTACGATCAACCAGTTCGATTCTCGTATTGCTATTTCCAAAATCTCGATATTGTAGGCCCTTTCTATTTTTTATCCCCACATCGTGCTCATGTTTTCTAGCCTATCAATTTTGGTAGCGTGAGGGTCAACTTTGAATCTGTATCAACGTCAACTTAACTCGCATCACGTACATCCAAGTTTTCGACGAACTTTATCATACGCATCAAATTGTTTTTCGATTCGCCGCATCCCGCTATATCTCGATCGCATAACCGAGTTACCGATTATCTAACATCGAACCCTCGAGTTATATGATCATGTCCTCTAACTTTTATGCGACTCAGTCATACTAAATTGAGTTTCATCTCAACGTAACCATCTATTTTCTTAGGCACGATTATCTGCATCAACCAACATTTTCATCGAAGTTGCAAGTCGTGCGATTCGATTACAAATTTCTATAGCCCAACATTTCTGTCGAGATCGCAAATCATGCGATCCGATTAAAATTTGTATCGACTAACATTTTTATCGAGCTCGCAAGTCGTACGACTCGTTTATAACTTCAAGTTTCCTATCCCATCGATCCGATTATTGCTTCACGGCATAATCATTTCGTTAGTCTCGGTCATTCGATTGACTTATAAATTTCTGTCCGACGTATCATTCATTGATATGAGTCCCCGCCCTATCGTTCCAACTGATTATCGAAGAACACTTGCATCAACATACAGTCATACAAATTTTCAATCAAGTCTCGGTACTATCCGTCCGTTGTGGACAAACCTTTCGCAATTCACACAACTTATCGATGGAATCCATCGCACAAGTGGTATTGCATATACCACTCAGAATTTGAGTCATTTATTGCATAGGTGATATATCATATACCACTCAGAAATTAACTCATTTCCCTCGCATCATACTCGGTATGAACCAACAGTCTATTCTGACTCACGATTTCTGTAGTAGTCATGCCGATCACAACCAAAAATTTTGATTAATCAAAATCTGACATATTTCGACCAATGTATTTATTTGCCAACACAAGTTCGGTGCACAACCGAACCGATTCGTTTCTATCGATTATGATTTTTGTTCCATGCAATGATTTATTTTTGCATCCGTTGCACATCGTACAACGATTCATTTTCGACATTCATTTATAACATCCGTTGCACCTCGTACAACGATTTATTTTCAACATCCGTTGTACCTCGTGCAAGGATTCATTTTCGATGTTCAAAGCTAATACTCAAATCCGTTCAACACATTCGATATCAACTTTCATTTTTATTGCAACGCATCATTCATAATTCAACTCGTTGCAATTGATACAACAACATTCTACGACTTTTATTATATTGATGCAGCCAATATTTGTCATATCAACTGTTGCATTGAACAATTAATATCTCAATTCACATTTCACAACTTGTTGCACTTACAGTAATAATATTTTATGACTCGTTGCACTCACTGTAATAAACGTTTTACGACTTTTTTAGCAAACATCATGTAATTTCCAAAATACATGCGGCAAAATTACATGACTTATATTAGACTTATTGTATAGAACATCTAGGGCATCGAGTAGAGTCAAGAGTGATTTGATTGTGGTGGACAACTTTTTGAATTGAAATGAAACAAGCGTCTTGAAAAAATTGAATCTAAAGCTCTGATACCAATTTGTCACGCCCCGACCCAGAAAATCATTCGTCCTCACATCGATTTATTCGAATCGTTCGTCCTCGCTGGGGTGTGATGTCGTACGAGTCTGGAGTTGCACTCTTACAAGGCAAGATGACAAGTTCTCAAATAGTTATCTTTGATTTGATATTAGCAGCGGAAGAAACAGAGTATATACGAAATAATTCTCTTTATTGATAATTGAACTAAGGTTACAAAGGCTTTCAATAGCCCAACTGAATTTGTCGGATTGCCTTACAACACTCAGGATCTTTCTTGCCTACAAGGATTTTACCGTTCCATACATCATATCTTCTATATCTCGGCCACATCATCCTGTTGCAAGTTCGATCCTCAATGCCATCGTACGTCCCAATACGCTACGGCATTCCATGCCTCAGCACGTTAAAGCGAAGCTCTTCCGTGAGCAGACCATTCCCTGAACCTGCAAGCAATCTGGTGGGAGATCAGTACTAATCCTCTCGCGTACTGATCAGAGACCCACTTTGCTAAATCTACATTAAGTAATGTATTGAATCATGCAACATACAAGTTGGTGATCTTTTTATCTTTGCTTTAAGGTATGTTTCATGACATATTAGAAAGCAGTAAAGCATGTTATCATGGCAAGAATGTTATGTTTGATTTATATAAACAAGCAAGCAAGCAAGTACCATACAATTCTCGTGTTCCTTCATGGCAACTTTTACCGACTCGAGGCATTCGTCCTTGCGCCGATGCAAGGTGAATATCTACTATTCTTTTTCTGTCATGTTATAAGTGATCGTTAAGCAGGATCTCTGTACCAGCATCATTCAGCTCACCGGCCCCTATCTATATGAAGATTACTGACATTCACATATGTCAGAATGGACTTATGTTTCTCAACCGACATTGCGACGCTATCCATTCAGCCTAGGTTACGATCCTTACTGAAGGTCTCGCAATGCATCAGTGCTCACATGCACGATTATTCATTCCTCCTAGGTCGAATAGTCCCGATTCCCCGGTGATATGTTCGAGGAAACAAACCCATGCACGGGTTAATTCACAGTCCATTTGATCATGCAACACGCACTTCTCATACAACCAAACATTGTCTTAAGTCAGAAACTCAGACTTCAAGTCGTCTTACATTTATCTTTCTTTTAATGTTCTCACTCTTTCTATGTTCTCATATTTTTTATACGATTTTATTCTTCATTTCAATATTCTATGGCAGCATGCCCCAATTCAATGTTCGTCAAGCGAACGACCCGAAGGTCCCAAACATTCCGAGGGATCATGCCACATTCGACAGTTACGTCACATTCATGCCACAACTGTTCTTTTCACAACGAAGTCATCTTTTATGATTCTCGTGCACATACACATGCTTTGACACAATTTTTCTCTAGTCTTTGACTCGTGCATGTGATGCACGCCTCGTTACCGTAATTCCATATTCTTATGCCTTAGAGTTCAATGTTCATGGCTCATGCACTAGGGAACTTATCTTGATAGTCTTTTAATGTGTTAGCCTTCTAACTCGTGCACGGGGGCTCTAATGACTTATGCGATGAGGCACTCGTCGATACAGTTATCTCATGTTCTTATGGTTTGTGCAGCAAGGCACTCGTCGTTGCGGTATTTTGATGTTTAATAGTGACTCATGCATTTGATGCACGTTTCATTTCAATTGTTCTATCTAGTGTTCGACACGCACTATAATTTCTCTCTATCGATCCACGCCCCTGGACTCGATAAGTTAACTTTAGCATACAATGGTACATTTTACTTAGGCATGAAGGAGTAGGAAAAAGGGTCAAAGTCCTCCCACCTTAAGTTGATACACCTTGTCGTTTCGCTGAGCCGATGTGGCTCGATTTCATAAATTTATTGTACAGCCAATTCTTCTGACTTAGCCATTTGATGCACTTCGTGCTTCGTTGAATTATCCGACCGATTTAGCTTACCGTGCCTATGTCTCAGTCTGTCGCGAGGCGATGCTTTGGTTTTGCGGTTAAGACAAAATGTCGACCTATTATATTTTAGCGTAAAAGTATAGCCTACACACGAAACCAACTAAAATTAATATTTATTCGAAGTGGACTTGTAAGTTGCATCATTTCGATTTCTTAGAATCTTCGAATCGACTCAATGCTTTCGCTCGGGCCAACTTAATACTTGCATCAATCTTACTCGATGCATTCCTGGGGTCAACGTAACTCTTTGCATCGATTCGCATCGATATATATCTCGGTTCAATGTAACTCTTTGCATCGATTCACATTGATACATATCTCGGGTCAACGTAACTCTTCGAGTCAACGACTCAGCAAAATGCATCGTACGGAGTGGGGCATTACATGTGCGCACATGCCTTATGTGCCAACAAGGCAAGGTGGATCATCAACGACCCAGTGGCGTGCTTGATCCTCTCCGTGTGCCAATTCGATTATGTGAGAATATCATGATGGATTTTCTTTCTGCTTCGCCTAAAGTAGAGATACTTGGTTCTATCCTCGTGGTGGTAGAGCGGTTCTCTAATACGAGATCTTCATAGCTGCACCGACCGAACTACACCACAAAGGAAGCCGTTTGTCTATTCATATCCTATGTAGTGAAGTTTTGGTGCACACCCGAGAGCATCATTAGTGACCGAGACCGTCGCTTCACGAGGAGTTCTGGACATAAGTGTTCAAGCTTCTAGGGTCGAATCTACACTTTTCGACTAGTTTTCATCCGTAAACAGATGGATAGACGGAATAGATAAAATCCATATTAGAGTACTTGCTATACTTTGTGAGTGCCAACCAGCGGAATTGCTTGCACCACTTAGACAATGCCTAGTTCTGTTATAATCTTCAAAGTAGCGAATCATTCCACAACTACCAGTTCGAGTTGGTAATGGGTCTGCAATCGCTCGCCCCACATATGCTGAGTACGAGGATATTGAGAGAAACCTTGCGGCTCACCAGTTTGCTACATACTTCAAGGAGAAGGCGACCATTGTTAAGGCATTTCTGGAGAAGGCCACACATAAGATGAAAAAATGGGTCGACGCCAGGCAAAGGCATGTCGATTACAAAGAAGGGGACTTGGTGATGATCAAGCTTCAAGCGTAGTACTTTAAGGTGTTCTGCAAGTGCACAAGGGACTAATACACAAGTAGAAAGGCTCATTCCTGGTCGTTAAGAAGGTGGGAAAAGTTGGCCTACAAACTCAAACTCCTCGCCAAACTGAAGATTCATCTTGTCTTCTATGTGAGTTGCCCCAAGCATTTTCATACAAAACTTAAAGGACCCTTGGCGAAGAATATTGAAGTGACCCACAGTGACCACGACTACGTTGTTTGACAAGAAAGCAGAAGTCATGCTTGACTCAAACACCATTCGACGACGAGACATTTTCCCGCATATGGAGTACCTTATCAAATGGTAAGGAATGACACATAGAAAGTTGAGCTAGGAGTGTGCTGACATGTTGAATCAGTTCGAGCACAAGATCCAAGAATTTTTTAGTGGACGTGTGACGAGGGCGTCAACACAATATGTGGGGGAGAATGTCAGTATAAAATTGCTACCATAAAAGTCTAGATTAGAAAAAAAAAATTATTTTGATCAAAAATCCTAATTAGCAATTTGTTAAGTATAGAAATTTCAAGTATCGTTTATTTATACCAAACATTTTCTTATTTGGATACCTACCAAACATAGAAATTTCCTATAATAAAACCCAACATGATCTTATTAAATCTTATTGAGAACAAGCTTTTTATGGATATTAATTCGTCATTATTAGATTTATATAGATATTTGATAGATACATATATGATTTGGATTGAATATAATAAGATCTATTAAGATTAGGATTTATATTGATTATGTTTTAGATTGATCATGAAGAGTTCTTATAAAATTCTCTCTTACTATTTATATGGAATCACAAATAACCTTAATTTAGGATAGTTTAAATAAACTTATTTAAATTCAAAATAAAATATAATAGAACTTAGAGACACAGTACAACTTTAGTAAAATGACCATATCTTCTATGATATAAATTCGAATTAAACTTAAGACCATATTTTGAAAAGCTAAGACTAGGGATACAACTTTCGTATAGATACTTTTTTTGAAATTATCTCATTATGAACGTCAAAATCGTAGATAAAGAGAAAAAAAAGATTATTCTAGATTTAGTTAGATATCTTATAGTTCTACTCTTATTAGGTTTAGTGAGAGACTATAAATATATGACCCTTTCAAATTTTAGCCACTATTTTGCTTCCAAACTCAACAAAAATCACCCCTAACTTATATATAAATGTTATGATTAAGGAAATCCTAGTTTTTTCTCCGTTTTTTTTAATGAATTTAGCGGTTGCTAGCAACTTGTATGAGGATTTTACCCCTTTTTCGGAGTCTTCTTCGTGTAATGATATGTAGAAAACTTTATTAGGATGTCTAATACTTTTTTTTAATATTTTTAATTAATTTTATATTAATTTTTGTATTTTATTTGACCCTCCCAAACTACTGTAATGTAAACTTGTGCACACATTTTTCTAAAAATCATAACTCACAACCCATAGATCGAAACGTAGATAAGTGAACTTCTCATGAATTCAGACACACCCTAGTTTCTTATATATCAAAAGAGAATTTGATGTCTTGTTTTTTGAAAACCACATAAACACATATTTCTTGTCATGATGTACATTCGTCAAATTGTGTTAAAAAGTCTGTATCTCCCACATACTAAATCAAACATCGATTTCGAGCATACTCTTCGCAACCATGCCGACGTTTCCTTCACATCTACAATAACAACATTTAATTTGGGACAAAAAGTTTCTGACAAAAAATTTGGCCTCGGTTTGTGTAGTGCCCCGTCCTTACATCGTGCCCCATTTTCGTCCACGGGGTACACGAGAAAGGAATACTGTCGCTACCAATTCAGTCAGAACCGATAGATCGGAATCGATTGAATCGTTGAATGGGACCGATTGTATTAAGATCCTTTTCTAGTTATGGAAATATTTCTTCATAATCAAGTCCTATATTTAGCGGGTTGTGCCTCGATGATAGACTCTGCGGCTGAGTCGTGAGAGACCTTCCGTTGCCGTGCTTTTCATGCCGCACTTGCTCTTTGGCTTTGCTTTTCATGAATGCATTTTCGTGAATATTTTCGAAGGTTTTCATGGCTTGCATTTTCGAACTTCACATTTGTATCGAACTCCTTGAATGGGATAGTGTTCTAATCAGTTGCTTTTACAATTTTAGGTGATTGTGAAGGCGACGTCTAAGCGCAACCAACCAGTCCCTCGCCTTAAGTAAGACTAAGGTGAGTGGCTAAGCTCCTTTCCCTCGACCCTACGATTTTAAATCGAACATAAAACTGAGGCATGCTTTCTTATGCCATGTTTACTATAGATCGGTGCAAAATGAAAGACTGAATCGATTAGCGAATTTTACAACGATAAGGCAGCATACATTGTGTCACAACCCGCACCCGGTATAAGGGCACGAGTACGTAACATTGCCCAGCCTACACCGCAGAATCGACGGTAGAACGCTGTACTAGGTCGCTATCTAACAACTCATGCACATATATAATGTACCTGTCATAGATCTCAACTCCGAATAGAGGACAAGTACAGATATAGTAAAACTCAATCACATTCTAAGCATGATAAGATATCACAGAAGTCTAGAAGACTAAACAACAACAACAACTAAATAAACTATCTCTACTTATTACAATTCAAGTCCAAACATGAAAATCTAGAACAAGTCTACTAAGCTAGTCTTCCGATCACTCCTGAGAGTCGGGACCCAAGGTAGCTAAACCATCTCCGGATCCATAGTAGATACGGCATGTAACATCTGTAAAATTTTGTCAATGTATCAAGTCAGGATTGAAACGAGCACATCTCATCTAGAAATCCTAAGTAAATGGCAAAGACTATAAAACAGTTATAGACAATTATACTTGATGAACATGGCAAGTCTGAGACATGAATCGAAATAGAACAACAGTTTAGAACAGGAAAGTAAATACAGTGAATCAAGAGATCATAGCAATGAACACTGTAAAAATAGAGCTAAGTGAATGTAAGCCCCCTGAATTTAGGGTTATTTTTTTCAATTTTCAAAATCAATTATTTTGAATAAATATTTTTATTTGATTATTATTTTTATTTAATGTTCTTTTCCGTGACTTTGACTTCTGGAGCGTCAGGGATGCCAATATCTAGAAACTCTCTTCATGAGTTTGTAGTAGACAAGATTATCTTCATTTTGATATATCATGTCCCACTCAAACTTGTTCCTTTGTACTCTTTTTGCTTCGCACAACTTCGGGTCAAATTAGACCATTTGATCGTTAAATAATTATTAATTAAATTCCTACTTTTATCTTTGATCATCATATGCACGTTACCGTGACTTTTAATTTGGGAGCACAAGACTAGTCATTTTCTTGAAACTAACTTTTCATGCATGATCTACTCGAGACACCCTACACCCATGACCTTCGTGTCCCACTCAGACACACTATCTTGTGCTTCATTTGCTTCGCACAACTTTTGGGTCAATTTAGGTCAATTAATTATCCATCGTAAAATGTGACCTGACTTCCAATTTAATTTTGGGACCCGACATCGATCCAACCTAGTCGACCCAATATATGATTTTGACCCATTTTGAGCCTACTACCCACATGATACTTGTGTCCTATTTATTTGAGCCCCCGCATGCTTCTTATTTATCCATGATCATAAATACCTAAAATTAATCCGTTTATTGTACCAAGGCTGTTTTGACCTGACCCGGCTCAACTGAACCCAACCCAAGTTTTATGTTGTCCTCTTCATGAAAACCCACATACTATTTTTTCCTACAAAATACCAAACACCTAGTGTAACATTTAAATAATTAAATAGAGAACCCCTTAATTAAATCCCTAGAGAATGACCTATTTTAGCTACATTAAATCCTAGCCATGGATTTTCTCTCCATTATCCCAACCACACAATTTTCTACACAATACTCACACACACAACCCCCCCTTGGCCGACCCTAACTTTCATGCACCCCACTCTCTCTCCTTCTTTTACACACAATCCCCCTTTATTTCATAACTCTCTCATCCTCTCTCTCCTCCCAAATGAACTCACAGCCACCACACCATCACCATCTTCATTTCATTTTCTCCTCCTCCTCCTCACTACTCCATCACCATCATTATCAGCCGACACCACCATCACCATTTCTATTTTCACTAATAACACCCTCATCCTTACCATCATTCTCACCACAGCCACTACCGTACGCCGCCACCGCCTCCACCGTCGTCATCGTGCCCCCGTCGTGCTACCACCAGCAGCAGCCAGCTGCAACAACATCTGCAACAGTAGCAACAAATGCCAGCAGGCAGCAGTAGTCGTGCGCCACTGCCGGCCAACCGCGCGCCGCCGCCGTCGGCGAGCCCCCCCCAAGCCGCGCGCGACCCCGACGAGCTCCTCCGTGGTGCGCCCCCTCGCACCCGGTGCAAGAAATGCACTATTCGTGCGTTTGGCACGAGATCCCGCCATGACGCGCGCGGGATCGGTTTCAGAATCGCGTTTCGAGGCAGCAACTTCATGCATGTATTCTGGAAAATTCGCCTGTTGGATCGTCGAACCGTTTCTTCCGTCTCAATCTCGGTATATACCCCTTCACCCCTTTCAAGTTTTATCTATTAATTTTGTCGTTTGATCACTACAACAAAAAACACTTTTAATGATGCTCGATAATACGTATTGATGACGGCTGATAAAGAAGCGTCATCAAAGTTCGAAATACCTTTTTTCTATGACAGTTTGGGCTAATTCTGGGCTTTTTATAACGTTTATAAAATAAAGCGTTATTAATATTTTAGAGCGGTGGCAAACTTGTAATATTTTACAAACTTATTCATATTATAAGAATTCGAAATAACTTCTTCTCCTTCTATTTTCCTCCTCCTCCTCCTCTTCCTCTTCCTCCGTTCCTATGTTAAGAATTAGGGTTTGGTCCAGCGCGTCCAATCCATCCGTTCGATCCCCTCCGCCATGGACTCCGGCGATGGATCTTCCGATCGTGGACCTCTCCGCGTACCTCTCGTCCTCAGCGGCGGCGGAGGAGGATCTCGCCGCGCTGTGCTCGGCGGTGAGCGGGTCGCTGAGGGAGACGGGCGCGCTGCTGGTGAAGGACCCGAGGTGCTCGGTGGAGGACAACGATCAGGTGAAGGACCTTTGGTTCATAGATGATTGTTTTTTTTGTCTGGTCGTATGCTTGTTTGTTGAGGTGAGGTGGAAGATCACCTGCCTGGCCCAATTGTAATTTATGGGTTTGTTGCCGCAGTTTTTCTAGGAAATTCTAAGATGAAGCAGCTGAAAGATTATCGCAAGTTATCATCCATGGAAATGTAGGAGAAAGCCTGAAACAGCTAATCGGAGCAATTCAAGCGTTTCCATGTAACATTCCCACAAGTGGATGTTGATTTAATTGAGGCATGTATCTTCAACCTCACGAATGACATATAGTATGTGGTCTCTTGTAGAATCAGGTGATGCGTAGGCCTTTTTAGTTTAAGTCCTACGCACCTGCTGAAATTGTTTTATGAGGATGTTACATGTATACTGCTTGCATTATAAATCTTTTGTGAATTTATTTGAAAAGGCCCTTGTTGAGGAAAGCCTCATTTGTTAGTAAATTGCAATTAATTTTGGATTCGGAACTTGAACTGCGAGGACTTTTAACACTTAGGCTGTGTTTGATTGGACTTTTTTTCCATGGAAAATATTTTCATCACAAATTTTCCACCAATTGTAGTGTTTGATAGCTTATATTTTCCATGGAATTATTTTCCAAAAAACTATTATTTTCCACATTTTCATCTAAAATGGTGGAAAATGAAACTTGTCCAATCCATAGGAAAATATCATTTTCCATGGAAAATAACTATTTCCCGTGGAAAATAATGGCAATCAAACACCCAAATTAATTTTTCCATGAAATTTTTTTAAACTTCCATGGAATTTTTTTTCTAGAAAAATAATTCCATGAAATTAATTTCTTTTCCACATATTTTCCACCTTGCAATCAAACGCACCCTTAGTGATTTAAGATGTGTTGTACTGGCATAGTTCCAGAGGGAAAGATGTTACGTATTCTGAAAATATGTGCTTTAACTGCTGGCTGTCAATTGGCTTCTAGTTCAACAGGGCATTCAGAGAATTATGGCCTTGCAGTTTCTTCAAGTATAGCATTTGCACTGAATATGGAAGCTGAGGGAAACATGGAAGGTCCAGTAGCAATCAACACTTGGCTTTGATACTGCTGACTGGTAAGAATCAGGAAGCTTGCCTAACACTAGTACTGGTACGCCACAGTTTGCTTCTTTCTATACACACTAACCGTATTGTTTTCATCTTCAGACTTCCTTGTTCATATGATAAACTAAGTGCTTTCGTATATAGGCTAACCTTCGAATGGAGAGACAATAATAGTGGGGGTGGGCCTGCTAACATAGGAATAAGGACATTGCCCGCCTGCTGAAACCCAGTGCCTGGTCAGTCAGGGTGGCTTACCATGGCTTCAGAAACACTAATAACCATTAACTATTAAACACTATATGGAAATCCAGACTTTGTTGTCTGAAAGCATGATATGGCCTTATTGAACCTTTATTTACAACCCTCAAATCAACTTTTATATTTATATCATCGATACATTAAACTATGCATTGTGGCATGTTTCTTTTTTATTTAATACCTAACCTTTATTTAAAGGGGATTTCTCCAAATAACTTAATTTTCTTGTCCATTTGTCCTCTTAGAAGGGATTTCTGAGTTATTAATTATATCTAGAACTCATAAAGTTCTTCCAGTTGTTTACACGTCAATAGTTGGTGAGGCTTGCAAGAAGTATGTGTGTATTTTCAGTTTCTGCAGGTTCTTTATATTAGTTTGAAGGAAAAGTATGACTTATGTGATTTGTTTTCAGTTATGAAAATGACCTCTTATATGCAACTTGACCAGTTTATATGTTTTCCAGGGCAAGATCCTTGAGGTGTGGAAGAAATGGCCTGAGAGGAGCATTCAGGTAATTGTGGTGACTAAATGGTCAGTGTATTTTAGGGCTTCGAGATCTTGGTGCGAGAAATTTTTTTCGTTTAATTTGTGATTGTATTGTAATCATTTACATGTATGTTAGAACTTATGTAGTTGATGTATGATATTTGTGTTCTAAAGTTAAACACGGAATGGGAATTCCTGTTGGCAAGCTATCATTTTACACAGTCCATAGAGGACATTGTCCATTTGTAGTAAGCATGTTATTCACCAATATTAACTATATAAAGGTCCCGTGCAATGTCATATGTTCATTTCTAAATGGTTATTAGTGTTTAATAGTTAATGTTCTGATCTAGGTTGTTTACGGAGACGCTGACTCTGTCATGGTACAATTTGGTGTGCCAACCGTCGAAGCTGCTATGAAATTAGGTAGAGAGGCAGCAGATTACATCAGCGGAACTTTCACGAAGGTATCTATTTACTCACGTCTTTGTTTTATGTAGTTTACTTATCAGATTCTTCTATTAAGTTCAGAACTATTTCTTTATGTAAGGGATATGGTGTTATTTGTAAGGGTATCTGAGAGATTTATTATATATTTTATTCCCATACCAATTTTGGTAACGTGCCTGATATTGTGCTCCTTCACATATTCACATCCTGTCATTTGATGATATGGACGTATTAAGCTTAAAATTGAGCTCCACATATCAGATTAATATCTGTCCATTATAACTTAATGATGTTTGACATATCCTTCATGGAAGTCATACCAGATCAGTATCTATTTCTACTCCTTCAAATAGTGGGATAATGAAATTTGCTAAGAAAAAACTTAGCTGCCTTGGATGCAAAGCAGTAATTAGGTAAGATTGTTCATTGGATGCAAATCAGTGTCAAATGGTATGTTCTTCTACCTTGCATATCTATGTATCACAAAGTAGTTTTATTAGTAACATACGAAGATGTTTGAACATTGCAATGATATTATTGATGCGATTTGCTTCTTGATAGCAAGGTGTGCTTAGATAAAAGAAAAAAAAATGCTTCTCCAGTTCTTTAATGCATGGTTATGCACTTTCAGTCCGTGAGTTAGAGACGCTTTTTGGGAGATTGTGGACTCAATGCCAAGAATGTCAAGGCTCACTCCACCAAGATGTGCTGTGCACGAGGTTGTCCCCTAAATTCCTAGCATTTCTGTCTATTTAGTTCCCATGTGAGATTGCCCACATGTACAAGACTGACAGAGTCAAGTATGAATCTACTGCTCGTTCCTGGACGCAGAAGTATGCATACAATTTGGTTGTCTTCTCTTTTTCTCAGGATTTCACTGGTGTTCCGGCTGTCGTTGATCTTTCATGATTATTGGTTATGTGGCCAAGTTTTGATGTAGACAATTTTGGTAGTTGTAAATATATATATGTATTTGGATATTCTATTTTGAGAATGTAATGAAGATGTTGATATGTACTCTATTTTGAGAAATGTAATAAAGATGGTGATAAATAATGTTAATTTGATTTTTAGGCCTGACAATTATATGAACTGATTTGGATATGCTAATTTGAATTGTATAAAGTGTCATAAATGTGCTGTATTGAGCCTATACATATTATCTATTCATAACGTTTTACAAATGTCCCGAATTGTGCACTATATATTAACTATTCATAACGCTTTTATAGAAACTATTCATGACGGTTATTTTATGACGCTTTTAAAAAACATTTATAACACCCGTTTTCATGACGGTTGCTGTGGGAAAAAAAGCGTCATGGTTCGTCATTAATGACGCTTTTTAGCCGTCATTAAAAGAGTTTTTTGTTGTAGTGGATACATCAAAATCGGCCGCCAAGTTGACCATTTAAATTGTATAATTTTTGGACAGTTTTACGGAGCCAACTTCGTCGGCTCGTATCTCCTCCATCGCAGCTCCGTTTGGCATGCCACTGGTTCCTATGCACAACTAGTATAACCCTCTCCCTGTCCCTTAAGTTTTATTTCATTGTGAGCTCGTTTGATTGGTTGTATTTGACGCCAAAGTTGGCCGTCCGAATTCATAATTTCCAACTTGTAAAATTCTATTTTTGAACCCGGGAGTCCGAACTTCAATTCCGACACCACCAGTAGACTCGTGGCATCTTTCAGGCACGAATTCATATATAGTTTGTTAGATTTGGAGGACGTGGGCCCTGGCACGTATTTCGGTGCAAAGCGGGCCCTACAGTCCGAGTCAATAGGTCATTTTGAGATCTGCTCATCGAAATCCAATTCTGGATATACCGTTGAGTTCGTATCGTCATTCTGGACTCATTGACATATAATTTGCTGAGTTTTGAGGACATTGGCTCTGGCACGCTTTTTTGTGCAAATCGAAATTTTAATGTCTTGGTCAACGGACCAATTTGAGATCGGGTCAACGGAATCCAATTCTGGATATACCGTTGGGTTCGTATCATCATTCTGGATTTTTGAACATATAATTTGTTAGCTTTAGTGGACTAGTATCCTTGTACATTTTCGGTGCAAAGCGGGTCCGACACGGACACCGTTTTGATCCGAAATTACTTTTTTTTCCCTGTGTCCAAATTGGACTTATGGATAGGCTATCCTAGCTGATTTGACCATCCTGGACACGTTGGTGATGTTTGTTTCATCATCTGACAATATTTGTAGATATTTTTCTATGTATCACCCTTTATTATAATTAATTCTTATTATGTTCGTATTTCAGAATTAGTGCAACGAAACTGAGATCAGTCGATTCCAGTGATCTCACATCGCTGAAATTGACAAAATGACCATGTGGATCACTATGATAAGATTATTAACCTTATCGTTAATTATCTTATCTCAATTTACGTGTTGTAGGTTTCGATGTACGAATAACGAGGTGCAACTTGATATTTTAATTCTTAGATTAGAGTTGATCATGTTTGACCAAGATATATGGTATCTTGGTAGGTAAATATTAGAAAAAGTATGCTTAGGCTAGTTTTGACCTCGGTTGACCAAGTTTGACTATTTTGACCAAAAGTCAATTATCAGTCAACACTTGGCCTAGAAATGTCTAGAACTTGACCAGAGTTGACCAGTTGACCAAAAGTTAACTGTTAGTCAACATTGGCCTAGTTTGACCTAGAGTTGACCAGAGTTGACCAGTTGATCAAAAATCAACTGTAAGTCAACCTTTGACTCAGTATGACCTAGTTTGACTTAGTTGGACTGAGATTGACCTAGATTACATAGATTATACTATATAATCATGCCTAACACGGTTGAACCCTAATTAGCTTATATATATATCTCATCTTTAGGTTTGTGACATCACTCTGAGCATCGACCCCATTTGACAGCTCAGGACCGCAGGCAAGTACATTCTCTGATAGTAGTTCCTTGTCTTGATATCTTTTGTATCCGATTCAGTTATAGTATTTTACTTGATTCTTGTCACGATGGTGCACGGACTAGTATACGTTAGATCCTGGCATGAGATGTTATTCCTGGACTTTCTTGGTATATTGGTACATTGTTCGATCTTGTCTCTTGTACTTGTATATACATCGATTTTTGAGAAAGATTAGCTACCCTCTTGGAGAATCCCGTATCATGACGTACCATGTCCGGATCCGTGATACTACTCGGTGATGGGGAGTTGTTAGTGGTTATGTGATCAATACCATACTTGTATTCATATACATGTTCATAGCTATACCCTTACTTCACGTAGGGTAAAGCCTGATCCTACTTGTTCATAACTTTCCATGCTGGCTAGCCTGACCCAGAGTTCTTGTTGTTCTTATTCATAGCTAGTCAGATGGTACAACCTGATCTTGACCCATGTCGATCACATGATGCTCTAATATCTCAAGGCACACTTTATGTTTACATTATACATCAGATATTCCTGTACTGTTCTACTTTTCTGTACGTTACACCCTGACATAATTTCTAGTTTATATATCATGTTTTACTTACAGTCTTGATATATCATCTTGTATTCTATTATGATTGTCTCTTACAGCATTTGTCGATACTATAGAACTGTTGTTGGAGGTATACTTGCTCATTTTCCTGACAGGATAACCGTTGATGTTTACAGAGGACATGTTGGCTGATTGCTCTACCTTTTATGGGTATGACCAGGATAGAGATTTGATGGGAGATTACCTTTGGTGCCAGTAGAGGATTTACCTCCTGCTTAGACTGTTAGATAGGTTTGACTGGACTGCGTTCCAGCTAGTATTGAGACTTATGTTATATGTTATATTTTAGGATTCTTGCGTTATATCTTAACCCTAAACTGTGTTGTGACTTCGCATCTTTTTTAGTTCTTACATTTTCATCATATCTTTATGATATACGTGCCTATTTTTCTTAGATGTCTTGTGATTGAGTTGAGATTATATACCTTCGTACGGAGATGACAGTTACATATATATTGTGTCTAGATGCTATACTTTTTAGTAGACCTATACAGTGTTCTACCGCCGATTCTGCGGCATAGGCTGGACGTACCCACGTGCTCGTGCCCCTAATCAGGGTGCGGGTCGTGACAGTGAACTAGAGTAATATGATATGAGTCCAGACAGTATAATATAGACAAGTGTGATTCCAGTGTGAGTCCAGTACAAGACTCTAACAGCGTGTTTTAAAATACCGAGTTTGACATGTAAACGGCTAGGGATAAATACGGCTCATCGCATACTTGGCAAGTGTACGACTGCTATCATTCCAGATTAGACCAGATTAGACCAGATGAGATGCTTCCAGATTAGACCAGTATGGGTGCTTCCAGTATTTGGAAACGTTTACATGTCTATTCGAGTATTTTTCCGCCCGACAAGTACAAATGAATCCATAAAATGATATATAAATCGAGTACAAGTCCAGCCAGAACAATATGATGCCAGTAAGTGATTCCAGTAGTGATTCCAGAAATAGAGGCTAGACAAGTAGAAGGTGAGTGTCGCATGCAATGAATCCAGAAATACCAATCCGTGTTGACAGAGAATCAATAGAACTAACTAGAACTGAAATACAGTAATTAGCAAGTAAATGAAAGAACTATCAGAGAATGTACTTGCTTGATACCCTGAACAACTGATATGTAGAGATGTCCAAACTGGAGTCACAATGTCCTATTTAGAGCAATACATGTTATAATGTGTTCAATATATGATAATGGAAGTTTACAATACAATTTACATGATTCTAGGTCATTCTAGGTCAAAGTAACCTCTTGGTCAACTCTGGTCAATCCTTCTAGTCAAGCTAGGTCAACATCTAGCTAACTTGGTCAACTGTCTAGGATTTGGTCAACTGTCTAGTCAACAAGGTCATTTTGGTCAACTAGTCCAGGTATAGGGCATTAGTTTACTAGGTTACAAAGCCAACTCCGCATCCTAACCAAAAATATCACAATCTAAAGTATAATACATACCTATATCACATATATGTATATTACATATATAAATACTCAACCAAGTATCATATACACATGTATTCACATAGACATATATAGTATATATAATCTAGCATATCCTCACATCAAGGTAAACCCTCACAACATCATCTCACATATATGTATCTAACCCCAAGCAAACCCAAATGCTTTCATATCATATGCATATAACACATAACCTCACATCTATACATTATCCTACAAGACAACTGAACCCTCTTCTCATTCTCAGAAACTGTAACCCACAACTTAATACCAAGCCAACACATCTCAGAAATCTGAGATACACTCAAAACTCAAATGCATAACCAAAACTCCAAAACACTTATAACTTCACATCAGTTATAGCACCTATCCCACACAGGTATCTAGCAACCTATATATATATATATATATATATATATATATATATATATATATATATATATATATATATAAAATATATATATATATATATATATATATATATATATATATATATATATATATATAAAATATATATATATATATATATATATATATATATATATATATATATATATATATATATATATATATATATATATATATATCACTCATCCCCATACATATATAACTATATCAAATATACCTACACCATATATAGACTCATATAACCATATCATATAAGTATCCCACAAAACCCCCAACTTCACCAAAAATAACTGAACATACAAAGGTATATCCCACACTTCTCATCTCATCAACTGATATAAGATATCCACTCACACCTTAACTGATGCAACTAAACGCTTCTTCATAAACTGACTGATACACACAAATGCCCCTACACTCTGCCACATGACCAAACAAAGCCCCTTGCACTTGCCATGTCCCTGTCTTGTGTAGGGACTTCCTCCAATATTTCCCCTGCCCTCAACTCATATATCTGAACAAGAGCAAGGAGTAGAGAACTGAACATGATACTAAAGGAGGACAAAACATTGGATCCTACAAACCTGACACAAAGGTGAAAATCATAACCCCCAATCGATACCCAAGCAAGAGAGGCTGATGCTAAAGGCATTAAATTGAGCAGAAGATCTAACTGATACAATGTTCTTAGATTAATTGATACCATGGTGTGAAGAACTGGACAAGGTGTATGCCTCTATATTACTCAAGGATGCAGGGCCACCTTATTATCAGGTAGTGAGCAAAGATGAACTAGAGCAGATCAATAAGATATGAGGACAGCTTTCAAGTGAAGTGCACATGACCATTAAAGTGTTCTGATACATGGAGGCATGTATCCTAATGCAGGATACCAAATGAATTGGACAAGACAACATGTTTTCTAATATACAGGTCATGTTGGTTCTGTAGTGGTAAATGTATGCAGATAAAGGCAAGGATGTGGGTGAGTGTTCAGACATGGTGTCCAAGTGTACAGAGGTGTCCAGCCAAGTGTCATGTACCAATGTCCTACGAACGCATCCAATAAGTGTCAAAACCAGTGTCAACAACATGTATCAGACATGTACAGAAACTATGAAGAACAGTGGGTGTAGTGCAAGTGTGTCGAGTGGGTGTGGGATACGTGGGTCGTAGCAGTGAGTCGTGCAGGTCTGTCATTATGTCGACTAGGTGTCAGGGTGTGTGTCCAACTGGATTGTGTCCAAGTCGTGTCGTGTCATATATCCACTTGCGCATCAAAGATCGGGTCTGTGTGACATAGTGTGCTCGACTGATCACTGCGAGTCCAAATGCTCTTCGATTTCTCATCCAAATCGACCCAAACTTGGTGAGCATGCTGTCAATCCTTGCCCCCACCTACTCACCAAGTGGTATGGCATCTCGATGTCGTATCCAGTGAGATATGGGTTCGTAACAGCAGGACACTGCACCACAGTGTGTGCATGAGTCCCCGTGTCCAATAACCGACACAAAATGAACCTAAAATCAACTCAGTCAACCAGATCTATAATCTACACATGACCAACTACAAAATCATGTAATTAGTTTAGAAATTCATAAACAAAATGTTCTAAGAGACATTTCATCGAACACATTGGATAACTCTCCGATACTCCTCCGATACGCATACCAAATGGATTCGATTTGAACCCAAACTTAGCCTAGGGCTAGGGGGACCCTTAATGAATGCATATATGGAGAAAAATCCAGAAATTACTAGGTTTAAAGGTCATTACATATTGAGAGTTGGAATCTCAATAAAAGCTCCTAGATCTAGATCTCCACCAAGCTCTAATGGTCAAATTGCTCCCAATCCTTGCTAGCTAGCCAATAGAGACCTCCTCTATACTAGGAGATAGATATTCTAAAACTTAGTTAACTTATTCTAATATACTAACTAAGCCTCTAGGTTCATGATTAACATCTAGATTAGGACAATTCTAGATTTTGACCTAATATATCAATTAGCACATTATTAATTAATTAAGGTTCAAAAATAATCTAATTTTATAAATTACCAAAATACCCTTGCTCTAAAAAGTGGTGGTGACACATTAAAAACTGGCTAACTCTCAAAGATTTTATAGACCATGTATGAATAATTAATTTTAGTCTAGCACGGTCATGGAAAACTTGTGCACAAGATTTTGCTTTCTCGAACGGAAATTCGAGGCCACGGGACTGTTTCAGACAAGGAAGAATACAAGGTAGCCGTACTGGATGCTAGCACGGGTCATTCGAAACTTTCAGCAGGGCTAGCTACCCGTACTAAAAGGATTGCCAACTCGACCAAGCTATACGTCCAGGATGGCTTGAATTGCCAGTGACCCCCACTTGCACACTGTTTACAAGCTTTTGCTATAAATCTAACAGGAAAGAAATATGGTAAGTTACACTGCAACGGTACGCTCTGTCGTGGATAAGATTTATCATAGTTATGTTATATTGGCTATCGAATGCTTGCCTCTTAACATGTTAACATGCAAATCGATCAGGAAGGGTAGAAAGTTCACAAAATAGCTAACATATTTTATAAAACTTTTTGAACAAATGAGAGCTTGGGTCTAATTAGCCATCCACCAGTACATGTGATCGTACTGACCCTCGCTCTTTACAGGTGCTACAAATCAGGAGGAACGCGCCAACTAACCAAGACGACGTTCGCATTTTGAAGCTTCGATCGCGCATCGAAGACTATCTCCGCACAACTTTTGAAGACTCTCCACAAACAGTCCAATAATATGTCTCGACTCTCCTCCATCCTAGGTGGCTGGACTACTTTTGTTGTAAATAGAGGGATGTAATGTTTGGAACTATTATCTCATCAGCATTTATTTTTTAATCGAGTCATGTTGTAAGCCCGCGTGGCATGACTGTAAGAGAGTCTTGTAAATGATGTTTATTATCAATAAAATTTAAAATTTATCTGTCTCAATGTGTTGTTCAATTTCTCTGCGTACTCTTTTAGATGTTGTGTTTTGGATAACCTTAAGACTATGCCTTGTGTGATCGCAACCTAGTTGTAGCTCCCCTTCCCGAAAATCTTAAAAAAAAATTTATTTGATTTAAATGGTGATTTTTAGATTTTTATAAATAATTAATTAGTTAATTATTACGGTAGACGATTTTAGTCATGGTCAGAAATCGGAGTACATGGTGACTAGAAATCGTGGCATGGATAGTGCAGTAGCATGCCTTGACTAGTGTATTAGCCATACCAAGGAAGACCCAGCCATAAAAGTGTCATAACTAGGAAAACTGTTTTCAAAAACCTAAAATTCTTCCGATACCACGTGCATCCTGCCAAACCGGGCGACGTGGTCGCGAACCAAAAGCATCGAAAGGTGCGTATCGACTTCGTGGACGTGTGGGCTTTGATGGAATTCAAATTGGTTGCGTGTGCGCGACGAATTTGATGTGTATCCGTCGAAATTCACCGTATCGACCTCTGTACAAATTTCCTAATTACTTTGTGCACGTTCGTCAGATCGAGACAAAACTTGCGCCAACAGGACCATATCATTTTTCTGGTCCTGTATGCCAAGTTTGGTCCGATTCTGAGACAGTTGATCGGATCATCGTTTCGCGGGCCCCACGATCCGATTCAACGGGCGATTTTGTGCACGGCCTACCGGAATCCACAATTGGATATACCGTTGGGTTCGTATCATCAAAACGAATCCGTAAACATGTAGTTTTGTGACTTTAGAGACGATTGACTTTGGCACGCTTTTTGGTGCAAAGCGGGTCCAACGACGGACACCGTTTTGGCCCAAAATTACCGTTTTGCCCCTGTGTCCAGAATTGGACTTAAGGACAGACAATTCTAGCTAATTTGACTATTCTGAGAATTTTGTCAATGTCTGTTTCAGCTTTCGGAGACAGTTGCGAGATTTGGACTCCATGGCTTGCTAGTTGACGAAATATTATTGGATCTTCGCGCTACCACCAGGCAAGTATACCTTGCTGAACATATGCAGTATTTACATTATTTTCTCTTTCTTTATTGTATTCTTTTTCATATTGTCACATGATTCCATATTGTTATTGATTTGTGCTTGATTGCTTTACTTGTTCTAGATTACGTGCACGTATAGGATATTTGATATTGCTAGATTATTGGTCTCTTCGTGTTACCTTATCTCGTGATTGAGTTTTCAGTTTCTATATCTGTCCTTGACTTAACCATTCTTGGCTGGGAGTATCTTATATTGTACTATATTTGAGATATACTATAGATTGGGAGTATCTTACATTGTACTACGACCTATAGTCGATTCTTTTATCTTGATATTGCTTGATCAACTTGACTTGAGATATACTATAGATTGGGAGTATCTTACATTGTACTACGACCTATAGCATATATTGATTGATTGATTGACTTGATTTGCGACACTATGAATTGGGAGTATCTTGTATTGTACTACGATTTATAGGAGTCTGCTTGCCCTTGTATCCTTTAGGAGAGGAGATCGATACTAGAATTGGCTAATCTCGACTGAGAGTATCCTGCTTTGTATGTCAATTGAAACACTATAGATTGGGAGTATCTTGTATTGTACTACAAGTTATAGGAGTTCTGATTGACAGTTAGCCAAGTCTAGTATTATATTTCCATCCGACTCGTCGTCCTTAGATGTTCTTCTTGCAGTGTTCTTATCCTCCATACATGTTATTTACTGTCATATTAGTAGGAATGTTTTATGTGTCTTGCTAGTCCTCTGAGGACCTGATGATCTCTTCAGGTAGCTGATTGCACGGAGTTAGTTAGCTGAGCATGTGGTAGTTGATTTCATCGGCATGATTCATCAGGTATTTTGTTAGTGTTATTGATTTACTATCCTTCTCGTGCTTTTATAATATATCCTACTTATCAGCTTAGATTTATAGACTCATATTATTCTTGGAGTCTAATCGGACATATATGCTAGTGGGCTGCAGACCATGAACCATAATTGTTCATTCTTGTTTTACATGATTCTTGTGGATTGAGATATAGTTTAGATTAGACATGATACCCTATTCTGGATAGCTTATACGTATTCGAGTCGGGCTGGAGTTCGTTTGATATGTAGTTGGCTTGCTCACGTACTCGTGTCCCGAAAAGCGGGTACGGGTCGTGATACTAGGTTCGCAGACATCAAGCCCGGGGGACGACTATCGATTTTTCGGAATCGAGGCGTGACAGTTTGCGTGCTAACGTCTATAGACCTCAAACATTGGTAAACTTATGTTCTGTATTTTGTTTTAGGACAACCATATTCAGACCTAATGAAAATTCTTTTTGATAGATTGATGAAACCGTAGAAAAATTGGCTAACTTGTAGGTTAAGTAACAATAGTGGTATTTTGGTAATTTACTATAACTAACGTAGTTGCGTAACTTTGTGTAAGTAGAATCATGAAACACGTGGATGCTAATTTTTGGAGATATCTTGTGGATAGACTTAGCATGGGAGTTGGTTCCTTTGTCAGATCGATGTCAACATGCAAGTACTTGTTTAATGTTATCATATACTGTAGAAGCATGGAATTTCAGGCGTATCCATAGGCCAGAATTCCTATGCGCCTAATATTACATGCTCCAGGGAGCTCAGATGAAGTACTTGGCACAGCAAAAGACAACAAGAGTATAGACATCAAAAGAGGACACGGGAGATGCGATAATCGGAGGAATGCGCTCGTCGGAAGAGCTCGCCACCTCCTTCGGCCTACTAATACTCGGTTTTGAAACTCAAGATTTCTTCTTCGGCACCTTCTAAAAGAGAAAGGAGGACATAAGTCACAGAAATCAAAGAATAA
Source organism: Iris pallida (assembly GCA_029216955.1). Taxonomy (NCBI): domain Eukaryota; kingdom Viridiplantae; phylum Streptophyta; class Magnoliopsida; order Asparagales; family Iridaceae; genus Iris; species Iris pallida. The sequence goes on from JANAVB010008599.1 coordinate 13,589,357, forward strand.
ATCAGACTATGTAGGACGTCTTTACCTCAGCGAGAGCTGATTCCGTTGATACTACAGGTGGCACCCCCGGAGCTCCCACCTTCGGAGTCGCCGCTTTCTTCGGTCTTTTTGGTGCAGACGAACCAGCCTCCGCGTCGGCTCGCCTCTTTTCAGCTGGGAGCTCGTCCTGAGTATACCCTATTGATGCTGCAGCAGCAGCCCGATAACCTGCAACCTCCGGTGGACAATATGACCAGGCCGTCGCCAGCATATTTTTTGTTGCCTCTAGCTGGGTGCCAACAATAAAACTAGTCTCCCTGTCATAATCTGGGGACACGGTGTTCATGGCGCAATACAACTTCACAGCCGAATACAAGATTTGTGGCCGAGGGTTGTGAACTGGAGTAGTGAAACGAACTCCAGTGCATCCGGTGTTGTAATATTGCCAACCCCGGGCCCCATCCAGTAAACTCTCGATGAACCCCAGACTATTACTGGGGTTCCTTAACATCAGCTGGGTGTAACCAAACTGGCACGCAAACCGGCTCGGTAAATACGGCTGTAGATAGCACTTATTTTTGTTGCGGTAGACCAAATGGGACGGTCGAATACTCTGCAACCAGCGAAACCCCCATGTCGGCAGGGCGATCGTATCTTCACCGGAGTCTTCCAGTTCTTGGTCAGCCTCGAAGTCTGTGAAGACAGGACTGACCTTGGAGATTTTCCACCCTTGAAGATAAGACAAAACCTTCCTACAGACAGGGACACCGGTGTGCAGCCACTTTCTCTTATAGAAGTGACGGATAAAGGCGTCACCTTCAACATGATCCTCTTCAGGGCCTGGGCTCATCATATTTGGATGATGCAGAATCAACCATCCCATCAAATAATGGAATGGTAGCTCAGCTCGGGGAAAGTTGTCTTTCTTGCACCTCTCGTGGACCATATCGTCGACAAAATCTCTCAAACCCCGCAATAGGTTACACACCATCGCGGGAAGGAGTGCCAGAGGATGACCAAAAACCAGTTTTATCGCTGGCAAAATGAGGTTCCTGCTCAATCTCTCTACGGATCCAGATCCGCCCGAGAACACGTAGTCCCGGAGCCATATCATCAAGTATGTAGTCAATACTGCCTTGGAAGACATCCGGTGCACGAAATGCCAGAAACAACTATTACATCGTCACCACTCTCGTTTGAACGAGGAGTCTTCTCGCCTAATCGGCTCATATCGGAGGTCACCTCCTTGTGACTCAGTCCCTGCGGAGTCACAAACCGAATCCTCGAAGGGTCCGTCAGGTCCTGCTTGAAGATATAATCCCTCCAAGCAGTCACATGGGGCATGGGGCTGCGATCCGCCCTTTTCCCTCCGTTGCATCAGATAATGGTGGCTCGCCACCTCCTTGAAAATGGCTACCATTTCTGGGTCCTTGTCTTCCAGATCTTGAATCTCCTCATTTGTCGAGAAATATTCCTCATATGGCTCCGAGCCCCAGGGAAGCTTGGACACCTCACACATCTCATGGAGGGCCAATCCTAACTCCCCTACCAGGGTAAAGAAGGTGCCAGTCTGGGTGTTGAATATTTCCAGGAGGGCAATAAACATTTGTCGATTAGGGTCGACACCTGCTTGGGTGGCGCGAAGGGCAGTGGTCAGCCCAATCGCTTTCAGCTCAGTTTTGAACTTCGTCAAAACCTAAAGGGTCAGCTCGTCCCACTTTGACACGTGGTGACACCAGCCCTCAACCCGAAAACCTCCTTTCGGATACATAACCTTCAATGTTAGCATCCGGCTTGCAAAGGTCGAAGCACCAAAGGCGAAAGTATCGGGGGAAACATCACTATAAATGCTCCTGGGGCACAAAGTTCGGCAATGGTACGAGGTCCCGGCTCGCGAGGAGGCCAAGGTATCTCTTTGATTCGAAGTAACATCAATACGAAGGGTACCCCCCACTGTCCCTCCTTGAGAAGGAGTAAGCTCTCATGGCATCCTCCTCTTGGAGGCCAAACGGTAAAAAGCCGTCAGTGGCAATTGACGCTCAGACTGCCGCATGTATAGGGCCACGCCCTTCGCTGTGAAGAACCAGTCTTCCTTGATCTTCAGTATCTTTGCCTCAGTGGAGATCAAGCGGTCACCAAACAGAAAAGCCGATTTCAAGAAAGTCACATTCTCGGATTCAGCAGATTTCAGCTTGCCACTCCCCATCATACTTTGGAGAAAAACATGCGACTGATCCCGGATTTGCAACATCCTCTCGGGAAGCTGATCCAGCATGATAGCAGCCTTCACTGGGTTAATAACTTCCTCCTTGAAGTAAACTCCTATTTGGCAAAGCGAAGCATCAAGAAGGACTTCGTTTAGCAAGGGGATAGTCATTGACACTGACACAGCAAAAACGAAAGACAGGCCGCAAGAAAAAATTTAGAGACTTCAAAGAAAAAACATTTGGGGCGCATCAAAAGCTTCGGCGCATAATCAGGGCCCAAGCCCATGCGCATCAAGCAGTAAAGCTTCGGCGCATAATCAGGGCCCAAGCCCATGCGCATCAGTAGTGAAGCTTCTGCGCATAATCAGGGCCTAAACCCATGCGCGTCAGCAGTGAAGCTTCGGCGCATAATCAGGGACCAAGCCCATGCGCGTCAGCAACGAAGCCTCGGCGCATAATCAGGGCCTAAACCCATGCGCATCGGCGGAAGAACCTAAGTGCATCATAGGACAGAAGTCCATGCACGTCGGCAACAAGGAGTTAGGGCACAGCAACAGGATGCAACTCATCCGTATGCCCCAAACTCGTCTAAAAAAGTTGGGAACTACAAAGTCAGAAGGCACCCACCCGTCACCGCTGGTCGAATGTCGGTGGGAGTCACAGTGATGACAGGAGCGTCTTCCTTATCGAACTCCATCGGCTCCTTACCCTGGCCTTGTCCTCGGCCAGCACCACCGCGGGAGTTTTGGGAGCCATTCCTCAAAAAGGACTAAAGGTTCTCAAAGAAGAAGGAGAAAAACTCTGAGGGGAAAGAAAGCTTTGGCAGAAAGTAGAAGACTCTCTCTCTCTACCAGATGCCTGTTTATAGGCTTGGGTGACGTCAGCCACCGCTTAGGGTTCTGCGAAGTAATAATTGCGGATAAACCAAAAGATCATCATTAATCTTTCCGTTTATTCCAAAGCATTATCATTTGGCATTTAAAACTGAGAAGAGCATGCGCCTCATCACATATGCGAGGAGCAATCATGCGCCCCGAACAGTTATGAGCTCCATTGAAGACACAATCATGCTTCTTATTCAAAGTATTCCAAAACTTGACGAAAAGTTTTGAAAACTTTGAAGGGGGTCATGTAGAAGCATGGAATTTCAAGCGCATCCATAGGCCAGAATTCCTATGTGCCTAACATTACATGTGCCAGGGAGCTCAGATGAAGTACTTGGCACAACAAAAGACAGTAAGAGTATAGACATCAAAAGAGGATTTTTATTTCATAAAAGTCTATTACATGTCTAAAAGAAAGACTTTACAAAAGAGAACTTCTACAAAAAGAAAGATCCTAAGACTACAGCCAGGCGCAGCAAGGGCCATGCGTCCCCTGCCAGGCGCATCATCAGTCAGGCGCGTCTCTTCAGCGTCTCAGTTAGGCGCGTCTCTTCAGCGTCTCAGTCAGGCGTATCTATTTCAGCATCTCAGTTAGGCGCATCATCTCAGCATATGCGCTCTACTTCGACCCGATCAAGTGCTGCGGTTAAATGAGCAGCTTTGAGCAGAACCAGAGTGGGCAGCCAACCCCACTCTAGCTGGAGGAAGAGCTCTCCAAAGCCCAAGGAAGAGGAGAGTACCGCAATTCCGATCTGCTGCTCTTCCGGCATAACGGAGACGGGGCTCGAGCATCCCGATCTTTGGATGCAACAGGCACCTTCGACCTACCTCAGAACCCCGCGATTCCAACTTTTGGATGTAACAGTCACCTTCAAGTGCATGAACGAAGACAACTCGTCGCATATTCACCCTCGGGAGCATCTTGTCAACAGAATGTGCTCAAGCAAATAAGTTCATTCGGGAAGACGAGAGAACGAGAAGCAAACTCTCTCATTGCTGCTATTTATAGGCCGGGCAAATCAAACCTATGCGCCAAGTGGCGGGCTCTCCGAATCCCATGCAATGAATTTGCATTTATGGTGATGAACCTGACCCTTCGAATTCGGCCAAGTCAAAACGGCTATTTAAAGCACTTGAAGAACTCAACAGTCGGACCAATAAAGACGCGTCATGCAAACGGATGCGCCGGTCAGATACCGCGCATCGTGCAGACGCGCCCGTCAGTACCAAGCGCCCTGTATGGATGCGCCCAATAGAGCACGGATCCATGCATCCTAATCAACATGGACCCGTGCGCCCAGTGCAGTACAAATCGACGAGTCACCCCACCAAACAATTAATGTCAAAGTGACAGAGTTGGCAGCACGTCCCCCGAGGACTGAACAGTTGGCAGCTTTTGCAAAAAATAAAGCGTCGCTGACGTCAGTATCATCGTTTCTTTCTTCCGACGGTTACAACCTACGTGGCCGACCAACCACTCGCATGCGCCTCAGCAGCCATGCGCCTGAAGATTCGCATGCGCCTCAAAAGCCGTGCGCCCAGACTGGTTCGTAACTCCTGAAGGTTAGGGGCCAAAGTCTTCTCATGCGCCCAATCCCAGCGCATCCTATCAAATTCCCCTCCACCAAATCTGAGTTCTTTGAGCTAAGGACACGCGCCACGTGTCCTTTGACTTAGGGGTGTGCATCGGTCGGTGGTCGACCTATTTGGTCCCAACCGAAGTCGAACCGAAGTTAATCGGTTTAAAAATAAACAAAACCGAACCAAACCAACCAAATGGTCGGTTCGATTTTAAAATCGACCGACTTGGTTCGGTTTGGATCGGTTCGACTTGGTCGGTTTTTATTACATAAAAAAATGGACTGTGTGTTTTTTTCTTTTGTGAAACCTCAGTCAACTTCCACTTGGCATCAGTAAATACAATTCAGCAGCTTCAATTCAACTTGTGCTTTACAGGTGGAGAAAAATGATAATTTTACATAAAAAATCATATACATTCAACCAAAAGTCCCTTTCATGTGCACATGAGCAATTAGAAAAGAATAGGAGCCGCCATCACTCCTCTTTGAGACTAGAGAGAGAGAGAGAGAGAGAGGGAGAGCTCTTTCAACTTTAACTTGATAAATGGTTGTGATGTGAATAAATGAACCAAACCTGTATAATACAACCCAATGAACCCATACCCAACCGATCAACCCTAATTATTCAACAAGGATTTGGTTCGATTCGGTTCGGTTTAGACGATTTTTGGCATAACCAAACCATGAACCGAACCGAACCGGTCGGTTATGAAAAAATTGAAGCCGAACCAAACCAACCGAAGCATCGGTTCGGTTTGGCTTGGTTCGATTTGGTCGGTTTGACTTAATTGTGTACAACCCTACTTTGACTCAATTCAGCCTATGAAGGGGTGCTAATCACCCAAGTTTTCAGCAACCGCAAGATCCTCTCCCCTGCTACGTGCCAGTCCACAAATACAGCATGAAGGATTCAACCCACAAATGATGGTGCATCATCCATGTGCCTCCCGCAGCTTCAACCACGTGGCGTCCCCACGTACAGGCGCATCCTACATGTGCGTGCATGAGCAGCCCAACCTGCTGCTTATAAATAGAGGGATCATTTCCTTCTCACACACTGTCACGCCCCAGAACCAGAATACTGGAGAGCGGGGGAATGACTCAGCCAGCTACGTATTACGGGTAGATGAATACCGTATAATACGATCAATGCTGTCTAATAAGACGAGGGGGGGTGCATACTACATAAAAGTCTCACTATGGTCGCTTCACATCTATTGTCTCAATCATTCAAACAAGAAACAGAAATAGAGAACATGTAAGATAAAACAGTAAGGCGTCCCAAACGTTCAGTCAAAATGTTCTTGATATCTGGCTTTACAAAATATAGCCAGATGATGTAGTAAGTATACACAATTGTTATCAGCTGCAGCCAGACTTAGTCACAATTATGCTAAAGTAGGTACAAGACAATCCGACTAATATGTCGGTGCCAAACGGCAAGGTATAAAGTATTAATCAAAACGAGCGGGGAAGTAAGGAACCCACTAGAGTCCTCCTGCGATCATCCCTCTAGTGTTGACCATCTTGGAGGTAGAAGTAAGCGGGATCCTCAGGAACTGGATCTAAATCTGGCCATGCAAAACCAGAGAGGTTAGACCTCTAATAGCAAGTACCGCAAGGGAGCACGATATAAGGAATGAAACCAGTAATGGAAAACATAATAAATAGATCTCTGCTATCTACTAGGATTCACATAACATCACGACACTTCTAACCAACCTCCCAACCAAACATGGACAGAAGTTGGCCCGTCATGTCCTGACATGCTGATCATCTCAGTTAGGTAACATAGGGGGTACAGTACACAAACAAATCAATTAAAATGGCCATACAACTACTATGGCTTGCTACAGTGAGTTCCAAGTTATCCTGGAATTATGCATTTTGAATTCCTCAGTTCTTACTATGTGCAAGCATGGCTAGTTTATCCAGTCAATCAATTGCGCCAATCATGAATTAGACGAGTCCCAGCGGGACGCCCGTCATCAATATATAATATACAATAGATAATATAACCAGATACCGCTCCCTGTCCGTGTGGCAGATTTGCAGTATCTGTGGGGACCAACCGGCCTGTCGGGCACTGCTAGTCCCAAGAGGGCTGCCATGTAAGAACTCGGGAATCCATTCTCTCCATACAATCATTATTTTATTTAACTTAATGGTCTCTATGTTGAGTGAAATTCCACGCCGTGGATCATGGTCATTCAGAATGAGTACTTTCGTACGGGGTACGATATGCACAAGTCTACAACAATACCCGTGCGGTTAGGTTGTAGGTCTTACATAGCGTAATGCAACAATCAAAATTAACCACAGAATAATCATGCCTTGACCATAAAGTACACATGCTGTTTTTGTAAGATAAATAAATAAGTAAATAAGTAAGTAAATAAATAATTAATTTGAAGCCTGCATGTGCCTGTATGCCAATATTCGAGATTAGCCAGTCGATTGCAATAGTTCATAGTTAATATGAACGTGTCTCATTCATTCAATTCAATAAGACGACTAGCCAGTCTCTTAGTTCCAACTAGGAACGCATGATCAATTATTAAATTAGGGTGACAATCCCTGTCAATCAATGGCAACTAATGTTAAACAAATACCAAGGCAATAATTAATGTTATGCTAATAATTAATGCTAATAAATGTCAATCAATCATTGTCAATTTGAGGCAAGGATCAGGCGAAAAGGCATTGGGGTCAGAGTCATGCGGCTCACGAAACTGGGGTTTCATGCGGTCGAAATAGAATTGCCTCATGCAGCCAACTTAGTAAAACTTTATGCGGCAGCTAAGTCATGCAGCTCCATGCGGCTGAGAAGAATCAGCGCCATGCGGCTGGGAATGATCGGCGTTATGCGGCTGGATTTATACAAGTCCCATAATCAATAATGCTAAGCTACGGCAAGAAAGAAATTCTAGGCGGCTAAGATAGTTCACATACGGCTGCGGGAAGGACCCTCATGCGGCTCGAGTTAAACTAAACCCATGCGGCTGCGGGTAAACTAACCCATGCGGCTGGAACTGACCAAGTCTATGCGGCCCAATTGACGAGCCTCATGTGGCTGAATAGTGCCTGCAGACAGAGTTAAGGCATGAGCGGCCAGAAGGACTCGGGTCCTTTATGCGGCCAGGATATAATACTTATGCGGCTCAAAATTGGACGGGACATATGCGGTTGGCTAAAAACCCATGCGGCTAATAAGCTCATACGGCTAACTAAAGCCCATGCGGCCAGGATGACTTGCCGCATGAAGACTCATGCGGTCAAGCACTACCATGCGGCTGGATCTGTTCTTCTTCTCCAAAATTCTAAGGACAGAACCATGGAAACTATTGCTTCCAAGCTCTCTAAATCCTTCATTCCAAGCCCAAATCTGAACTTCCATAGGTCAAAATAGGGTAGAACGAAATTCTCTACAACATGGAACCATCAAAACTTAAAGATAACAAAGTTTACTAGATCAAAACCTAAGAAATTCAAAAATACATTAAACTTAGATCTACAAAGAATGAACCATGGAAACTGAAAATGTTAAGTACTAAAGAGACTCAAAATCAAATAAGGAAGATGATGGAACAACAATAATGGTGATCCATCAAGAAGCAAGTTTGGCACTTGCCTAGCGGCTGGTAGGTGGGGAAGAAGTTATGGGGGTGGAGATCTGTGATGAACCAACTTAGCTAAACCAATCCAAACCGAACCCAAAGTATGGCTAAAACAGAGAGTAAAAATACAGAATTAAAATTGCAGGAAATAAGATACGAAAATAAAATTGCAAAAAATTAATTAACATGAAATTAAAGGGGTTTAACTACAGAACAATACATGATAAATATTAAATAAATATATTAAAGCAGTACATGCATTAAAATACGTATTCTGGGAACGGGAAGTGACATCTCTACCCTCCTTAGAAAAATTTTGTCCTCGGAATTTCAAATCCAAGCAAGATAGGAATATCAAAACTAAACTAATCTAGGTACAAGAAACTTGAGCAAGCAATCATTCTTCAATGTTAACTAGCAGATAACATATCTATATTAACAATCTACTATATCAAGTAGTTCTATCCATGGGGTGACAAGCATGAGGGGTTAAGACAATCAAGGTACATGGGAAGAAATATACCTTGTGAGTCAAACAGATGTGGATACCGTGATCGGATATCATCCTCACGTTCCCATGTTGACTCTCCTAATGAGTGATGACCCCAAACAACCCGGACAAGACTAATTGTTCGGTTCTTGAGTATCTTCTCTCTCCGGTCCAAAATGGATACCGGCTGCTCTTCGTAAGACAAGTTGGTACCAATAACCAACTCAGAATGATCAAGGATATGGCTGGGGTCCGATACATACCTTCACAATTGAGATACATGAAACACGTCATGCACTTCTCGTAACGAAGGTGGAAGGGATAAATGATATGCAACATCGCCTATCCTATCAAGGATAACGAATGGTCCTACGTATCGCGGACTCAACTTCCCGCGAACGCCAAATCTAATGACCCCACGGGTAGGTGAGATCCGCAAGAATACGTGGTCCCCAACAGAAAATTCTAGCGGCCTACGATGCTGGTCCGCCCAATGACGATGCCGATCCTGCGCAACTCGAAGTCGCTCTCTAATTTCTTTGACCAATTCTACCGTCTGAACTATCAATTCTGGGCCTAGTATCTTCCTCTCCCCGATATCATCCCATGCTAGTGGCGACCTACACTTCTTACCATATAGTGCCTCAAATGGTGCCATCTGGATACTAGCTTGATAACTGTTGTTGTATGAGAATTCGACTAAGTGTAAGTGGCTCTCCCAAGATCCTCCAAAATCTAGGGTGCAAGCGCGCAACATATCCTCCAAAGTCTGAATTGTCCTTTCTGATTGCCCGTCCGTCTGAGGATGGTAAGCCATGCTAAATCTTAACTTGGTGCCTAGACTATGATGCAAGCTTTTCCAAAAATATGACGTAAAACGGGTATCTCTGTCTGAGACAATACTTACAGGGACTCCATGATGTCTGACTATCTGTTGCATATATAACTCCGCCAACTTCTCTGTAGATTGTCCTACTCTGAAAGGGAGAAAGTGTGCTACCTTTGTAAGCCGGTCCACTATCACCCAAATAGCATCTTTACCACTTGGTGATCTCGGTAAACCAGTCACAAAGTCCATTGTGATGTGCTCCCACTTCCACTACGGGATAGGAAGCGGTTGCAATAATCCAGCGGGCCTCTGCTGCTCTGCTTTTACTTGCTGACATACCAAGCAACGGGAAACGAATCTAGCTATCTCCCTCTTCATTCCATTCCACCAGAAGTACTGCTTGATATCTTGATACATCTTGGTCCCTCCAGGATGTATAGAATACTGAGAACTGTGGGCTTCTGCCATAACTTCCTGTCTGATATCTCTACTAGGTACACATAGACGTGATCCAAACCTAAGGGTACCGTCTTCATGAATTTGCATCTCCTTTCTGAGTCCTGACTCACATTCTGTCCTAAGCTTCTGAATCCTTGGGTCCTGCGCCTGAGCTGCCTTAATCCTATCTACCAAGTCAGATTGAACCTGTAGACTTGTTAGAACGCCTACATCACTAGAAAGTATAACTTCGATACCCATCTCCTGAAGGTCTTCTAAGATGTGCTTCTGGGTTGTCAACATAAATGCGCCACCTCTTCTGCTGAGAGCGTCTACTACCACATTAGCCTTGCCTGGATGATACTGAAGCTCCACGTCATAATCCTTGATCAGCTCTAACCATCTTCTCTGCCTCATGTTCAGCTCCTTCTGAGTAAAGATGTACTTCAAACTTTTATGGTCTGTGTACATGTCCACTCGATCACCATATAAGTAATGTCTCCATAGCTTCAAAGCAAACACTACTGCTGCCAACTCCAAGTCATGAGTTGGGTAATTCTTCTCGTGGTCCCGAAGCTGCCTAGATGCATATGCTATCACCTTCCCGTGCTGCATGAGAACACATCCAAGTCCTTTACCTGACGTATCACAATATACCGTGAAACCTCCGGGTCCAACTGGCAATGTAAGAATGGGCGCTGATATCAACTTCTGCTTCAGATTCTCAAATAATGACTGGCATTCTGCCGACCAAATGAATGGCACATCCTTCCGTGTCAAGCGGGTCATGGGCGCTGAAAGTCTTATAAAATCTGATACAAATCTCCTGTAATATCCTGCAAATCCCAAGAAACTCCGCACATCAGCTACGGTCTTGGGAACTGGCCAACTCTCTACTGCTTCTACCTTCTTGGGATCTACTGCTACTCCAGCTCCTGATATGATGTGACCCAAAAATGAAATATGATCCGTCCAGAATTCACACTTACTGAGCTTGGCATACAACTGGTTCTCTCTCAGAATCTGTAATACTTTCCTGAGGTGGTCTTCGTGCTCCTCTTTACTAGCAGAGTACACAAAAATGTCGTCAAAAAATACCACGACAAACTGATCTAAGTACGGCATAAAGATGCGGTTCATCAAGTCCATAAATATTGCTGGAGCATTGGTCAAACCAAACGGTATTACTAAGAATTCATAATGCCCATACTTCGACCTGAATGCTATCTTGGGAATGTCCTCCTTCCGAACCCTCACCTGATGGTACCCTGAACGAAGATCTATCTTGGAGAATGTCATGCCCCAGAACCAGAATACTGGAGAGCGGGGGCAGACATAGCCAGCTACGTATAATGAAATGGAATCCATCTCACCATACGGTCACGGCTGTCTAGATATGTGAGGGTTTCACTACAATCCATCAGTCTCTTATGGTCAATAACAATCCTAGTATCTCAATCACAAGAAAGTAAGTAATTGTTACAAGATGTAAGATCACCAAATATACAATAGTAAGGCGTCCCAAACTTTACATATTCAGCTGATCATGAAGCTAGTTGTTACAAAATGTTAGGACTAGCAAGAGTTTAGTCATACATGATCAACCCTAGGTTGCAAATCATGTTACAGCCCGTAGGCAGACAGTAAGAAAAATGTACACGAGTTAAACAGGTGCTCGGCGGCTAAACGCCTCAAAAGAATAATTTTACAATAGAGTGGGAGACCAAAAATAAACCCACTCGTTGCCCTGGTTACGCCTGGTGTTCACCATCGTGCTGGAAGACCGATAGATCCTCTGGAGTTGCTCCGGTATCTGGCCATACAAAACCAGCTGGGTCAAACCCCAGAAAGAGCAAGTGCCACAAAGGAGGCTTCACTTAGGAACTAAAACCAGCAATTAGCACAAGAATATAATTACATAAAAGATAGTAATGAAAAGGCTTGATATCTAAAGAATAACAATAGCAAATCGAGTATGAAGAAACCATTCAAGTAGCCAGGTCACAATCCTTAAACCAAACAAGGACCGGGGTTGTAACCCTTCGTCTGAACAGAACTTCGCCTCAATTGCTATTGATAAGGTAAAACGTATCAAGCATGACTGGTGATATACGATGAGATAACCATGGGACTATTCAGATGACCAGGTTACAACCCGTAAACCAAACAAGGACCGGGATTGTAACCCTTCGTCTGAACAGAACTTGGCTTCTTCCACCATTTATCGGTAAGATAAATATAAGAAATCAGGACATGTAACAATATTGTACAGGATCAAGACAAGACTAGACTCCATCCAATCATTCACGGCCAAGCAATAAGTACGGCTTGATACTTTAACTAACTAGGGTTATCACAGGCCTAGTTACTAGCAAGATGCAATGAGAATTCCAAGTCCGGTTACCTGTTTGTTACTACCTGAGTGATCCCAGCAAGAAAAAAAAAAGATAGCAGGATATAGCAGACACACTGTAGTAAGATACATGTGTCCTAAGGTACCACACTCGACAGTGGACTGGAAGTGCGCTCATCTCGACGGATAGCAACAAATCCCATGTATATATATATAAGGCCGGGACCAAAGGGGCAATAGGTAACTGAAAAATTCTCCATGAACTATTTGATCAATCTAGTCATTAACCTAGCCAGATTCAGTATGAATCCCTGACCGTGGTACTCAGGGATCATGCCCTAGACATGATGCAAGACACAACCGGACTAGTAGTTTATACAAGCACAATCATCCACGGTGTCCAGGCCAATGAATTGATTTGTCAAGAGTGCGCCACGATGGGCCACTGTCATTATCATTATTACTTATCAAGAATACGCCATGACGGGCCACTATCAAGCATGTCAGGGTACTTGTCAAGAGTGCACCACTACGGGTCACTGTCGTGTCATGTATAGCAGGTCAAGTTATCAGGTCAAGTTATCAAGTCAGGAGTGCACCACGGCGGGCCACTATCAAGCATGTCAGTTCTGGGTCACACCACGCCAGGTACAATTGTCATCTCAATCATGTCAATCAAATCGGGATTATCAAGTTCGGAACAAAAGACGTAAGGATATAAAATGGGCGTAAAAAAATATACAATAGGGTAAGGTGTACGCTATAGGAACTTAAGTTACACAGGGCGTTACAAGACATGGGCAAAATAATAATAAAACAACAGTACACAGAGCTATAGGAGAGCCATGCGGCTCAGGCATATGCGGCCAGGAATGATCTCATGCGGCTGGGGAAGAGAACAGTCCATACGGCTGAATAGGGTCAGGCGCATGCGGCTCATAAAGGAAAAGCCTATGCGGCTAAAGATATCAGTCATATGCGGCTGAAGGGGGAAAGGTTCCTGCGGCTGAGAGCAAGTGGGTTATATGCGGCTCAAGAAGTTGAGCCTCATGTGGCAAGCGGAAAGCAGGTCTATGCGGCTAGCGAGACCAGAAGGCACATGCGACTCGGGAAAGAAGTTCTCATGCGGCCAGCGGGAAGCAAGGCCTATGCGGCTCAGGAGGAGCGGAGTATTATGCGGCTGGGGTCGAGCGAGTTCCATGCAGCTCTCAGAAAGTGGGCCCATATGCGACTGAATGATCACGAGCATATGCGGCTGAATAGGAATACGAGTCTATGCGGCTACAGGTAGACGGAGTCCATGCGGCTCGGATTATGCCGAAGCCTATGCGGCTGGAAGACTCGCCGCATGAAGGTTCATGCGGTCAAGTGCTGCCATGCGGCTAAGGGGGTTCATGCGGTCAGCACTGTTCTTCTTCTCCACTTGTCCGAGAAGAAGAACCAAGGAGTTCAGGGTTCCAAGGCTCATAATTTCTTCATCCCAAGTCCAAATCCAGATTTCCTTAGGTCAAAACGGGACAGAATGAAACGCTCTACAACAAAGAACCATCAAAACTCAGAAATAACAAGATTAAAATGATCAAAACCCAAGAAATTCAAAAATAAAATAAACTTAGATCTACAAGCATCTAGCCATGGAAAGTAAAAATGCCAAGTACTAAAGTGAGTTAAAATACTGTAAGGAAGAGAATGAAGCAATAAAATTGGAGTTCCTCCATGAAACAAGTTGTACTTGCCTAGACCTTCCTGGTAGGTGAGGAAGTTAATGGAGGAAGAAGAAAAGTAATGAAGAGAGAGAAGGAAGTGGGGTTAATAAATGGTAGGGGTGGTGGTAGGTAGGTGGTTCTCCTATTGGTTCATGATGAACCAAGGCAAAACCAAGCCAAGCCGAACCAACCCAGGGATAAACCAAGCCAAGATAAACCAAGGTGAACCAAGTCAAAGCCAATAAACTCTCTCTCTAGCAATTTAAACCAAATAAATCATGAAATAAACCAAGCCTCACTAATCAAAAATAAACCAATAAACCATTAAAACCTATTAAACTATCAATGCCAATAAAACCAAGCCAATACAAAATAAACCAAGATGACTAATCATGACTAAATAAAATATGGGTCCAAAACACGTATACGTATACTAAATACGTATCACGAATTTGGGACATTACAGAGAAAACTCTAGCTCTGCTCAACTGATCAAATAAGTCGTCGATCCTTGGTAGTGGGTACTTGTTCTTTACTGTTGCCGCGTTAAGCTTTCTGTAGTCGATACACAATCTGGATGATCCATCATTCTTTCCTACAAGTACCATTGGTGCTGCCCATGGCGATATGCTAGCTTGGATAAACTTCTTCTCCTTCAGTTCCTCTATATGCTGATATACCTTGGCCTGTTCCGAATCTTCCATTCTGTAAACCCGATCTGATATCGGTTTGGTTCCAGGTGCCAATTCTATAATGAACTCAATATCTCTAACCGATGGTAGACCTGGAAGTTCCTCGGGAAATACGTCCAGAAACTCTTCAACTACCTTCGGAACCTGAACTTCTTCCATTGTCGTTATTACTCCCTACTCTTGCTGAGTTGCCTCTGATCTGACTAAGGTGAATCTCTTCATGCCCGGAATATCAAAAGATACACTCCCACTACGATAATCTATGGTCGCATGACTGTCTTTTAGCCAGTCCATGCCTAAGATAACGTCAAAATTTCCAACAGGAAATTCTATCAACTGGGCGGGTAAAAAATGCCCGCAAACTACAACGCTACACGCTAGAATAACTCTACTAACTCCTACGAGCCCATTATCAGTGAGTATATTCAACCTCCCTGGCAATGCCTCGAACTCCATTCCTAGTCGTGTTGAAAATGGTACAGATATAAATGAATGGGACGCTCCCGAATCAAACAATGCTACTGCGGGATATGAGGCGACGAGAATGTTACCTGCCACAACATCTCCCGATGCTAATGCCTCTTCCAAGGACAGTGTGAATGCCTGCCCTCGACCTCCTTGCTGGTTCCCATATTGTGGCCTAGCCTGGTGCTGCTGCTGGCCCCTTCCTTGATGATGCTGGGGTGGTCTATGCTGGTGTTGCTGCATCGGCGGTCCCTGCTGCCGAAACATCTGAGCCTGTGGCATTAACGGACGCTGGGCCAACGGTCTCACTGCTATCGCTGGTCCTCGATACTGTCCTGCCCCTGGTGCTGGCAGAGCAGGAAACTACTGTACTGGTTCTCCTGACCTCGAATTCATGGGACATATGGTAACCCGATGATCTAGATTTTCACATATCAAACACAGTCCGTTCAATGCCCGACACACATCTCCAGTGTGCCCTATCTTTCCACAATAAGTACAGCCCGTTGGGGGTTGCTGGTTCTTCCTTTGTTGCTGCTGCTGCCTGGGTGGTGGTGCTGGCCCTCGCATTGCCACATCGTGGATACGAATGCCAGGGGATGGTGCTGTTGTTCGGGGCGCTGCTCTCCCTCCTCCTTCTATCTGACTGTGAGATCTCTTCTGACCTCCAGTCCTTACCGTGATCCTCTGAATGGTGATCTCATGCCTTCGAGTTGCCGTCAACACTTCATCAAAAGTCTGGTAGTTGTGCCCCTCTATCAATTGCAAGAGCTCAAGATGAAATCCTTGTTGGAACCTCATCGCCCTCTGGCGCTCCGTGGCTACCATCTCTGTGGCAAACCTACTCAATCTGCAGAACTCCGCTGCATAAGCATCTACTGTCTTGCCGGCCTGCTTGAGGTTGATAAACTTCTGTTGTAGCTCAAACTGTGCCACAATTCCATAGTACTTCGTCTTGAATCTTGCTGTGAAATCGTCCCAAGCAACGGGATGCCTGATGCCTACTTCTTCTGATTCCCACCAATCACGTGCGAGATCCTGAAGTAACAACTTTACCTGATCCACACGTTCTTCTGCCGGCACTTTAGCGGCTGTCAGAATAGCCTCAATATCCTTAAGCCATGCATCAGCAGAAATAGCATCCTCCGTGCCCTCGAAACGACGGGGGTTGTACTTGCAAAATCTGGTTGATGCTCCTGAATCTGGCCTCGTCCCTCTTTCTAATGCCGTCTGCAATCCTTGGTTGAGTAGTACATTCTGCTCTTGCAATTGAACGTGCATGCGCTGCTGGGCTAACATCTGATGTTGTTGGGTAGCCATTATTTCTCTCATGATCTCCAGAAGAGCCGGTGTGTCCATTTCTGCAGGGGTAGGTGGAACTGTTGGTGGTGGTGGAACCTCTGGATACTGCGATCCAGCTGCTGCTTCCACTATCACTTCTTTCTGGATAGTCTCTTGAGGTAGTACTGGCCCTGGCTTGCTACAGTGAGTTCCAAGTTATCCTGGAATTATGCATTAGGAATTCCTTAGTTCTTACTATGTGCAAGCATGGCTAGTTTACCCAGTCAATCAATTGCGCCAATCATGAATTAGACGAGTCCCAGCGGGACGCCCGTCATCAATATACAATATACAATAGATAATATAACCAGATACCGCTCCCTGCCCGTGTGGCAGATTTACAGTATCTGTGGGGACCAACCGGCCTGTCGGGCACTACTAGTCCCAAGAGGGCTGCCATATAAGAACTCGGGAATCCATTCTCTCCATGCAATCATTATTTTATTTAACTTAATGGTCTCTAAGTTGAGTGAAATTCCATGTCGTGGATCATGGTCATTCAGAATGAGTACTTTCGTACGGGGTACGATATGCACAACTCTACAACAATACCCGTACGGTTAGGTTGTATGTCTTACATAGCGTAATGCAACAATCGAAATTAACCACGGAATAATCATGCCTTGACCATAAAGTACACATGCTATTTTTGTAAGATAAATAAATATGTAAATAAATAAATAAATAAATAAGTAAGTAAATAAATAATTAATTTGAAGCCTGCATGTACCTGTATGCCAATATTCGAGATTAGCCAGTCGATTGCAATAGTTCATAGTTAATATGAACATGTCTCATTCATTCAATTCAATAAGACGACTAGCCAGTCTCTTAGTTCCAACTAGGAACGCATGATCAATTATTAAATTAGGGTGACAATCCCTGTCAATCAATGGCAACTAATATTAAACAAATGCCAAGGCAACAATTAATGTCATGCTAATAATTAATGCTAATAAATGTCAATCAATCAATGTCAATTTGAGGCAAGGATCAGGCGAAAAGGCATTGGGGTCAGAGTCATGCGGCTCACGAAACTGGGGTTTCATGCGGCCGGAACAGAATAGCCTCATGCGGCCAACTTAGTAAAACTTCATGCGACAGCTAAGTCATGCAGCTCCATGCGGCTGAGAAGAATCAGCGCCATACGGCTGGGAATGATCGGCGTTATGCGGCTGGATTTATACAAGTCCCATCACTACAACAAAAAACCCTTTTAATGACGGCTAAAAAGCGTCATTAATGACGAACCATGACGCTTTTTTTTTCCACAGCAACCGTTATGAAAACGGGTGTTATAAATGTTTTTTAAAAGCGTCATAAAATAACCGTCATGAATAGTTTCTATAAAAGCGTTATGAATAGTTAATATATAGTGCACAATTCAGAACAATTTTAAAACGTCATGAATAGATAATATGTACAGGCTCAATGCAGCACATTTATAACACTTTATACTATTCAAATTAGCACATTTATAATGCTCTATACTGCACAGTATATATTACATTCCAAAAACTTAACATTATATATCACCATCTTTATTACATTTCTCAAAATAGAGTACATATCAACATCTTCATTACATTGAATATCCAAATACAGAATGTACCCAAAAAATAGGAATAAATCTCTCTTTTGCTAACCAAATTATTAGAAATATTTACTTATGTAGATTCTGACCATGGATCTTCTCTCTGCCATCTCTTGAAGATATCGGGAGTCCCAAAGAGAAGTAGTGTCGCAGCTGAGCGACGACTTGGTGCTGCTGCAGCCGGCGCAGTCGTGGGAGAGCCTCAATCCCTTACTCTCGCCTGAACCCTCACCAGCGCCATCAGTACATCTACTACAGATGGCAACTAACTCCTCTTGGCCAGCATCTCCACAGATATCACAGACTTTGACCTACAACCATATTGCATTTGGAATGTCACACTTCAAATAGGAATAGCATCAAATAGGAATAGCATCTCCACAGAATGGGACTAAGTTCTTTCCAAGCATACAAATGATAAAAGATGACTAATAAAAACAGGAGCCTAGCACGGAAAATTTACTGTAAAAAAATAGCTATAACTGAAAAAATTTACTGTAATAATAAAAGATGACTAATAAAAACAGCTATAACTAAAAAAATAGTAAAGAAATTACCTTTGAACCTTTAAGATCTTCTCTCTTCAGTTCATTGGCCCGAAAATGATAACATAAGCAGAGAAAATGATAACATAAATAGCTCCAAGAGGTACATAAATTAGCGAGAAGAGGCTCAGATTCAGCTTCAGTCCATGATTACTCACTCACAATTGGAGGTGGACCCCCACTCTCATCATCCCTTCTTCCAACAAATGGCTGCAATGGAGCTGCCTCGCCATCTGAAGGAGCAGCCAAATCATCATTGCCAAAAAAAATTCTTGTTCTTCTTCTTTTCCTTTTTCCTTTTCCTTTTTTTTCTCTCCTCTCCTCTCCTCTCCTTAATTCTAATTCCCCTGACAAGTAATGGCTACACTGTGTGCCTCGCCATTGGCCGAGGAAGAGAAATAGAGAAGAAATTGAAGGATAAATGAGAATACAAGACGAGAAAAAATGGTAGTCTAAAGTATGAATTCAGACATCATATAATACAATGTTAATTTTCTCTACAGTTAGCAAAAAGTGCAAGATTAATGGCACCAGCTCCACAGCAAGTTGCAAATGAATGGGAACTCATCACTTTCTACTAAAACATTTTTGATTGCAATTAACAGAAGAAACAAAGGAAGATACACAATCGATTTGTCCTGATTGCACTAATAGTATACAACCGTACCAGAAAGAGCCATTAATCCATCAAAATATTACTCCATTGAATGATAAGATCATTCATGTCTTCCCATTCTTAACTACTCTGTATATGGAATTCTCTCTGTTACAGGTTCCGAGTGTTAACCTCACAGTGCCAGTAGTCATTGGTAACACAAATATCACATTGTTAGTATTCAGTGTTTGACTGCTGCTACCTTTACAAAGTAGATTACCAAATAGAGTTGAATGTAAGAGAAGGATTCATGTAGACAATCCAAACATTTGGGATAAAGGCTGGATAATTGTTTTGTTGTTGTTATATAGGGTAGAAATCTTCAGATTTCAACCGATATAGCTCAAAAAAAGAGGGTAGTAAGTAACTACCAGAACTTGAACTCGGAAAGGCGGCGCATGAAGGGCTTGAACTCGTCGGACCCCCTCGTCGGTAGCGAGGCCCCGTCTATGCCAACGTACCTGTAAAGCATCCAACAAAAGCAGATATAAATAGGGACACACAATCAAATTAACGTACCTGCAAAGCAAGGTAAGGGTAAACACAAAATCCAACGAATTATTTGTTTTCACGGTAATAAAAAATTTGAGAACATAATCTAGCCGACTCACCAATGAAAGGGGCCCAAATAGAATTAGCATGGGGTAAAAGGCAATTGGTTCTGGATCAAAAATAAGAATTTATTTTGTATACAAAAAAGTCAATATCAATAGCAACCAATATGACCCCAGCAAACAAACAAAGGTTGCTAATCAAACTAAAATGGGAAGGTATAAAATAAGACCTTCAGCACAGTATATACTAAGCACCTTAACTACAAAGCACCTTAACTATAATGGTCTATAATAAAATTTGTTCCGTACCAAAAACTGAATACTGAAGCAACCAATATATTTGGTAGGAACAATAAATGGATTACTAGCAAACAAAAAATGAGGAGTGAGGACAACAATAATAAAAATGTAACCTTCTAATGCAGTTACATCAAACACCTTAACTACAACAATCAAACACCAATCTGGGTCCAGAATAAGAAATTATTTTGTATTCGACAAATCAAAAGTCTATTCTTATACTAGATCATTCCACTATCCATTCCATTCAAACAAATCCTATGACAACTATCAGCTATCCGGGCATCAGGACACAAATTTCCATTAGCATCCCTGATTTTGGATAATGCATGAAGTTTGATTCCGATATCACTAAGTTTTATCGACCATAGAAAAATATAATTTGGTCAACGAGGAAACAAGAATCGAACCTGACAACAACTTCCCTTGATGTCGCACCCACAGGCTCGGGCTCCTTGATGTCAACCACCACTATGTATTTGCGTAGCATCAGGGATCGATCTTGATCAAGGATGAGCATGCCGCGTACTGACCAAGTACGTAGCCTGCATTTTCAATATTCAGTTTCCACTGATGCATTCCACGAACAGATAGTGGATGGGTTGAAATTGAGTAATCATGGCCATTGTGTTGCAGCAATGTCCATCTACTGACCGATAGATTAATGACGGGGAAGGAGATGGAACGAAAAGCTTGTGGGGAACTTGTCGGAGGACCTGGGGTAGGCGGGCAGAGGGTCCCTCCTCCAATAGAGACTTAGGAATATGGGTTCCTTTTGAGGCCAACGCTCCGACGAGAGGGGGCACTGCCTTCCTTTGTCGCTCCATAGTCGAGATGCCCCTCCTCTACCACCGAAAAAAAATAGAAAAGGGAGAAGGGTTTTTCTTCAGAGGAGAAGGGTTTCTCTTAAAGGGAGAAATAGAGAGAACATTGGCATGGACGGAGTGGAGGAGAAGGAGGGAAGGAAAGAAATAATGGGGGTGCTTCTCCTTCGTTCAACATTTTAGGGTTCTGGTTTTGGAATTGGGGTTAGAGAAGGGGGGGGAGGAGACGGAGATGAAGAGGAGTGATTTTTTGTAGGGATTGGGAGACTTCCATACTTTTGGCATGGCGGAGGAGAGGGACCCCCGGTGCAGCCTCAAACTCCAGATTCACGACCGACGAGAGAAAGCCAATTTAGGGTTAGGGTTTTGGAGTTGGGGGAAGGGAAGGAGAAGAAGAGGAGGAGAGGAGGGTGTTGCTAAACTAGAGTTAGGGTTTTGGATCTATGGGATTTTGGAGTTGGGGGAGAGGAGGGAGAAGAAAGGATCGGAGAAGGAGAAGACCAGAACCAGAGGGAGAGAAAAAATTTTGTTGAAGCGTGGGATTTTGTCAAAAAATAAACTTAACAAATATTACAAGTTTGCCACCGCTCTAAACTATTAATAACGCTTTATTTTATAAACGTTATAAAAAGTCCAGAATTAGCCCAAACCGTCATAGAAAAAAGGAATTTTTCAACTTAATAACGCTTATGTATCAGCCGTCATTAAAACTCCTTGTCGAGCGTCATTAAAAGGGTTTTTTTGTTGTAGTGCATAATCAATAATGCTAAGCTACGGCAAGAAAGAAATCCTAGGCGGCTAAGATAGTTCACATGCGGCTGCGGGAAGGACCCTCATGCGGCTCGGGTTAAACTAAACCCATGCAGCTGCGGGTAAACTAACCCATGCGGCTGGAACTGACCAAGTCTATGAGGCCCAATTGACGAGCCTCATGCGGCTGAATAGTGCCTGCAGACAGAGTTAAGGCATGAGCGGCCAGAAGGACTCGGGTCCTTCATGCGGCCAGGATATAATACTTATGCGGCTCAAAATTGGACGGGACATATGCGGTTGGCTAAAAACCCATGCGGCTGATAAGCTCATGCGGCTAACTAAAGCCCATACGGCCAGGATGACTTGCCGTATGAAGACTCATGCGGTCAAGCACTACCATGCGGCTGGATCTGTTCTTCTTCTACAAAATTCTAAGGACAGAACCATGGAAACCATTGCTTCCAAGCTCTCTAAATCCTTCATTCCAAGCCCAAATCTGAACTTCCATAGGTCAAAATGGGGTAGAACGAAATTCTCTACAACATGGAACCATCAAAACTTAAAGATAGCAAAGTTTACTAGATCAAAACCTAAGAAATTCGAAAATGCATTAAACTTAGATCTACAAAGAATGAACCATGGAAACTGAAAATGTTAAGTACTAAAGAGACTCAAAATCAAGTAAGAAAGATGATGGAACGATAATAATGGTGATCCATCAAGAAGCAAGTTTGGCACTTGTCTGACGGCTGGTAGGTGGGGAAGAAGTTATGAGGGAGAAGATGATTAATGGTGAAGTAAGTAAAGAAAGAGAAAGGGGATGGCTTTAATAAAGGGGGTGGGGATCTGTGATGAACCAACTTAGCTAAACCAATCCAAACTGAACCCAAAGTATGGCTAAAGCAGAGAGTAAAAATACAGAATTAAAATTACAGGAAATAAGATACGGAAATAAAATTGCAGAAAATTAATTAACATGAAATTAAAGGAGTTTAACTACAGAACAATACATGATAAATATTAAATAAATATATTAAAGCAGTACATGCATTAAAATACGTATTCTGGGAATGAAAAGTGACACACACATATAGACAGACACACAGAGGGACATACATATATAGCAAAGATAGCTGCAACCAGTGCATCAGAGTTCACTCACAGAGATCGGAAGAGACACTCAACATCTTCTTCCTCTCTGCAAGCTCCAGCAATCAGAGCAACTCAGACCTTCAGAGAACCGAAAACCGTCGTCAGATCGTCAACGGAGTCAACGTATTACCACTCGCTCCATCGACACAGGACCCAGCTATAAACAAAAGTGTACTCCTATGACTACATCTAAGTCCTACATTGTAACACTATTCTGTTTGTAATTGAAATTGCAATCAAAAGATTTTAATGGCAAACATATACATTTACTTTATAACGTTCATAATTCAACTATGCATGTTTACTTTATATTGTTCATAATTCATGTTTAATTGTTTTCGTGTATTATCATCATGATCGTATTCTATTATTGTTATCGTGGTCGTGTTATATATAGTGATTGTGAGATTGGGATTTGGAAAAAATACAATCACTAGACACGTGGACCTCTTTCATGAGACGCCTTAATATGAACTTGAGAATATATATATATATAGTGTCGTGTGGCGTGAAAACTTGATCATGTAGCATTCTCAAGTATTCATAAGTACATGTTAGTCCCTTACCCATATATATCATGTCCACGAGTTGAAAGTTGTGCTTCCAATGACACATGAGCATTGACTGTATATTCTTGAGTTACGTCAGTTACGCCATACTTGTTAATTGTTTTTATCAGTTCACCTTGTTACATTTCTTACATGTACGCATTATATACTTCTACTGATCATCTGGTCGACATGTTTAGTATCTTACTTGCTTATATTTGTAAAACCCCGATTCCAAATAGGTTAACAAAATTGGGATTTGTAAAAAAAAATCATTTGGCTTTTATTTTTTATTTTAGTTTATTATTATTATTATTATTATTATTATTATTATTATTATTATTATTTTATTAGTCGAAAATTAGATTTTGATTTTAATATTAATTATTGGACGGTGTTCTTGTCCGGACCCTAGCCCAAGCCAATTCCTCTCTACCCAAACCCTTTAACCCGAAACCCAATAAACTTAAATCCTTACCCGTTCAAACTCACTCCTCTCACAAGATCTGCTCCCTCCGCCAAGACCCCCCCCCCACACGCACACACGTAGCCATCTCTCTTTCACGTACGTCTTCCCACATAAACTCTCTTCTCACATAAATCTCACAGAAACCGCACAAAAACTCTTCCTACCTTCACAAACTCTACCCCAACTTCCTCCATACTCCACCTTTCCCAAATCTGATCACACTGTGACGCTTCCCATCTATCCCCGCCCGATTCAACACCCCTCTCGAGGTGTTTCCGTCGTGCCGAACTGCTTCCGCTGTGCGCCCGCCCGACCAGTGCCCCGTGTGCCTCTCGCACGGCCTTCCCCGACCCACCGGTGCCTCCCGCGCGGCCTTTCCCCGTACGTCGACGTCCCACCGACGGTAACCCTTCGGTTCTTCTACGTTAGACTCGCGGTAGATTTTTCAGACTGCTGTGTTTATTTCCAGTAGAGAAACCTCAATTTCTGTCCGACCAGAATTGACAAAATAAAGCTCTGTCAATTCCGGAATAGCTAGTTGCCTAATTTTATTATGTGAATTGTTAATAGGAGTAATTAATTAGTTAATAAGTAACGGTTAGATTATATTGCTAGAAATATTTAGGCTATTATATAAATTATAGGATTATATATACATAATTTATTTAGAATAAATGTTTTTCGTGAAATGGTTAAATTAGTAATTAATATTACTGTAGTCTTATTAGAATATAATTTTAGAATAATATCTAATTAATGTCCTTAGTAATTATTATTAAAAATAAAATCATTATTAAATAAATAATTATCATAATAATCACGGTGTTTTAGTCTTAAAAGTATTTATCAAATATGTCATGGTACTTCTACGTAAATAAAATATTATTTAGTTTCAAAAATATTTTTATTACCAATGTCACGACCCGTACCCGCTTTTTGGGATGCGAATGCGTGCGCAAGCCAGCCTACACCGCAGAGTCGGCGGTAGAGCGCTGTCACGGCCATGATGCTCAAAATCACATAAATATAACATTTATTTCTTATTCACATTACTATATTAATTACAAGATTTATATTTAAAGGAAGTACAATGTTATTACATATTGAAATGACTGCAACACATCTATCTAATTTCTAGGTTTGGCCTGCAAATACACCCGTATCTCTCAATGCTAAGCGAAGTCACAGCTAACCTGAAAATTGTTGGTTTTTCAGTCAGAAACGAAACAAGCACACATATGAAAAGTTATTCGAGATATAATAGAAATCAAAAAACATGAAAATAGCATATGAGAAGTGAAACTGGAAAATAACAAGCAACAAGATATAGTGGAAAAGAACATGCAACTCTATGGTGAGTAATAGCGACTAGAAAGTAAATATGTAAAGCATGGTGACATGGCAAGTGGTGAGGATTAAGATGAAACAACTGGAACAAGAACTATTTACGTGTGTTAAAATATCAGGTTCGACATGTGAACGACTAATGGGTAAATCCGGCACCCCGCACGTGTCGTGTGCGGCTGCTATCAGTCACGATCAGACATTTTGGGATGGAATTGGTAGTTCACACGTCTACTAAGATATTTCTCCGCCCAGCTAGTATTCATGGAATCAAGTCACAAGTATGGTAATCACGTGAATGACAGTCAAGAAGTATAAATAAATCCATGATACTAATCTCCGTGTGTCGAACGTATCAGCAAGCAGAAAAGACATGTATAACATGTAAAGAAAATAATTAGAAACGAAAGCAATCAGTATATACACTTGCTTGTGGTCCTTTGCTGGTGAAACAACCATCTTGTTGGGTCCAACATAGTCCGTTTAGCCTAGGGTCGATATGAAAGAGTTCAAAATCGCAAGAAAATGAGGAGTATGATTAGTCATGGCCAAGAACGTATAGTCAAAGGAATTTATGTATACATACGTATAACTTATGTTTGGAAAATAACTACCATATTTAAAACTATATTTATACTAATCAAAATATTGTAGGAAAATATTTAAAAATATAGAAATTGTTTTAGGATTTAAAATCTAATTTGTCAAAATAACATTTTAGGTCAAAAAGTAATATTTAAAATACCATAAACTAATATAATATTATCTTTAAGATTTTAAACTCTGTTTATACGTAGGCTAAGCCCAAATACTATATTTTAGGGCTTTGAATCCAGTTTGAAATCTCATATAGAGCCAAGCTCAAAACTATATTTATGTTACAAGTATAATTTGGAAAATATTATTTAGTATATATATATTTATTTATTTAAAGTAACCATAAGAATAGGGTTCTGTTATTAGCAGTCCTAAAATGTCATTCGGCACTCCTCTTTAATTTTTTAAATTTAAATTTCAAATTTACCCTTGTATTAACATTATTGGCACTCCTAAAATGTCATTCGGCACTCCTCTTTAATTTTTTAAGATTCAAATTCCAAATTTACCCTTGCATTAACATTATTGGCACTCATAAAATGTCATCCTACACTCCTCCCTCCATACATGTACAAATTAATGCTATATTTAATGCATGAATAGATCTGTAATTTGAATGTTAAAAAAATGAAAGATGAGTGCTGAATGACATTTTAGGAGTGCTAATAGGAGCACCCTAAGAATATTAATGATAATATTAATAAAATAATTAATATAAAAATATATACACATTTACATATGATACTATTATTAGTATATATTGAAACATTTATGCAATACTTAGTTTGGTCGGGAGGAAGGAGATGGGGGCAAGGGTGCCGGTGATGGTTGGTGTTTGGCGGGTAGAGGAAGAGATGGTTCTGTCGAGCTCAGGAGGGAGGGGTGTATTGGTTACTTTCTGATTCTCTCTAGTTATGGACGTCTGATTCTACAAGAAGATAATATTTGAATATATGCATTCACATCTATGTAGGATTTAGATATATTAGAGGGCAGATATAGTCTAACATAGTTAGGATTTGTATAGTATAAATGAGAGGAAGATAACCTAAATACAATTATTATGAAGCAACTAAATTATATAGTTTAAATCTATAGATGATCAGTATAATAATTTACAAAATAGTATTTTATTAGATAACATAGTTTCTTTAAATCGAGACGATGATCGATTATCTCGAAAAAAATACTCGATAAACATATTTCATCAAAAAAAGCTTATAAAATATTTATAATCTCAAATCATTTTCGAAATCAATTTTTTTTTTTATAAAATCTAAAGTAGTAACCAAACACCCTTCGTAATTCTAACAATTATAATTTAATAAAATATTTTATTTAAAACAGTTTAGCATTTTCAAAATATTTAATTCGAAACTCATTTTGATAAAAGGATCAATCAAAATTCTCTTTAAACATAAAATAAGTAATAAAATTTGGGAAAAAAATCGGGAAGGGAGTTACAACCAAAAAGGATATTTTTGTGTATAAGTAACCTAACTAAAGTTTTAGTTCTATTTATTAAAATAAAAACTTGTTTAATAATTATTTTAAATAAAAATAGTAATTCTCATGTTATTAAAATAAATAGTTTTATTTAAAAAGATTATTTTATCCAGTAGTTGCTAATGACGAATATTACGTAAAAAAAATATTAAAGTAGTATTTTGCATCAATTATTTTCATATTCACAAATAACTACTAATTTTGGCATAAACTTATTATTAATTAGATTAATGAATATTTCCATT
This sequence comes from Iris pallida, assembly GCA_029216955.1. Taxonomy (NCBI): domain Eukaryota; kingdom Viridiplantae; phylum Streptophyta; class Magnoliopsida; order Asparagales; family Iridaceae; genus Iris; species Iris pallida. Next base: position 13,617,024 of record JANAVB010008599.1, read on the forward strand.
TGAGAAATGGCAAGTTTTTCACTAAAAACGTATTTTTTTTTCTATATTCTCATTTAGAGGTTCTCCAAAAATATTTTATAATTAAGTAAAGGTTTTATTATAATTATTAGTGATTTTAGAGTCTAGACTATTATTATATTATTAATAAATAGATTAATTAGAATTATTACAAAATCTTAGACTGGCAGCTAAGTCATGTTTCACTAAATGTAGGGTTCAGTTCCAGACTTTAGCTTGAGTGTTTACCGTCGTCACCTACAGCACCAGGAAACCAAGACAAGTTTCATATTATTCAAACTTGTATCTTAGTGATAATTAAATACTTTTTTTAAAATCATTGTATCGATACTTGATTTACGGGATCCCTGCGGATCCGATTGATTGCATGATTGTCTCATTAACTCATTGACTTGGGATTGGGGAGTAGTGTTAGCACCTATGGTCAAAGTCTCCTTATTGCCTCATTGTGGATAGCTGAAGCCCCACCTCACTTGGGCTGAAGCCGGACCGTGTTTACTAGAACATATAGATTGTATCATTTTCATTTTCAGAGATTTACTGCTTCACTACTTCATTATTTTTATTAGAAAATAAATTATATTACAAAATTTCTTCTTGTCTCTTAAATTATTCATTAAAAATGCTGGAATGGATATATGTTCTTGCTTCTCTCCTGACTGGAGACCAATATTTTAGGTGTCTGCGACGACGAGAAGCTTGCCTTTAGTTCTTATTACGGGTCCGACTTGGGTTCCGAGGAGGTAGTTGAACCGGATCAAGGAGCCCAGGAGATTTAGCTACACTTGGTTGTTTAGTTTCCTTTTATTTCGAAGTTGTAATAAAAACAAATTATAATAACTTAATACTTTCTTCTGCTTGTGTATTGTTCCAGATAGACATCTAATTTTTAATTTAATATTTTAAATAAAAGTTTTTATTTTTTGCAGCTTAGAATGTTGTGCTTCAGTTACTACTGCTTGATACAACTTACTGCCGCCGTCTCACAACGGTGCAGGCTGGGCATGGTCCGACTGAACCCAGTATCTTGAGATCGAGTCGTGACATATTTTCAGTTGGGGCCCATGCCGGTCCTGTTCTGCAAATTTTGTCTAGTCAACTTAGTCTAGACAAACATGCAGTCCTGCACCTTGACTTAGGTCTAAGTATGACTTTAGGAAAACAGACTCTAGAAACAATTAGAACACTTAGAGAATTTTGACCCGTCACAACATAGGACCAAATTTATCTATTCATATATCTATTTTTGCTTGCTTATAGCTTCGTAGGTTACCTTGTTTATGTTTGTTACTTATCTTTCTTCCTTCCACTCCAGAGAATGATTGACGAAGGACTTATCCAATCTTGATTAACTAGAAACCTTACCCAGATTAGGCCGATACTTACAAGTTGTGTTTGATATTATATTCTTAATAATCGTGTTGTATAAAATTATAGAATTAGTTGGAAGTTGAGGCTATGGTTACCATCCCAATAATCTTAGAATCCATGGCTACTATTAATACCAATCACTAAGCTTTAACCTATTTCCTTCTACTTTCTAAATCAGATTTCATTATCAGAATACCATCAAATTGTGATGTCTTCATTTTGACTTGTGAAACATAGCCTTTACCCTATTTGACTTAATCAACCTAGAACCCTTGCAAATACTGATGTATTCACATTAGTATGATCTTTATCCATTTCAGACCGTTCAACTTTATAATTTCCACAAACATCTTTGCTTTGAATGTGACATTCCTATTTGACCCCAAGGAAAAAGTTACATCATGATAATATTTCGTTGACGCGTTTACCCTTTAAAAGTCTTATGGATTTAGTTAGAAGAGTATTCAATAAACCACCATGGCATTACAGATGTGCACTATAGCCATTTACCAAATTTACGAAAACTGCAAGTTTACTGTAGCCAGTTGCGCACTGGCGGGACATAAACTTTAGTTAAGGTGATTACAGGTACATATTGATTTTGAGTATTGTTAAGACTACGTCCTAGACCCTTATGTTTTAATCTGAGTCATGAGGCCAAAGGCATACTGCAGTTAGATGCATATGCACTAGCGAGGCATATGTTCTTAAGCATTACGGTATTAGATTAAAAATATGATTACTATCTGTTTTGTATCACTTTCAGACAATCATTGACTTCTCGGATCAAACTCTTATTCTTATACTTGGTCCTTTCACCTGTTTTATTAAATTCATTATCTCAATAGTGCCATTAGCATTTTAGATTGCAAACCCTTCATATCATTATTGATTTTGAACTTTCTTAGCACTTTTATCATTTCAAACACCCATGTATTATAGTTAGACCCTATTATCTACAATAAGAAAGCATGACCCAAGTTAAAGGGTTGTAGAAAAAGATGAAGCAGTTGGAGACTGCCCCCACACTAAGGACCAAGACTTTGAGAACTAGTGCTAAGAGAATCTAGAGTTGTTAGTAGCACTAGGTGATTCTTTGTGAAGTTGTAACCGGATAACTTTAGAAGAAGTTTAGGAGAATCTTCCTATAATTCTGTGATGATGCGAAATGGATCCTTAGTTATACTCTTATTTTGGCAAATGTCTTTCATAATGTCATATTTTTCCTACAATACATTTTTTGAAAACTTGAGGATTTCAATTTTAGGGAGAAGACATGTAAGAATTATTGAGATAGGACTTGTAAAATATATATTAATGTTAAGGTTTGGAAGAATATAATTTTGATATGAATCCTTAGATATATGTTGATAGGTGAAGGTACTCAAAATTATTGGAGGCGATATCATATTTTCAGTAACATCATTCTTGTATGGATTAGTGACAAGCTTATGACTGTAATTTTGCCAAATCAGTGTAACTATTACTTAGTTTGTCTTTTTCAATTCTTGGATATTGTAGTGATGTTAAGTTTTTCAGAGATAGGATATTTTGGTGCTCTTGCTCCTTGACATGAAGAGAGCTTGCTCTCAACATGCTTTGTAAAGTTTAATCCCACATTGGAAAAAGACCATGAGTTATCTCAACATATATATGAGTATGTGTTATTGGAATATGCACATGGGGTGGTGACCCTAAGGAGGGAACCATGCGGGTGATTTTACTAAGAGGAAAATGATTAATTCCAACAAGGACGTAAGTTGATTTTTGTTGTGCGGGCTCGGACTCGACACGGACTCCAGGTTGTCTCGTGCATGCACGGGAGTGTTCGGAGGGAAGGCGTGGGATAGCACTCGACTATGTTGATTGTGGGATGATGTAAAACATCAAACTCTATTTTAAAGTATTGGTATTTTAGTCCCACATCGGATATGAGAGATGGTGAGGCCTCACTCCACTCTATAAATAGAGCCCCCTTGCCTCCTTTCCAAGATGCACCAAAGAAGAGAGTTAAGGGAGTCCGTAAAGTTCAGGAAGCCCATTCAATTCACAAATATTGACTGACGAGCGTTCCAGAAGTTCTCTTGAACTTGCTGGTTCCTGGAAGCGGATCGTATAGAGGCGAATCTTGCTTTGAGCAACGGTGTTTTTACACCCCAGCAAATTTAATCCTCTTCTTCTTCTTCTTCTTCTTCTTCTATTTTTCTGTAAATCGTTCTTCAGGTTTTAAGGCACCTACTGAGTAGGGAGGCCTAACTTTGTTCTTGAGATCTATCTCATTTGTGGCACCTACTGTGTAGGCTTGCTAAACTCCCTATTTGTGGCACCAACTATGTAGGCTTGCTGAACTCCTATTTTTTATCTATATCCATGCCTCGGGACTAACAATCTCAAAGCAAGATTAGTACGATGGAAAACATTAATGCTTCACTCCTCCAAACTGACTACTGTAAGTTAAAAAAGTTTGATAGAGAGCATTATCAAGTCTGGAAGGGGAAGGTCTTTCTCATCCTTCAACTCCGAGACGTTGATCACGTGCTCTTTGAAGAGGAACCTAATGTTCCAGATACTGGGTCTATTGCCGCTATAACTGCGGCTACTAAACTTCAGGCCAAATGGATAAGGGACAATAGCATTTGTAGGCTTCCGATCCTAAATGCTATGGAGGATTTCCTGGCAGAATCCTACTCAAAGAAGGATAGTGCCAGAGAAATATGGGAGTCTGTAGAAAAGCTGTACGAGGAAGACAAAAACAGGAGCAAGATATTTTTCGTCGAAAAATATCACAAGTGGCTTTTTGAAGACGAGAAGGCGATGCTTCCTCAAGTGAAGGAGTTTCTGAAACTTCGTCAGAAACTGGACGATGAAAAGATGCCCCTCGTCGACAAGTTTGTCATTGGAGGGATCGTCTTGAAACTTTCGGCTGGATGGAATACGTTCTATGCAAGAATGCATCGAAAGAAACTCGAGATCAGTCTGGAAGATCTCTTACAAGAAATCTACGTTGAGGACGAGATGCGTTCTCAACAGAAGATGGACGCTTTGTCCAAACAATTGGCCGATGCCAATCTGGTGCAGACGAGAGACTCCAAGGGGAATCATACGGCTTCTCACCACAAGAAAGACTTCACTAATATGAAAGTGAAGGGACCGTCTTTCTGTCACCCTCACTTTTCCAAGATAGGGGTAAAATAGTAATTTTCCATTTTTAAATATTTTGGGATTTTTTATTTCATGAATGTTAATATTTAATGATTATAGGAGTCGGGTTCGAATTTCATCTCATTCCGACTTGTTTCGGGATTTCGGGGAATTTTGACTTAAGTTGTACTTAACACATTAATTAGCCATGGCCCACCAAACTCATCATTTAGGTCTAGGAGTTTGGTCTAATCCCACATGAGTGATTAGGCCTAATTATGATTTTTATTTGGTTTTTTCAAAGCCCCAAACCCTAATACCATTTAACCCTTCATAAAGTAAAGGAGAGGGGCAAACTTGTAATTATGAAAGGGGACAAATATCCCCCTTATATGGCAGCCACCTCTCTCCCCCTTTTCACCCATTCACACTTCAATATTTCTCCATCTTCTTCTCCAAGTGTTCTTCAAAGAAAGAAGAGCAAATCTCTTGGAATTATCTCCAAATCAAGGTTCCCTTTCCAATATTCTTCCATCAATCTCTCCCTCTACCTCAAGTGGTGCTTCTACAAACTTTTGGGAGCAAGAGGAGAAGAGGTGTGTCCTAAATAATTCACTTTGTGTCGGAGCCGTGTCGGAGAATTTTGTATTGGGATCCATCTCCCAATAGGTACAAACTATCCTCTATTTTTCATTTTCTCATCATGTAGAATAGTTTTAACCATGTAGGATTGATTTCCATAGTTGTGTCCCTATTCGTGTCGAGTTTGAGTCCGTTTGGAGTGTCCTAAGAGAAGTTAGTATTTGTGTTTGTGTCCTTGAGTTTCCCCCAAATTTGGACACTTGTAGAATATTTAAGTTGGCCTCTAAGTGGTTAGGCACTTCTAATTTCATATATATGTGTGGGAGTGTGTGTGTCTATATATATATACACACATATGTGTGTGTTTATATATATATATATATATTACACACATATGTGTGTGTTTATATATATATATATATATATATATATATATATATATATATATATATATATATATATATATATATATATATATATATATATATATATAATATATATATATATATATATATATATATATATATATATATATATATATATATGTGTGTGTGTATGTGTGTGTGTGTGTGTGTGTGTGTGTGTGTTTATATATATATACATGTGTGTGTCTCGTTATATTTTAGTGTGTGTGTTTTTATATATATAGAGGGGATGGAATGAGAATTGGTAAGTGAGTGATATATATATTAGAGAGTTAGAGAGGGAGAATTATAGAAGAAATATAGAGATTTTAGAGAGGAATTGAGAGAGATTTAGAGGGTGAGATGAGAGGAAGAGAAGGGGAAAAAAAGTGGCAGCAGCAGCAGCTGTAGGGGGGCCAAGGGGGCTGCTGCCTCCACCCCCAAATCAGCACAGCAGCAGCAGTACTGCAGCAGTAGTAATAGCAGCTTAGCAGCAGCAGTAGCATCCCAAACCACCCCCATTTGACCCCCGTAACCCTCCGTATATACACCCATATGTATACCAATATATATATTGGTATACCATATGTATACCAATATATGTATACCAATGTATACCAATATGTATACCAATATATATATATATATATATATATATATATATATATATATACCCTATATATTAGCTATATATATACCTATTTAACCCTCTAAATAGCCCCCTAAAACTAGTCCTAAGTATAGGTTAAAAATGGGTGTTTGAGAGTGTGTGTGAGTGGTTGTGTGAGTTTTAGTGAAGGGGTGATTTTGAGTTAGGAGCGTCGGAACGCATTCAAACTTGGAGGAGACTTAGTTAGTATAAAATAGAGTTTGTGGGTAGGCTCCTAGGTTGAAATCGGGATTCCGTTTGGGAATTGGAGAAGAGTATCGCGCGATATCATTGAATATCTTGAGATACTCAAGATAACGGGGTAAACGACCAACATGGACCGTAAGATGGACTAGATGTCCACTCTACCTAGAGAACTTGGTAGGTAATGATTGCATAGGCTAGTATCCTACTACCATAGGAAGCCGGGAGTGGAATTCCTAAGGGAAGGCCACTTGGCGTCAACGTTAGAGTGGTTTAAGGGTATGTGTTTTAAGGGGTAATCGGGGAAATTCAAAATACGGGGTTCGGGTATTCGGATCGACTTGAAACTTTGGTGACTTGTTAGGTACACCCTACAAATGTCATATTTGAACCGATTTTGGCTCGGTTGACCCAGAGTTGACTTTTTACCCAAAAGTCAACCGTGAGTCAACACTTTGTCTAGATTTGACCAAATCCAAACTAGAGTTGACCAGTTGACCAAAAGTCAACTGTTGGTCAACATTTGACCAGTTTGACCTAGGGTTGACCTAGAGTTGACCAGAGTTGACCAAGGTTGACCAGTTGACCAAAAGTCAACGGTAGGCCAACTCTTGACCCCGTTTGACTTTCTTCGACTTGTTTTGACCTGCGATGACTGGTATGACCTAGAGTTGACTTGGTCTGACTTAGATTGACTTGATATAACTTGATTTGACCTAGATTGACTTGACAAGACTTAGTGTGACTCAGTGAGACCTAGTTTGACCTAGATTTCATATCATTCATTGTGAATCATTCTTAACTTTGTTAAAACCTAAATTAACATGCAATATCTCATATTTAGGTTTCTGATTACCACTCTGAGCATTGATATACCCTACAGCTCAGGACAGCAGGCAAGTACATTATCTGATAGCAGTTACTTGTTTTGATATCTTCTCTACCAGTTCAGTTATAGTGTTTATTTGATTCTCGACACATTGGTGCACGGACTAGTATTGTCGGATTCCTGTCATGAGATGTCATTCTTGGATTTCTTGGGATATGGGTACTTGTTTGGTCTTGATTCTTGTACTTGTATTGACGTCGATTCCTGAAGAGGACTTGCTCCCCTCTTAGGGAATCACGCGTCATGACGTGTTATGTCCGGATTCGTGTACTATTCGGGGATGGAGAATTTTATAGATAGTGCGATCAATGCCCACCTTGAGTTACTACTTGTATCATAGCTATACCCTCACCTCACGATGGGTATAGCCTGACCTGTGCTACTACTTGCTCCATAGCTTGCCATCCCGGCCGGGCCGAGTCCACGTACTTGTAGCAGGTCGGCTGGAAGCCTGATTCTTGACCCATACCGATCACATTATGCTATAATATTCGAGGTACTTTTATATTTATTACATCAGTTACATGATTTACAGTTCAGCTTACTTTTTCTGCATGATTCACCCTGACATGATTTCTAGTTTACATATCATGTTATACTTACATCTTGATATGTTCATCTTGTACTCTATTATGATCGACTGTTAGAGCATTTGTCATTTATATGGAATTTGTTGCCAGTATTGTACTCGTTCATTTTCCTGACATGATAACGTTATGATATATCCAGATGACATAGATGCGGACTGCTCTACCTACTATGGGTATGGTCAGGACGTAGACTGCGACCAGTTGACACCCTTGGAGCCAGTGGATGATAGTACTTCTGTCTAGATCTTTTTAGCTAGGTTTGACTGGACTGCAATCCAGCTAGCTTTCAGACTGTAGTTTTCTATATTATATTTTGAGACCCTGAGATGTTATGTATATATCTGGGCTTGTGTCGGACACTGGACTTATTTCTATTTTCATCTATTATATGTCTTTCCTTCTGAGCTATCTACCTTAGTTTTATTCTGTGATTGAGACTGTATTGTTATGTCACCTCCACTCGGAGTGTATATACTGTACAGGTACCTTTATACTGTTAGTCGTAGTATTTACAGACGTTATATACAGCGTTCTATCGCCGATACTACAGCGTAGGCTGGACGTACCCACATGCTCGTGCCCCTCATAAGGGTGTGGGTCGTGACACATTTTTCTGGTGGCCCATGCAGGTCAGTGTCACAATTAGTACGATCTCGTAATGGTACTCGACTTAGAGTTCTAATTACGAGCCTGCAATTAGGACGTAGGACCTAGGATATGATAGAAGTTTCTCAATCACACCTAGGAAAAGTTTTCGATCTTTTGATTATCATGATTACTTCCCTTGTATTAAATTAACTGTCCTTCTTTGATAATATCTTCTCATGTGCCATATTGATCTCCTTGTTTCCATTCGTCTCCAGGATGACGAAGATGCACCCGCAGGCCACTGGATCGAGTAGCTTGCCCGAGAGATCTGATCAGGCTGAGGAGGAGGTTCACGAGACTGCCCCCAGTGATTCCACTATCCCAGAGGCCCTGGCAGTTGCACAGGGAGGTCTACTACCTCCACCCCAGAGGGTTTCGATCGTCGTTCCGAAGATGCTACCGCCACCACCTCCGATACCGACGGATACACACCATATGTTCCTTCTCCTTCAGCAGATGATGGAGATACAGCGGGCCTAGGCAGAGGCGTCGCAGTGCCAGTCGGAGGCGTTATACCGTCAGATTGAGATGCTGAGACAGAGCATGGAGAACTCGCATCAGCCTGCACTGGCAGCCGTGGAGAGAGTGGCACCGGGTACGGTGTAGGGCCCTACTGGCCAGCAGCCGTACCAGCAGTAGTCCAGGCCGGGGACAGTATTAGACTTTAGGAAGATGAGCTCCAGGGACTTCACGGGCACGGAGGGCATCCTTTATGCAGACGATTGGCTAGAGGATGTGCAGCGGAGCATGGAGCTGGCAGAGCTTCCTAGAGGACTTTGGGTTTCGGCCGCAGCTAGCCGATTCTTCGACATCGTGCTGACATGGTACCGTACGGATCCTCGTGCGTCGGTGAGAGGGCTGACATGAGAGAACTTTCGGAGGCTCTTCAAGGAGAAGTTCTTTCCGGACGTGGCTCTTACAGCATTGGAGGGCCAGTTCGTGGGTCTAGTGCAGGAAAACTCGTCGGTGGACGAGTATGTAGCAGAGTTCTTCCGCCTTAGCAGGTTCGCTCCCGATATGATCCAGGATGAGGGGCAGAAGGCTCGTAAGTTCCGCAGGGGACTTATTCATACAGTACGCACCCGTACCTCGGGTCGTCGTGACGCGACGTTCGATCAGATATTGATAGACGCACAGATTGCAGAGGAGGACTTCGGCCTCAAGCCGAAGAGGAGCGGAGATACTATGGGGGCGAGTTCCAGTACGGGATCGGCCAAGTGCCCCCATATTCAGCATCAGTAGAGGCCGTTTTAGCAGCAGCCTCTGCTACAGATTCAGCAGGCACCGGCGCGTGCCCAGCAGCATCATGGGTCAGGGCAGAGGCAGACCCAGCAGTGTGCTTTCTGCGGAAAGACGAGGCACAGCAGAGACGTATGCCGGAGGAGGTTAGGCGCTTGTCTATTCTGCGAAGGGACCGACCACCAGCTGAAGGGCTGCCCTGTTCGGGCAGCCAAGGGAGGCCAGGACAGGGTGCAGCCGGCTAGAGGACCAGCAGTTCAGCAGAGAGGTCCTCCACTTCAGACCCAGCAGCAGCACTTTGTGCAGGACCAGAAGGAAGCACCCGCGGGCAGGGTGTTCGCCTTGGCAGCAGAGGAGAAGGTAGAGCCCGTGGGAGATGTTGTAGCAGGTCATGTTCTCCTTGATTCTTTTCCTGCTTTCGTCTTGTTTGATTCTGGAGCCACTCATAGTTTTGTGTCTATTTTTTTTGCTCTGAGACACAATATTATTGCTGAATATATGGGTAGGACTTGCAAGATTATGACCGGGGGAGGCATTATCCTGGTTAATAATATTTGCAAGGGGCGGAGAGTCACCCTGAGAGACCGGGACTTGAGTGCGTGTCTGCTCGTAATGCCCCTACCGAGGTACGATATAGTACTCGGTATGGATTGGTTGAGCATGCACCATGCTAGCATTGATTGTAGAGGAGACAGAGTTCTTTTTAGGCCACCGGGAGAGCCAGAGATCGAGTTTGCTCGAGGAGCAGCGGAGCCGGAGGCTGGATTCTGTGGAGCTTTGTTGGCGGGACAGGATTTGCCACATCCGTTGATAGCTGAATTCTCGGATGTCTTTCCCGAGGAGTTGCCGGGGATGCCACCAGACAGGGACATTGAGTTCTCTATAGACTTGGTACCGATCGCCGAGCCCATTTCACAGCATGTCTATAGGGTCAACAACAGCGAGTTGATAGAGCTGAAGAAGCAAGTCGACGAGCTGCAAGACAAAGGGTTTATTAGATCCAGTTCTTCGTCCTGGGGAGCGCTAGTCCTATTTGTGCTGAAGAAGGACGGTACGGCCCGCATGTGTATTAATTACTGGGCGCTCAACAACCTCACTATCAAGAATAGGTACCCTTTGTCGAGGATCAACGACTTGTTCGATCAGCTGAGTGGGGCGAAGGTATTTTCGAAGATAGACTTGAGGTCCGGGTATCACCAGCTGAAGGTGAGGCGGGATGACATTCCCAAGACGACATTTCGGACTCGGTATGGCCAGTACGAGTTTACAGTGATGCCATTTGGGTTGACCAATGCTCCCGCGGTGTTCATGAACTTGATGAACAAGGTATTCCATCAGTATCTTGATAAGTTCGTGGTGGTGTTCATAGATGATATCTTGATCTATTCGAAGACGCAGGAGGAGCATGAGGAGCACTTGAGAGTTGTGTTAGAAACTCTGAGGAGGGAGCAACTCTACGGGAAGCTTTCGAAGTGTGAGTTCTTCTTGGACCAGGTAGATTTCTTAGGTCATGTTGTGACCGAGCACGGGATCTCAGTAGACCAGAGGAAGATTTCGGCAGTCGAGTCTTGGTCTACGCCCAGTTCAGTTGCCGAGGTTCGGAGATTTCTGGGTTTGGCAGGCTATTACCGGAAGTTCGTCCAGGACTTCTCGCGGATTGCAGAGCCGATGACTAGACTCACCAGGAAGGACGTGGAGTTCGTCAGGACTGTTGAGTGTCAGGCTGCATTCGAAGAGCTGAAGAGGAGGTTGACTTCAGCTCCGATTTTGACTTTGCCATCTGGGTCAGGAGGGTTCTCGATCTACAGTGATGCTTCAGGGAAGGGCTTAGGTTGTGTTCTTCAGCAGCACGGGAAGGTGATTGCCTATGCATCCAGGCAGTTACGTCCTCGTGAGAAGAACTATCCTACTCATGATCTGGAGTTGGCCGCAGTTATTTTTGCTTTGAAGTTATGGAAGCATTACCTGTACGGAGAGCGAGTTGAGATCTTCACAGATCACAAGAGCTTGAAGTACGTGTTCACTCAGAAGGAGCTGAACATACGACAGAGGCGGTGGTTAGAGCTGATGAAGGACTTTGATATATCACTGCAGTACCATCCGGGGAAGGCCAACGTAGTTGCGGATGCCTTGAGCAGGTATCCAGTAGCTATGTTCTTGACGACAGATCGTCATCTGTTGGCCGACCTGGATAGTTTGGGTATCGAGGTCATCATGTCACGACCCGCACCCTAGAGTTAGGGCACAAGAAGTGGGTACGTCCAGCCTACGCCGCAGTGTCAACGGTAGAACGCTGTCCTAGGTCCCATGCATCTAACAGTATAAGGCTAAACAGTTTATACTCCCCGAATGGGGGTGACATAGCAGATACAGACTCAATCACATCTAAGGTAGAGCATGATAAGGATAGATAAAACATGAGATCCAAAAGAGGTACAACAGATAGAAATCTAAGTGTCTAAGATACACAAATCCAAAAAATACATCTCAAATCTCCAAACTCAGATACAGTAACCCATAAAGTAAATACAACTCTAGACAATTGAAAATAGCTAACTAAACAACCTCTAATGTGTCTCTTCTAGGCTAGCAGGCAATCTCCAAGCTATCTGTAAAATTTATCAACGGGTCCAGTCAGGACAGGAGCGAGTACAGTACATCTCAACAATATCATAACAGGTTAGAAAATATAAACATGCTAGAGAGTAAGATACATGATCTGAAGAAATAACATGATGAAAAAGAGAGAGACTGTAAGTAAATAGCTACACTATATAGAGAACTATCAGTGACTAGTGATTCAGAGCACAAGATGGTTATGTAAACGGCACGATATTGTACACGAGTAATCTACAGAGGTTGTACACGAGTAATCTATTGGATTGATTACATAACCACTTCTACTCCTCCGCCCCAATCAATACACAAGGATCTAGATATGATATGTTATTACACACGAAGTATAGTCGCACACGAGATCATGTGAATACATGAATATACACGTTTTGACATGATTTGTACACGAATGTCACGAATACAAGGAGTACACGATGCTCACGATAAAGTACACGAACACGAATACCCGATGTATCCGCTAAGGGGATAACATCGCACAACAAGATCCATATAGTACTAATCCGTGTTTCCAACGTATCAGTATCATGTAAAGTAATCTAAAGCAAGAAATATAATCCTAAACAAGATATAAAATGATCAGAGAATGTACTCGCCTGGTGTCTGAATGTCCAAAGTAAATATACTGTCCGAGGAGAGGTGTCTGGCTCCTAATCAGAACAGCACAAGTCACAACATGTCCAGAAGGGTAATATAAAGCACTACAATACATTCTACATGAATCTAGGTCAAACTAAGCCAAAGTCAACCCTTGGTCAACTCTGGTCAACTGCACTAGTCAAACTAGGTCAAACTTGGTCATGTCCTAACCCAGCAAGTCGGCCTAACCAAGACTATCCTAGCAAGCACACATCAATACAAGGCTATACAAGCTAACATACACCCAACTCTATATAGTATGCAATTATTCAATACTCAAATAGGCAAGAATTCACATTGGATATACACTAGGTAATCTATTACTTTAAGCTATATATGTCTACACATATATACACATGCATATATTGGTATTCAACATTAGGTCTATAATCATGGCATTTCAAATGGTTATATAAACTTATATATTACAACACAATATGCTAACATATATATAATATACATACATAGCTAAGTTAATTATATTCATAAATACTTATTTAAGAGGCTATGTGTGTGTATGTGAACATGGCAAAGGGGCAAGTGAGGGTTAAATGGGCATACATAGTGTATACATATCAAAGAGTGTCAAAGTGTAAGTGAACAATGTGTCAAGTGTGATAGTGTCAACATAGTGTAAGGGGTACATGAGGTAATATAGGATTTGTGTTAACATAGAACATTACATCTCATTAACTTGTATATTGCATACATTACATCTATTATTACATTACATTCATGCTTGCATTCATTCATTCATCATTCATTTATTCTCTTGCACTACTATATGTACCATACATTACATACTATGGAACCTACATATTCACTAGAAGCCATACTTATACATGCTTACATTAGATAGGATACTTGCACCTCATACATTATTTATTTAACCATTTACTCATGCTTGCATTCTCTATTTAGTTACATAATGTATATACATTAACATGGGTTAAAATCAAATAGAACATTATATTACACATAAGGGTGCACAAAATGCATATGCCGAATAGTAACTCCTACTAATAATCAATACTGTACCAACACAGCATGAATTAAATTCTAGGATTAAAGTATGTTATAGATCTATGTGTTATCTTTCCGAAACTTCAAACGGATCGCGTTTTCGTTTCCGGAAACTCCCGAAATCGCGAAAACACCGAGAACGCGTTTGTCTTTCGTACAGCTGACACTCAAATAATTCTCCAGAAAGTTATAGAATGAATTAGGCCTATTAATACATGTTTTTGGAAAGCTAACTTCAATATACTTCTTTTAAAAAAACGGAAGATTAAACCGAGCTTTGAGCTAGAAGTTATGACATTTCAAAGTTAGGACTGAAATTAAAAACGTGGATAAAAATCATGACGGATTTGGGTAGTTTGAGACAAAAGAACACAAGTATATAACATAATATATCAAGAACTCACTATCTACACTAATATATATATATGAGACACTATAGAACACATCTCCAATACAAAAATATGAGATTAAACATGTAATAATTCATTCATACATAACAACAACACATAGTGTGTCCCAATTTGGGATTTTTCCACATGGACACAACCACAACACAAAGGACACTCCTATGACCTCTAAATAGACACGAAATGGACACAAATGGAGATACAACCATGGGGGTCATTTCTATGGGTTCAAAATAGACCTATATGCATGAGGAAATGAAAAGGAGAAGGGATTTATACCTCCCGGTAGATCGAATCGAAGAAAAGCCTTCCCGGAGCGACACCGACACGTAGAGATTCCAAAAGGACACGAACGAGCTCCGAATCCTCCCAAACTTGGGTAGCTTCCTCCTTGGCTAGAATGGAAAGGAAAGAAGAAGATTTGGTGACGAAATGGAAGGATTTGGTGGAGAAATTGCTAGGGATTGCTCTCTAGGAATTTGGGGAAGAACAAGAGAGAGAGTATGGATGAGAATAATGAAATAAACTTGAGCCTATCCTCTCCCAAAGTGGCTCGCCCTATGGGGCTATTTGTCCTATTATGGTAAGGTCCAAAATGCCCCCACTAACCTATTCTATGAGTATTAGGAAAGGGCTAATTGGTTGGGGCTAAATTAGTCATTCTAAAGTCTCTAATCACACTAACCTTATCCATAATAATTAGTCTAACCTCTAACTAAAATATTTCTATCATGTGGACTAAATTTAATATCATATGGGCCATGTCTAACTAGTGTGTGGGTCCCACTAGAGTCAAACTACCTCCGGGTCCCCGTTTCAAGTCGGATTGAGTTGAAATTCGAACCCGACTCAAATAACCCCAAAATAATATCATAAATAATAAAATAATATCAAAATAATTCAAAGAGGTCAAATGCAAAAATATCCTTAGGCCAAAAATGATATTAAAATATCATAATCACATGGTTAGGCTCTAGGTCAAACAGTCTCTAGGGTTTCACTAGCAAAACGTCAAAACCACAAGTCATTGATTTAAATAATTTTAAAATGATTTAAAATCACCAAAAATCATATCATGAATTAAATATCATTATTAAAATAATTATAAACACAAAATTTCAAAATTACCCTCATTTGAGAAACTGGGTGCTACAACTCTACCCACCTTAGAAAAATTTCGTCCTCGAATAATAAACGGACATCTAAAAAGTGTCAATCTAGGAATACCTCCAATACTGCTCTGTTGTACGGCGGTAATGGAACTTCAATAAAATATGGACTGAAACCTATATCCAAGGGACTGGACCTATTTTAAAGTGGTCTTAACTAAGGATGAAAAGGAACTGATCATAGGCTATAGGTATGCTCAAACTACTATCTTCCTATTAACCATCTATTAATACATTCTATTACCATAGGAACGATGCATTACTAAGACATATAGGCCCCTATCTCTCATAACACATTTATACTCACTAAAAGACTAGTACATCCTATCAAGGCTGATACTATAATCTCTCATAAATCTCATAAGCTACATGTTTAGAGACACACATCCCCACATCAAGGACTAACCTATATATATCTACAACTGATACTAATGGGGTGACGTCCCTATTTCCCAACAATCAAGGTCTAAAAAAATTTATCTAAATCATGCAATTTGAAGGAATAGTATACAAGGTCAAGGCATACCGTAGCAGTTGGAAGTCTCACCTAGGTGTACTGGTCATTCTAGGTCAAAACAGTACTATGGTATCAACACACAAACAATCTAGGGTATCCTAATTGGGAAGGTAAGGGAACAACAATCATCAAGGTTGTAGGGCTGTCTACCATCTTATATAAAAATTGGTCATTAACAAGCAACTAGGAAATTATTAAAAGGTTACTCTTCCATAAAATGGCAAAAATTGAAAATTTAGGCACAACAAATCACAAATAGATTTTTGTCTTGACACGATCTAAGTTGATCAATTTCGAGATAAAACGAGATTTGGGCAAGAAGGGAAATCAATGAAATCAAAGTATGAGCACGAGCATCCAATGATGGAGATTCAGGTCATGATTAAATTTAATTCGACTGAGTACGAATACGAGGTTCATAGGCGATGAAAAGATTTCAAGAAGAATTGTCAAGGCTGTCGCGAATGAGACTCTAGGGTCAAGTTTAACTATGTCACCATTCTCGTAGATTGATACATGAAAAAGCGAACCAAAGTGCAATAGGTTGATCAGACCATCATGTACCGGTTCTGATTAGACAATATGTTAGTGGGTGGCCACCCAATAAAATATGTCATGACCAAGCTCGAAAATAGATAAGCTTGCAAAACTAAGGCTAATTTAGCAGCACAAGATATAAGGGTGGTAATGATGAAAGGAATTAGATAGTCCAAGTTTCTTAACCAACGGGTCAAGTAAATCAGATAAGGTACAAGGTTAAGCATCTAAGGAAACAAGCAGAACACCATCACATGTCGGGTCGAAAAAATTGAGTCAAGGCTGGATTTCTAATTGAAATAAGAAGAAATTTAGTATAATGGTAGAGGTTATAGTTTAGCCAGTTGACCAGAAAATCATATCAAGAAAATAGAGTACAAGAAGACGGGTTTTAGTGGGACATGATATACCTACACGAAGGTGAGCTCGTCTAGGTCTTGCATATAAGATTTGTTGGAGGGTAACAGCTAGTATTACATTCCGAATATCAAAGTCACGATAAGGAACGTCAAGGATCTCAATTAGAAAGTGGGAGTTCAAGAGGTGGTAATTAATGCACAAAAATAATGAAGATCAAGTTAGTCATCTGCTTCTGATACTCTTAAGTTCATCTGGTCATAACTTGCCAATCATATCTTTACCTCACCAGTCTCCATATAAAAATTTAACCTTTACTTAAACCCTTACCATGACTACCGTAGGTAATTCCCAATTTCCAAACACCACTCGTGAAGCACAGCCCTCACATTTAGGAATCAATATTAACCATTTATTTAAATTTCCAAGTTCTTTCACCTTGTCTTAAATTTGACCCAAAATCTCTAAATCCCGTTTACGAATTCCTTGAACTTGTTCAAATTGTTCTCCTCGTATTATTTAATTTAGATCTCTAGGCCTTACAAAACTTATCTTTCATCATAAAATCAACTTCCGTATTTTCTTCGACATACACCCTTGAATATTATTCTCCTAAAAATATTTCACAACAATCTCTAAACTTTCATAACTTTGTGCTCTCTCTATCCCTAGTCATTTTCTCGCAACATCTTGTTTAATATCCTTATTAAACACAATTAACTTCTCTTTTCCATTACTAACCTTCTACATAGCCTCAGAGTAAAAGTTTTCCCCAGAATCAATAACCAAGATTTTCTAAGTTCTCAAAACTAGGTTGACCTCTGATATCCTCATTAGTTTTGAATACACCTATAAACTATCTCATAACCCCAAAATTTCTCTAAATGTAATTGTTTCCAGATTGGCAGTATACATCTCCTTATTCTATTCGAGACCTTTACCACATTTCTATCTCAAGTTTCCATATGGAACACTCCACATTTGATTTCCTTTAGATCATCATAAAATAACCAGTTACGTCTTCTCTGAGCTACATAATTTACGTCACTTTCTTAGCCTTCCCCATGCAAAAGATACGAAGATTCAAGGGTTTTCGAAGTACATCTGGTAGGGACGACAAGATATGGGTAATTAATGTAATGAGACAGTGTTTAAGATAAGAGGAAAATAAGAATGTAAGGGAATAATGGCGAGAAAGAATAATGAAGATATGTTCCTTCACATCGGTTCAAACGAGAGGAACCCATCAAGCTTAAATTCAATAGCAAGGAATGAGGGTGAATCCAAACAAGAGGAAAAGAAATTCCAATTGAAGTTCAAAATGAGTTTCTCAGGGGTCGTCCCAGAAATCTCTCAAAGAATCCTAAGTGTGATTGAGTACCTTGAATTTGAAAATATTAATCTAAATACAAAATTAAATCAACAACTACAAAATTTTATCAAAATCATCAACTAATACCAGGATTCAAAGTTCTACAATGAATCCACAAAATCAAATTCAAATCAAGGAAAAAGGTGAATTAAAACAAGGAAAAGGAGTTTAAATCGGAATTCAAAATGAGATTCTCAAGGGTCATCCCAGGAATCTCTCAAGAAATCCTAACAGTGATTGAGTATCCTCTCATCCTAACACCTTAATTTATATATCCTATAGCAGGCTCGTAGTAGTACAACTAAGTCGTTGCGCTACTACGAAATCGCACTAATGCGAATCTCGACCTGCATGGGCCACCACTAAAAACGTGTCACGACCCGCACCCTAGAGTTAGGGCACGAAAAGTGGGTACGTCCAGCCTACGCCGCAGTGTCGACGGTAGAACACTGTCCTAGGTCTCATGCATCTAACAGTATAAGGCTAAACAGTTTATACTCCCCGAATGGGGGTGACATAGCAGATACAGACTCAATCACATCTAAGGTAGAGCATGATAAGGATAGATAAAACATGAGATCTAAAAGAGGTACAACAGAGAGAAATCTAAGTGTCTAAGATACACAAATCCAAAAAATACATCTTAAATCTCCAAACTCAGATACAGTAACCCATAAAGTAAATACAACTCCAGACAATTGAAAATAGCTAACTAAACAACCTCTAATGTGTCTCCTCTAGGCTAGCAGGCAATCTCCAAGCTATCTGTAAAATTTATCAACGGTTCCAGTCAGGACAGGAGCGAGTACAGTACATCTCAACAATATCATAACAGGTTAGGAAATATAAACATGCTAGAGAGTAAGATACAGGATCTGAAGAAATAACATGATGAAAAAGAGAGAGACTGTAAGTAAATAGCTATACTATATAGAGAACTATCAGTGACTAGTGATTCAGAGCACAAGATGGTTATGTAAACGGTACGATGTTGCACACGAGTAATCTACAGAGGTTGTACACGAGTAATCTATTGGATTGATTACATAACCACTTCTACTTCCCTGCCCCAATCAATACACAAGGATCTAGATATGATATGTTATTGCACACGAAGTATAGTCGCACACGAGATCATGTGAATACATGAATATACACGATTTTATACAATTTGTACACGAATGTCACGAATACAAGGAGTACACGATGCTCACGATAAAGTACACGAACACGAATACCCGATGTATCCGCTAAGGGAATAACATCGCACAACAAGATCCATATAGTACTAATCCGTGTTTCCAACGTGTCAGCATCATGTAAAGTAATCTAAAGCAGGAAATATAATCCTAAACAAGATATGAAATGATCAGAGAATGTACTCGCCTGGTGTCTGAATGTCCAAAGTAAATATACTGTCCGAGGAGAGGTGTCTGGCTCCTAATCAGAACAGCACAAGTCACAACATGTCCAGAAGGGTAATATAAAGCACTACAATACATTCTACATGAATCTAAGTCAAACTAGGCCAAAGTCAACCCTTGGTCAACTCTGGTCAACTGCACTAGTCAAACTAGGTCATGTCCTAACCCAGCAAATCTTACTAGGCCTAACCAAGACTATCCTAGCAAGCACACATCAATACAAGGCTATACAAGCCAACATACACCCAACTCTATATAGTATACAATTATTCAATACTCAAATAGGCAAGAATTCATATTGGATATACACTAGGTAATCTATTACTTTAAGCTATATATGTCTACACATATATACACATGTATATATTGGTATTCAATATTAGTTCTATAATCATGGCATTTCAAATGGTTATATAAACTTATATATTACAACACAATATGCTAACATATATATAATATACATACATAGCTAAGTTAACTATATTCATAAATACTTATTTAAGAGTCTATGTGTGTGTATGTGAACATGGCAAAGGGGCAAGTGAGGGTTAAATGGGCATACATAGTGTATACATATCAAAGAGTGTCAAAGTGTAAGTGAACAAAGTGTCAAGTGTGATAGTGTCAACATAGTGTAAGGGGTACATTAGGTAATATAGGATTTGTGTTAACATTGAACATTACATCTCATTAACTTGTATATTGCATACATTACATCTATTATTATATTACATTCATGCTTGCATTCATTCATGATTCATTTATTCTCTTGCACTACTATATGCACCATACATTACATACTATGGAACCTACATATTCACTACAAGCCATACTTATACATGCTTACATTAGATAGGATACTTACACCTCATACATCATTTAGTTAACCATTTACTCATGCTTGCATTCTCTATTTAGTTACATAATGTATATACATTAACATGGGTTAAAATCAAATAGAACATTATATTACACACAAGGGTGCACAAAATGCATATGCCAAATAGTAACTCCTACTAATAATCAATACTGTACCAACTCAGCATGAATTAAATTCTAGGATTAAAGTATGTTATAGATCTATGTGTTAGCTTTCCGAAACTTCAAATGGATCGCATTTTCGTTTCCGGAAACTCCCGAAATCGCGAAAACACCGAGAACGCGTTTGTCTTTCGTACAGCTGACACTCAAATAATTCTCGAGAAAGTTATAAAATGAATTAGGCCTGTTAATACATGTTTTTGGAAAGCTAACATCAATACGCTTCTTTTAAAGAAAACGGGAGATTAAACCGAGCTTTGAGCTAGAAGTTATGACATTTCTAAGTTAGGGCTGAAATTAAAAACGTGGATAAAAATCCTGACGGATTTGGGTAGTTTGAGACAAAAGAACACAAGTATATAACATAATATATCAAGAACTCACTCTCTACACTAATATATATATGAGACACTATAGAACACATCTCCAATACAAAAATATGAGATTAAACATGTAATAATTCATTCATACATAACAACAACACATAGTGTGTCCAAACTTGGGATTTTCCCACATGGACACAACCACAACACAAAGGACACTCCTATGACCTCCAAATGGACACGAAATGGACACAAATGGAGATACAACCATGGGGGTCATTCCTATAGGTTCAAAATAGACCTATATACATGAGAAAATGAAAAGGAGAAGGGATTTATACCTCCCGGTAGATCGAATCGAAGAAAAGTCTTCCCGGAACGACACCGACACGTAGAGATTCCAAAAGGATACGAACGAGCTCCGAATCCTCCCAAACTTGGGTAGCTTCCTCCTTGGCTAGAATGGAGAAGGAAAGAAGAAGATTTGGTGGCGAAATAGAAGGATTTGGTGGAGAAATTGCTAGGGATTGCTCTCTAGGAATTTGGGAAAGAACAAGAGAGAGAGTGTGGATGAGAATAATAAAATGAACTTGAGCCTATCCTCTCCCAAAGTGGCTGGCCATATGGGGCTATTTGTCCTATTATGGTAAGGTCCAAAATGCCCCCACTAACCTATTCTATGAGTATTAGGAAAGGGCTAATTGGTTGGGGTTAAATTAGTCATTCTAAAGTCTCTAATCACACTAACCTTATCCATAATAATTAGTCTAACCTCTAACTAAAATATTTCTATCATGTGGACTAAATTTAATATCATGTGGGCCATGCCTAACTAGTGTGTGGGTTCCACTAGAGTCAAACTACCCCCGGGTCCCCGTTTCAAGTCGGATTGAGTTGAAATTCGAACCCGACTCAAATAACCCCAAAACAATATCATAAATAATAAAATAATATCAAAATAATTCAAAGAGGTCAAATGCAAAAATATTCTTAGGCCAAAAATGACATTAAAATATCATAATCACATGGTTAGTCTCTAGGTCAAACAGTCTCTAGGGTTTCACTAGCAAAACGTCAAAACCACAAGTCATTGATTTAAATAATTTTAAAATAATTTAAAATCACCAAAAATTATATCATGAATTAAATATCATTATTAAAATAATTATAAACACGAAATTTCAAAATTACCCTCATTAGGGTAACTGGGTACTACACATCATTCCGGCCGTGGAGATCCAGATGTGGGGTTTGCAGATTCAGTCTGAGCTGATGGATAGAGTCAGGTCAGTGCAGTATGATGATGTCGCCCTGAGGAGCATCAGGGAGCAGGTGCGGACGAGCCTGCTCGACGATTTCTCTTTAGCCGAAGATGGGTCGTTGCGGCACGGTACTAGGCTGTACGTTCCGCATGGAGAGCTTCGGGAGGAGGTTCTTCAGGAGGCGCATCGCTCTCAGTATTCTATGCTTCCTGGAGCCAACAAGATGTATAGGGACCTGAGAGAGCACGTATGGTGGTATGGCATGAAGCACGAGGTAGCTCAGTTTGTATCTCGTTGCCTTGTGTGTCAGCAGGTGAAGGCCGAGAGACAGAGACCAGGTGGATTGCTTCAGTCGCTACCCATTCCCGAGTGGAAGTGGGAGCACATCACCATAGATTTTGTATCTGGACTTCCACGATCGCCAGGAGGGAAAGACGCGGTTTGGGTCATCGTTGATAGATTGACCAAATCGACCCGCTTTTTGCCTTTCAAAGTGGGTTTGTCTACGAAGAGGCTGGTTGAGCTGTATGTTCGTCAGATCGTGAGATTGTACGGAGTTTCGGTGAGCATAGTTTCAGACCGGGATAGCCGATTCACTTCCCACTTCTGGAGGAGTTTGCAGGCTAGCTTGGGCACCTCGCTCAAGTTTAGTACTGCTTATCATCCTCAGACAGACGGACAGTCGGAGAGGACCATCCAGACTTTGGATGATATGCTTCGCTCATGTGTGCTTGATCTCGGGAGTTCTTGGGAGGACCATCTTCACCTGGTAGAGTTTGCTTACAACAACAGCTACCAGGCCAGTATAGAGATGTCGTCATTTGAGGCTCTATATGGACGGAGATGCCGTACTCCTTTGTCTTGGGACGATGTCGGCGAGAGGGCGCTTCTTGGGCCGGAGATGGTTGTGGATGCGGCCGAGAAGGTCAGATTGATTAGAGACAAACTTCGGGTGGCTCAGGATAGGCAGCGGCATTGGGCCGATAGTCACCGGAGACCGTTAGAGTTCGAGGTTAGTTTCAGTTTCCTGTCGTGTTGTTTGTGATTGTTTGTTTAGTTATGTGCTGAGTTTTGTCTTATGTCTAGGCTGGGGACATGGTGTTTCTGCGGATATCCCCGACATGTGGCACGATTCGCTTTGGCAGAGGTAGGAAGCTTAGTTCGCGCTACATCGGACCTTTCACCATCATAGAGAGGTGGGACCTACTCTCAGCTATCCAGAACAGCCGGTGGAGATTCTGGATCGCAGGGAGAAGGTGCTCCGGAACCGGGTCATACCCATTGTTCGTGTTGCATGGAGACATCACTCTCCAGGTGAGTCTACCTGGGAGAGGGAGGATGTCACGCCCCAGAACCAGAATACTGGAGAGCGGGGGAATGACTCAACCAGCTACGTATTACGGGTAGATGAATACCGTATAATACGATCAATGCTGTCTAAAAGACGAGGGGGTGGATACTACATGAAAGTCTCACTATGGTCACTTCACATCTATTGTCTCAATCATTCAAACAAGAAACATTAATAGAGAACATGTAAGATAAAGCAGTAAGGCGTCCCAAACACTCTGTCAAATGTTCTTGATATCTGGCTTTACAAAACATAGCCAGATTAATGTAGCAAAAGTATACACAATTGTTATCAGCTGCAGTCTGACTTTAATTACAATTATGTAAAAGTAAGTACAAGACAATCCGACTAACATGTCGGTGCCAAACGGCTAAGTATAAAGTAAGTGACAAAACGAGCGGTGAAGTAAGGAACCCACTCGAGTCCTCATGCGATCATCCCTCTAGTGTTGACCATCTTGGAGGTAGAAGTAAGCTGGATCCTCGGGGACCGGCTCTAAATCTGGCCATGCAAAACTAGAGAGGTTAGACCTCTAATAGCAAGCACCACAAGGAAGCACGACATGAGAACTAAAACAGTAAGTAAGAGAATATAATAATAGATCTCTGCTTTCCACTAGGATTCACATCACATCACGACACTTCGAACCAACCTCCTAACCAAATAAGGACAGAAGTTGGCCCGTCATGTCCTGACATTCTGATCATCCCAGTTAGGTAACAGAGTAGTACAGTACACAAACAAGTCAATTTAAACGGCCATTCAACTACTACGGCTTGCTACTGTGTGTTCCAAGTTATCCTGGAATAACGCAATTAGGGATTCCTCAGTTCTTACTATGTGCAAGCAAGGCTAGTCTATCCAGTGAATCATGTGCGCCATGCATAAATTAGACGAGTCCCAGCAGGACGCCCGTCATCAATATATAATACAATAAATAATATAACCAGATACTGCTCCATGCCCGTGTGGCAGGTTTACAGTATCTGTGGGAACCAGCCGGCCCGTCGGATACTTCTCGTTCCAAGGGGGCTGCCATGTAAGAACTCGGGAATCCATTCTCTCCATGCAATCATTATTTTATTTAACTTAATAGTCCCTACGTTGAGTGAAATCCCATGCCGTGGATCATGGTCATTCAAATGAGTACTTTCGTACGGGGTACGATATGCACAACTCTACAACGATACCAGTACGGTTAGGTTGCAGGTCTTACATAACGTAATGCAACAATCAAATCTAAATACGGTAATAATGCCTTGACCATAAAGTACACATGCTTCTTTTGTAAAAAAATAAATAAGTAAATAAATAAATAAATAGATTGAAGCCTGCATGTGCATGTATGTCAATATTCGGGATCAGCCAGTCGATAACAATAGTTCATAACATAAACGTGTCTCATTCATTTAATTTAATAAGACGATTAGCCAGCCTCTTAGTTCCAACTAGGAACGCATGATCAATTTAGTCAAGATAACCATCATTATCAATGGTGACAAGGCATGAAAGTCAACTAATATTCAGTGGGGTCGAGTCTACAACTCTCAGGGTTTAATTCCAGTCAATCGGGGTATCTATACTCAATTCACGACACATGGTACAACCCACGTAACAATCCATATTTAACAGAAATATTAACATATCATGATTATATCAAGTTTATGCAAAAAGGCGTAAGGATATAAAATGGACGTTAAATATCTAATAAAATATCAATATACAGGGCTACGCTCAAGTCTAGCGTATGCAAGTCCATACGACTCCTTACTATCCAAGTCAGCGTATGCAAGTCATACGCTCCCAAAAGGCAGCGTATGGACTCCATACGACTCCTGACCATCCAAGTCAGCGTATGCAAGTCATACGCTCCGAAAAGGCAGCGTATGGACTTTATACGACTCCTGACCATCCAAGTCAGCGTATGCAAGTCATACGCTCCCAAAAGGCAGCGTATGGACTTCATACGACTCCTGACCATCCAAGTCAGCGTATGCAAGTCATACGCTCCCAAAAGACAGCGTATGGACTCTATACGACTCCTGACCATCCAAGTCAGCGTATGCAAGTCATACGCTCCCAAAAGGCAGCGTATGGACTCCATACGACTCCTGACCATCCAAGTCAGCGTATGCAAGTCATACGCTCCCAAAAGGCAGCGTATGGACTCCATACGACTCCTGACCATCCAAGTCAGCATATGCAAGTCATACGCTCCCAAAAGACAGCGTATGGACTCCATACGACATACGCTTCCAAAAGGCAGCGTATGCAAGACACACGCTTCCTAAAAAGGCAGCGTATGGACTCCATACTGCGCTGCGCTAGAGAGCGCGCACAGCTCAGTGACGCAAGCTAAAAAGCTAGCATACACTGCTCACTGTCTTCTCCAAACAGCAAGAACTCCATGGTTGCACCCCAAAGCTTCAAAAGTCCATAACTTGGTCAAAACAAGTCCAAATCCAACTTTCCAAAGGTCAAAATTGGGCAGAATAAAACTCTCTACAACATGGAACCATCAAAATTTGCAAACAAAGAAGTTTGATAGATCAAGACCACCAAAATCCGAAAATACTAATTTCTAGATCTACAAAAATTAAGACTTCGAAATGAGAAATGCCAAGTTCTAAACTCTCTTAGGATCACGAGAGGAAGGCAAATGAACTATAAAAACATAGGTTCTCATGGAAAGCAAGTTGTACTTGCCTACAGTTTGGTAGGTGGAGAGAGTAATGAAGAAGAAGAAGAGGAGTAATGGTGAGAATGAGTAATGAGGAGAGAGAATGGAGAGGGTGGCTTTAAATGAAGGGGGTGGTAGGTGGGAGCTAATGGACCGGGTCCAATGGGTCGGGTAGTAGGGGATCCAACCAAAGCCAACCCGAACCCAAATAAGCAAGACTAAGGCAGGGAATAAAAGCAGGAAATAAAGTGCAGAAATAAAATTGCAGAAATATAATTACAGGAAATAAATTAACATAAAAATTTAAAGAGCAGATTAATTGATTAACATAAAATTAAAGGAATTTAAATACAGGATAATACATGATAAATACTAAATAAATACATGATAAATACTAAATAAATACACATGAGTTGTACATGTATAAAAATACGCATTCTGGGAACGGGGAGTGACATCTCTACCCTCCTTAGAAAAATTCCGTCCTCGGAATTTCAAATCCAAGCAGGATAGAAACATCGGGGCTAAACTAATCCAAGTACAAGCAATTCAATCAAGCAATCATTTTACAATGTCCTTAACAAGTAACATATCTATACTTAAAAATCTACGATATTAAGCAATTCTACCCATAAGGTGATAAGCATGAGGAATCAAGACAATCAAGGTACACAAAAAAAGATATACCTTGTGAGTCAAACAGATGTGGATACCGTGATCGGATATTATCCTCACGTTCTCACGTTGACTCTCCCAAAGAGTGATGACCCCAAGCAACCCGGATAAGGTTAATTGTTCGGTTCTTGAGTATCTTCTCTCTTCGGTCCAAGATGGACACAGGCTGTTCCTCGTAAGACAGGTTGGTACCAACCACCAGTTCTGAATGATCGAGGATATGGCTGGGGTCCGATACATAACTTTGCAATTGAGATACATGAAACACGTCATGCACCTCTCGTAACGAAGGTGGAAGGGACAAACGATAAGCAACATCGCCTACCCTATCAAGGATAATGAATGGTCCTACGTATCGCGGACTCAACTTCCCGCGAACGCCAAATCTAATGACCCCACGGGTAGGTGAGATCCGCAAGAACACGTGGTCCCCAACAGAAAACTCTAGTGGCCTACGATGCTGGTCCGCCCAATGACGATGTCAATCCTGCGCAACACGAAGTCGCTCTCAAATTCCCTTAATCACTTCAACCGTCTGGATAATCATTTCTGGGCCTAGTATCTTCCTTTCCCCGATATCATCCCATGCTAGTGGCGATCTACACTTTTTACCATATAGTGCTTCAAATGGCGCCATCTGGATACTGGCTTGATAACTGTTGTTGTATGAAAACTCAACTAAGTGCAGGTGGCTTTCCCAAGATCCTCCAAAATCCAGAGTGCAAGCTCGCAACATATCTTCCAAAGTCTGAATTATCCTTTCTGATTGCCCGTCCGTCTGTGGGTGGTAAGCCGTGCTAAATCTTAACTTGGTACCCAGACTATGATGCAAGCTCTTCCAGAAATGTGATGTGAAACGGGTATCTCTGTCTGACACAATACTGACAGGGACTCCATGCTGCCTGACTATCTGTTACATGTACAACTCTGCCAACTTTTCTGTAGATTGTCCTAATCTGAAAGAAAGAAAGTGTGCTACCTTTGTAAGCCGATCTACTATCACCCAAATAGCATCTTTACCACTTGGTGATCTCGGTAAACCGGTCACAAAGTCCATTGTAATATGCTTCCACTTTCATTCCGGGATAGGAAGTGGTTGCAATAATCCAGCTGGCCTCTGTTGTTCTGTCTTTACTTGCTGACATACCAAGCAACGGGAAACAAATTTAGCTATCTTCCTCTTCATCCCGTTCCACCAGAAGTGCTGCTTGATATCTTGGTACATCTTGGTCCCTCCAGGATGTACAGAATACTGGGAACTGTGAGCTTCTGCCATAACTTCCTGTCTGATATCTCCACTAGGTACATATAGACGTGATCCAAACCTAAGGGTACCATCTTCATGAATTTGTATCTCTTTCCTGAGCCCTGACTCACATTCTGCCCTAAGCTTCTGAATCCTTGGGTCTTGTGCCTGGGCCGCCTTGATCCTGCCTACCAAGTCGGATTGAACATGTAGACTCGCCAGAATTTCTATATCATTAAGAAGTATAACTTCGATGCCCATCTCCTGAAGGTCTTCTAAGATGTGCTTCTGCGTTGTCAACATAAATGCGCCGCCTCTTCTGCAGAGAGCGTCTGCTACCACATTAGCCTTGCCTGGATGATACTGAAGCTCAACGTCATAATCCTTGATCAGCTCTAACCATCTTCTCTGCCTCATATTCAGTTCCTTCTGGGTAAAGATGTACTTCAGACTTTTATGGTCTGTGTACATGTCCACTCGATCACCATATAAGTAATGTCTCCATAGCTTCAAAGCAAATACTACTGCCGCTAACTCCAAATCATGAGTTAGGTAATTCTTCTCGTGGTCTCGAAGCTGCCTAGATGCATATGCTATCACCTTCCCGTACTGCATGAGGACACATCCAAGTCCTTTACCTGACGCATCACAATATACAGTAAAACCTCCGGGCCCAACTGGCAATGTAAGAATAGGTGCTGATATCAACTTCTGCTTTAAATTCTCAAACGATGACTGGCATTCTGCCGACCAAACGAATGGCACATCCTTCCGTGTCAAACGGGTCATGGGTGCTGAAAGTCTTACAAAATCTGACATAAATCTTCTATAATATACTGCCAATCCCAAGAAACTCCGTACATCAGCTACGGTCTTGGGTACTGGCCAACTCTCTACTGCTTCTACCTTCTTGGGATCCACTGCTACTCCAGCTCCTGACACGATATGACCCAAGAATGAAATGTGATCCGTCCAGAACTCACACTTACTGAGCTTGGCATACAACTGGTTCTCTCTTAGAACCTGCAACACTTTCCTGAGGTGGTCTTCATGCTCCTCTTCACTAGCAGAGTACACAAGAATGTCGTCGAGAAATACTACGAAAAACTGATCTAAATACGGCATAAAGATGCGGTTCATCAAATACATGAATATAGCTGGAGCATTGGTCAAACCAAATGGCATTACTAAGAATTCATAATGCCCATACTTCGACCTGAATGTTGTCTTGGGAATGTCTTCCTTTCGAACCCTCACTTGATGGTACCCTGAACGAAGATCTATCTTGGAGAAAACTCTAGCCCTGCTCAACTGATCAAATAAGTCGTCAATCCTGGGTAGTGGGTACTTGTTCTTTACTGTTGCCGCGTTAAGCTTCTTGTAATCGATACACAATCTGGATGATCCATCCTTCTTCCCTACAAGTACCACTGGTGCTGCCCATGGCGATATGCTAGCTTGGATAAACTTCTTCTCCTTCAATTCCTCTATGTGCTGATACACCTTGGCCTGCTCCGAATCTGCCATTCTGTAAACCCGATCTGATATTGGTTTAGTTCCAGGTGCCAATTCTATGCTGAACTCAATATCTCTAACCAGTGGTAGACCTGGAAGTTCTTCGGGAAATACGTCTAGAAATTCTTCAACTACCTTCGAAACTTGAACTTCTTCCATTGCTGTTATTACTCCCTGCTCTTGCTGAGTTGCCTCTGATCTGACTAAGGTGAATCTCTTCATGCCTGAAATATCAAAAGATACACTCCCACTACGACAATCTATTGTCGCATGACTGTCTTTCAGCCAGTCCATGACTAAGATAACGTCAAAATTTTCAACAGAAAATTCTATCAACTGGGCGGGTAAGGAATGCCCGCAAACTACAACACTACACGCTAGAATAACTCTACTAACTCCTACGAGCCCATTGCCAGTGAGTATATTCAACCTCCCTGGCAATGCCTCGAACTCCATTCCTAGCCGAGTTACAAATTGTGCAGATATAAATGAGTGCGATGCTCCCGAATCAAACAATGCTACTGCGGGATATGAGGCGACGAGAATGTTACCTGTCACAACATCTCCCGATGCTAATGCCTCCTCCAAGGACAGTATGAATGCCTGCCCTCGACCTCCTTGCTGGTTCCCATGCTGTGGCCTAGCCTGGTGCTGCTACTGGCCCCTGCCTTGATGATGCTGGGGTGGTCTATACTGGTGTTGCTGCATCGGCGGTCCCTGCTGCCAAAACATCAGAGCCTGCTGTTTGCCATTAAAATTATTTTGATTGAAATTTTAATACAAACAGAACAGTGATACAATATAGGACTTAGATGTAGTCCTAGGAGTACACTTTTGTTTAAGCTGGGTCCTTAGTGCCAATGGAGCGAGTGGTAATGCGTTAACTCCGTTGACCGGCTGACGACGGTTATCGGTTCTCTGAAGGTGTTGATTGCTCTGGGTGCTGGAACTTGCTGAGAGAAGGAAGACGTTGAGTATCTAGAACTGCCTCTCCGGTGATTCTCTGTTGTAGATTCTCTCTGTGTTGTGAGTCTCCCCTGTGTGAAGGAGATGATCCTTCTATTTATAGTTTTGCAGGCTGGCTGCTCATGCGTACATGCAGGATGTGCCGGTGTGGGGACGCTACGTGGAGGTTGCTGATGGAGGCGTACGGATGCTGCGCCCTGATCGAGGGAGAGAACTCTTCATACTGCTGTTGTGAGCCGGCACGTAGCAGAGAGAAGATCTTTCCGTTGCTGAAATCTTGGACGAGTTGAGTCAAAAGACACGTGTCGTCGACTCATGGTTCGAAGATCTCGGATTTGGTGGAGAGGAGTGATCTGGTGAGCTGCACCTTGGATTGGGCGCAGGAGGAGGCTGCAGCTCATAACCTTTAGGAGTTACAAACCATTTGGGGCGTATGACTTTTGAGGCGCATGCAGGCGACTTTCCTTCTGTCTTTCAGAGAGCAGCCTGGGGCGTATGGCTTTTGAGGTGCATGCTGATTTGGACGCATGGCCGTAGAGGCGCATGCGGTTGGTTGCGTGGCCACGTGGCAGTAGCCGTCGAAATAAAGTCATGATGATGTTGACGTTGTCGATGCTTCATTTTCTGAAAAAGCTGTCAACTGTTCAGACTTTGGGAGGCGTGCTGCCAACTCTGTCAGTTCAGCATTTAATGTTGGTGACGTTCGATGGACAGCTGAGTGGGCGCGTCGGTTGGCGTTCCACTCGGTATGGAGATGTGTGGGGGCGCACCCTCTGTAATGCGCCGAGTACTGTAGGGCGCGTCTGTGTGATGCGCCTGATGCCGAAGGGCGCGTCCGTGTGATGCGCTGTCTGGCTGGCGCATCGGACATGTCTTTTAATGATGCGGCTGTCTCGCTCTTCAAGTGCTATAAATAGCCGTTTGGCTGAATTTGAGGCGTCCGGTTCATCCATTTAATGTAAATTCATTGCACGGAATTCGGAGGGCCATCCACTTGGCGCGTGGGTTTGATCTGCCCGGCCTATAAATAGTGGCATAGAGAGAAGATTTGCTTCTCATTCCCTCACGTACTTCCAACATGAACTTGAACATTCGGGTGCATTCTGTTGACGAAGTGCTCCCGAGGGTGAAGATGAGACGCTGTGTTGTCTTCGATGCACTTGAAGGTGACTGTTACATCCAAAAGACGGAGTCGAGGGCTTCCGAGGCAGGCGAAAGGTGCCTGTTGCATCCAAAGATAGGGATGCTCGGGCCTTGTCTCCGTTATTCCGGAAGAGCCGTAGATCGGAATGGCGGTACTAGGCTCTATCTTCCTTCAAAGTGGGGTTTGCCCACTTTGGTTGTGTTGAAAGCTGCTCCTTTAGCCGCGGTTTCGATCACGGTCTTCCTTCGCCTTTGGAGGCTCTTTCGAAGCCTCCCCTGGCCACAGCATTTGCGGTGCTCTTCTCTTCCTTGGTTCCAGCCAGAGGGTTAAATGCTTTGCTTGACGAAGCACTTATCAGGTGAGCCTGGCTGGAAGAGCGGCACATAACTGGGCTGCTGAAGGGATGCACATAACTGAGCTGGATGCACATGACTGAGCTGCTGAAGATATGATGGGATGCGCCTGGTTGGAGGCACATGATGTCTGCTGCGCCTGACTGATGGCGCATGGTGGCTGCTGCGCTTATCTGGAGGCGCGTGGTAGCCGCTGGCTGTAGACTTAGGATCTTTCTTTTGTAGAAATTCTCCTTTGTACAACCTTTTCTTAGACATGTAATAGACTTCTGTATATCAAAAAAAAGTCTTCTTTCGAATGTCTATCTTTATTGATCTTGCTGTGAAGTTCTTCGTCTGAGTTCTAGCGCATGTAGTGTCTGGCGCATGGAATTTCTGGTTGTGAAATTCCATGCTTCTACAAGACCCCCTTCAAAGTTTTCAAAACTTTTGAATAAGTTTTGGAATACTTTGAATAAGAAGCATGGAGGTCAGGGCGCATGATTTCTGGGCGCATGCCTGTTCGGGCGCATGCTCTTCTCAGTTAATGATGATGGTGCCTCGGTAACCGAAAAGATTAATGATGATCTTTTTGTTTTATTTGCTGCTATCCTTGCACAGAACCCGAGGCGACGGCTGAGATCACACGTCATCTGTTCACGCGTGCGACCAAGCCCTATAAATAGGTAAGAGTTGGAGAGAGAAAGGGTTCTTCTTCTCTGTGCCTCTGCTTCTTTAGAGTTTCTTCTTCAAATCCCTAACTTCTCCTTCCTCGAGAGAATGGCTCCCAAGACTCCTCGCGGTGCTGCCGGCAAGGGGAAGGAGAAAGCGAAGGAGTCTGTCGTGAGGATGTACCTATCACTCTTGCGACTCTTGCCGACGTTCGTCCTGAGGTGACAGGTGGGTTTCGTCTCTGCTTTGGGCCCTGTGCCCTAACTGCCGATGCGTATAGACTTCGGTCTTTGATGATACGCCGAGGTTCTATCCTGCCGACGTGCATGGGTTTATACCTCTATCATGCACCGAGGTTTTAATGGCTGACGCGCATGGGTTTTATTCCCTGAAGATGTGCCGAAGCCTTTGCTGACGCGCATGGGCTCACGCTCTGATAATGTGCCGAAGCTCCAATGCCAACGCGCATGGGCTTACGCCCTGATGATGCGCCGAGACATGCTGACGCGCATGGGCCTATGCCCTTATGATGCGCCGAAGCAGATGCGCATGGGTTCATACCCTGGCAATGTGCCAGTCTGCTTGACATATTTTGTCTTTTTGCCTGACTTCCACTTTTGTTGTGCCAGTGTCGATGACGATCCCTTTGTTGAATGAGGTCCTCCTGGACGCTTCTCTTTGTCAGATGGGAGTTGATTTTGATGAGGCGGTAATCAACCCTGCAAAGGATGCTATCCTTCAGGACCAACCTCGTGAGAGGATGCTACAAATCCAGGTCCAGTTGCCGCTTTTCCTCCAGAGTATGATGGAGAGCGGTAAACTGAAGTCTGCTGATTCTGAAGGTGTGACTTTCTTAAAGCCTGCCTTTCTGTTTGGCGACCGATTAGTCTCTTCCGAAGCGAAGATATTGAAGATCAGAGAAGACTGGTTCTTTGCTGCTAAGGGCATGATGTTATACATGCGGCAGGTTGATCGCCAGTTGCCACTGACAGCCTTTTATCGTCTAGCTTCGAAGAGAATGATGGGTTGGGAACTTACTCCTTCTCAAGGAGGTGCCTTGGGGGGTTCCCTTTCGATTGACACCACCTCGAACCAGCGAGACACCTTGACCGCCTCACGAACCGGTTCTTCATTCAGTTACCGAGCTTTGCGTCCCGGGAGCATCTATAGTGAAGTCCCAAATGACACGTTTCCCTTCAGTGCCCCGACTTTTACAAATCGGATGCTGACGTCGAAGGTCACGTATCCGACAGCTGGTTTTAGAGTCGAAGGTTGGTGTCACTACATCCCAAAGTGGGACGAGTTGACCTCCTGGGTGCTTTCCAGGTTCAAAGTTGAGCTTAAAGAGATAGGGCTGACTGCCGCCATTCGGGCCACGCAGGCAGGCGTGGACCTCAATAAGCCGATGTTCCTTGCGCTCTTGGAGCTTTTCAACGCCCAGACTGGCAGCTTCTTTACTCCAGTGGGGGAGTTGGGTTTGGCCCTTCATGAGATGTACGAAGTGTCCAAGCTTCCTTGGGGCTCGGAACCGTACGAGGAATATTTTCCATCAAATGAAGAGATCCAGGTCTTGGAAGATAAGGACCCGGAGATGATGGCCATTTTCAAGGAGGTGACGAGCCATCATTATCTGATGCACCGGAGGGACAAGGGTAAGACCCAGCCTCACGTGACTGCTTGGAGGGACTATGTCTTCAGGCAGGATTTGGCGCATCCTTCGAGGATCCGGTTTGCGACTCTGCAGGGCTTGAAACCCGCGGAAGTGAGTTCTGAAATAACCCGGCTGGACGAGAGGACCCCACATTCCAATGAGAGCGACAAGGATACGTACAGCTGTTTCTGGCACTGCACGCACCGGATGTCATCTAAGGCAGTGTTGACGGCCTACTTGATGATATGGCTCCGGGATTGCATATTTGCAGGGGGATCCGGTGCCGTTGAGAGGGTACATCGGAATCTTATTTTGCCTGCAGTGAAGTTGGCCTTTGGACGACCTTTAGCTCTCCTCCCCGCGATGGTGTGTAACCTGTTGCGCGGTTTGAGGTCTTTTGCTGATGATGTGATCCACGAGAAAGGTAATAATGACAACTTTTCCCGGGCCGAGCTGCCTTTCCATTATCTTATGGGGTGGCTGATCTTACATCATCCGAATGTGATGAGTCCTGGCCCTGAGGAGGACCATGTTGAAGGAGATGCCTTCATTCGCCGCTTCTACAAGAGGAAGTGGTCTTACACTGGCGTCCCCGTTTGTAGGAGGGTTTTGTCCTTCCTTCAGGGGTGGAAAATCGTGAAGGTTGGCCCGATCATCAAGAATTTCGAGGCCGACCAGGATTTGGTTGATTCTCGCGAGGATGCGGTTACTTTGCCGAAATGGAGTTTTCGTTGGTTGCAGAGTATCCGGCCTTCGCACCTGGTCTACCGTAATCAGAACAGATGTTATCTGGAACCGTACTTGCCAAGCCGATTTGCTCGTCAATTTGGCTACACTCAGCTAATGCTGCAGAATCCCAGTAGCAGTCTAGGCTTCATCGGGAGTTTGCTGGATGGAGCCCGGGGCTGGCAGTATTATAACGCTGGATGCACTAGCGTTAAGTTTACCACACCAGTTCGCAATCCTCGGCCGCCGATCTTATATCCGGCCGCCAAGCTGTATTGCACTATGAATACTATGTCTCCTGGTTATGACAGGGAGACTAGTTTCATCATTGGAACCCAGTTGGAGGCAACAACGAATATGTTGGTGGCAGCTCGGTCATATCGTCCGCCAGAATTGGCGGGGTATCGGGCTGCTGCTGTGGCACCAGTGAGAGACCCGTCTGTCGGAAAAAGGCGGGCTAACCCAGAAGCTGGTTCTTCTGTACCGAAAAGGTCGAGAAGGACGTCGACCCCGAAGATTACGGAAGCGCCACTTGTAACGCCAACGGGCTCAGCTCCCGCTGAGGTAAGGAGTGCTTCATAATTCCAGTTTTTTTATGTCATTGTGGCGACTTATGTTCTTCTTCTTGTAGGGATTGAAGAAGAAGTCTCGTGCTTCGAAACCGGGCACCAGTAAGCCGAAGGAGGTGGCAGGCTCTTCTGAGGAGCGTATTCCACCAATGATGATGTCTCCTGTGGAGGAGGGTCCCGAAGATGTTCCCGCGGAGGTTTTAGTATCTCCTGACTTTGAAGTCGCAACAACTTCTGGGATAGTACCATCTGCCGTGGAGGCCTTGGATGCTGAGGGTCCTACAGACTCGAGGCATCCTGATGATGAAGTGGATTGGAGTTCGTCGCCTTCTGGTGACGTCCCTCCAGCGTTGCAAGGGTCCGTTGCGGGGGCAGCAGAAGCAGTGAGGATAGAGGAGAGGGTTGATTCCCCTCCTGGTCATGATGAAGGGAGGTCGACTGAATCATTGCCAAATCCTTCCTTGGCTTCAACCATGGACATAGAGATGGCTACCGATCAGGCGGTAGCGACAGATTTTGTCCCTGTAGAGGGACTTGAGAAGAATGAGACCCTTCTGCCGGTCTTGTCTCCTGGGGCTGGCCAGGAGATAAATGTTGATCTCCTCGTTTTGTCGGGGAAGGTAGCTGATGCTGATAGAACGTCGGGGGTAGAAGAGGTGGCCGTCGACGTCGGTGATTTCTCCGGGCTTGAGAAGGGTAAGGGTGTGGAACCCTCTGTTGCACCTTCCACTTGGGGTACTATCACGACGCATGTGCTGGCTCCTTCTGTTCCTTCGGCTCCTCGGGCTAGCAGTCTGGCCCCTGTTGATGAAGAGCCTATTGCTGCCGAGGTTCAAACCTCTCAGATCGAGGTTGGCGGATCTTCCTCCGGTCCGTAAACTGTAGTAGCTCCCCCAACTCCTGCTATGACGCCGCAGGTGCTGGCGGATGCCGACGAGTATGTGAAGTTTCTCGTCGAGGGAGTGTACAAAATGCTGGAGAAAGGTGTATCTGCAGTGATGGATGCCAAGGGGAGCTTTGCGACAGCAAAAGCTTTGGCAATGCCTTGTATCGAGCTGATCCGCGTTCACCAAGGCCATGACCATATGGCCGAAATTCTAGAGGTTTCGGTGATTGAGCTGGACGAGTGGCTCGCGGAACTGCAGCGCATCCAACAAAATGACCTCTCTGTCTTGATAGATGCAGAGATAGGGAAGTTGATTGCTGAAATCGAGGCTTCCCATCGAGCCGATGTGAGCAGTTGGGAGCGTGAAGTGGCTGGGACTGAGGCTGCGGTGGAGCAGTTGTCTCAATCTATGAAGAAGACGACGGAGAAGCGGGCTGCGGTGGATGCTAACATCGCAGAGGTTGATGCTCAGATGCGCCGTCTTGAAGACCAGCGGGCCCAACTTCAACTAGAAGTTGATCGTGTCCTGGCTGAACACGTGGCATTCAAGCAGGAGGAAGCGACTCTTACTCAGCGAACCCTTGCTTTGGCTCAGCAGCGACGACAGCTTGATGAGAAGTATGAGAGTAAAACTTCCGCTGAGGCTGTCGGATTAATGCATCAAGAAGCCGAGCTCCGAGTCCAGGCGACTGTGGAAACTCACACTGCCGACCTGAGACGTCGAGTCAAAGAGCTCTCATCCCACCCTGGAGAGGATCGGGGACTGTAGTTTCTCTTCTTTTTATGTGTTTTTGCAACTCTTGCTGGGGAAATAGCGTATTTCTGTACTCCCTTTTTTGAAAAATAAAGAAATACACTATCTCTTTTTTTTGTGATGTGATCATTTTTGATCTCATGAACTTGATGATTTATGTGGACCTATTATCTTTTGCGCACCTTGGTTTTTAGGTACAGATAATAAGTTTGAAGGAACCAACATGTTTGCTCAGAGGTAATGTGGACATGACAATCATTAGGTTCAAATGATAGAATCTTCCTACTCAGAGGTATTTATGGACGTGGTAGGAATGATCCTGGGGGATCCGCTGAACAACTCAGAGGTAATGTAGACGTGGACGTTCTGCGATCAATGTACGAAAACACAGGAGTTGTTTGTAAGGAATGTTTACTCAGAGGTAATGTGGACGTGGTAAACATGAAGGATAGCGTAAGCTCACGAAATGTAAGGTTCCGCTTTGTAGGAGGTAGAGAGACAACTCAGAGGTAATGTGGACGTGGTTATCTTTCTACGGAAGGATGCCACGGAACAGCTGGGTTCCGAAAGCGTTTGATTTTGTAAAAAGAGGTTGTTTGGGGAAATACATGTCTTGGAGGATGTCAAGAATAGTACTTCTTTAGGAACTTGCCGTTGATGGGCATCATGAACAAGTTCCCATTGGGTTTGGCGAGGCGGTAAGCACCGTTTGAGTATACCGTCTCAATGATGAAGGGTCCTTCCCATTTGGGCTCGAACTTCCCTGGTGTCTTGTGAGTTAACACCATTGGCCTTCTGACTGCTAAAACCAGGTCGCCAACTTGGAAAGTTCTTTGCTTGACCTTCTTGTTGAAAGCCTGTGATATACGGGCTTGGTAAAGTTCGATACGTTGTTGAGCTAGGAGACGCTTATCGTCAAGTGCCTCCAGTTCCCGCAGACGACGACGTTGATTGTCTTCTTCTGTGAGTTTGTTTGTGATCGCTACTCGGAGTGAGGGGATCTGGATCTCGAGAGGCAGTACCGCTTCGCTCCCGTAGACCAGGGAGAATGGTGTGTTGCCTGTTGGGGTCCGTACCGTTGTGCGGTAGGCCCAAAGACATTCGCCGAGCTTTTTGTCCCAGTCGCGTTTGTTGGATGACACGACCTTTTTGAGCAGCCTGACGATAATTTTGTTGAATGCCTCGACCAATCCGTTTGCTGCCGGATTGTAGGCGGTTGAGGCCACGTTTTGAATGCGATTTTTGTCACAGAACCTGCTGAAAATGTGGCTGATGAACTGGGGACCATTGTCATGAATGATTCGCCTGGGTACTCCGAAACGGTAAATGACATGGTGTTTGATAAAGCTGACCACCCTGGAGCTTTTTACTTCCGCTAGTGGGACTGCTTCCGCCCATTTGGAGAAGTAATCGGTGATGGCCAGGATGAAACGATGTCCTCTTGATGAAGGAGGGGTGATTGGTCCTACAATGTCCATGCCCCAGGCTTCGAATGGCCAGGAGGCGACTGTAGGATGTAGAGGTTCAGACGGTGTATGTATGAAGTCTGCATGAAGTTGGCATGCATGGCACTTCTTAGCATATTCTACTGCATCGGCGGCCATGGTTGGCCAGTAGTAGCCCATACGTCGCAGTCGATCTTGCAACTTAGGACCTAGTTGGTGAGCTCCGCAAGTTCCGTCATGAGCTTCTCGAAGAGCTTCGGCCGCTTCTTCGTTAGACAGGCATCGAAGGAGAAGCCCGTCGAAGGAGCGTCGGTACAGCGTTTTAGTGGCTGTATCGTAGTAGAATCGAAGAGAGCGTCTCCTGACTGAGACGGCTTCCTTCGGGTCTTCCGGAAGGATTCCGTAGACGGCGAAGTCGATGAACGGGAATCTCCAGTCTCGGACATTAACATCGGTGTTTGTCGGCACGGCGTGAGCCATTTGCAAACATAGGTTGTTTCTGGGACAAATCAAGTCTCGGCCAGTTACCGTAACATAGTGTTGAGTCCCAAGGGGCGCGGCCAATGAGGCTGCGAGGCCAGCCAGAGCGTCAGCCTCCAAGTTTTGTAGACGGGGTATATGTTCGATGAAGAACCCAGTGAAGGTTGAAATGATGTTCAATGCAACTTCGTGGTAAGGGATCAAATCTTCATGGCGAACCTCGTATTGCCCCCGAATCTGGTTTACGACGAGTTTCGAGTCGCCGTAGGCTTCCAGATGATCCACCCCCAGTTGTTGTGCTAGCTGGAGTCCCATGACGAGTGCGTTGTACTCAGCAACATTGTTGGAGCACGGCTTCGAAAGAGAGTATGTGCGCTGGATGACCAGCTGATCGGGGGAGACCAAGACTACCCCCACTCCTGCGATGATTTGGCCGTTGGGGCCCGTTCTTGAAGTGCCATCGAAGAACATCCGCCAAACGGGGCTTCCTTCAGTGACGTTTGATTCTTGGACTTCATCCGGGATGTCTTCATAGAGTTTTGAAGATTCTGGGATAGGGTGTGCAGCTAAAAAGTCAGCCGGAGCCTGACCCTTGACCGCCTTCTGCGGGACAAACACCATGTTGTATGGCGTTAGTAGGATCGCCCATGTAGCCAGCCGGAAGTTTAATGACCCTGGCTTCGTCATGAGAACTCTGAGTGGATTGACTCGGGAGATGACGTGAATTGTCTAGCCCGAGACGTAATGACGAGTCTTCTGAATGGCAAACACCAAAGCCAAGCACTCCTTTTCAACGGGGTTGTACCGGTGTTCGGCCCTGATGAGTGTTCGACTGAGGTAGTAGATTGCTTGCTCGTAGCCTGCATCGCTGTTTTGAGCCAGTAAAGCGCCGAGGGAATGATCCATGGCACGGACATAGAGGAGGAATGGTTTGCCGGCAACAGGTGCCATTAGGACTGGCGGGCTTGTCAAGTAAGTCTTGATGTCGTCGAAAGCCTTTTGGCACTCCTCTGTCCAGACGTAAGAGACTCCCTTCTTCATGAGCTGAGTAAAGGGTTGACATTTACCGGAGAGGTTTGCTATGAACCTCCGGATGTATGCCAGACGTCCCTGTAAGCCCAGAAGTTCTCGAAGGTTCTTCGGAGGGTCCATGTTGAGGATGGCTTTAGTCTTCTCGGGATCGACATGAATGCCTTTTGCCGTGATGACAAAGCCCAAGAATTTGCCGCTAGAAACCCCCAGGAAGGATTTAGCGGGGTTCATTTTGAGTTGATGTGCCCGCATGAGATCAAAGACCGTCCTCAGGTCCTGTAGGTGATCTCTTTTGAGGTGGCTCTTGACTGCGATGTCGTCAACATAACACTCAACTGTCTTGCGAAGATGTTGACGGAAGATGGTACTCATCGCTCGTTGGTATGTTGCACCGCCATTCTTCAAGCCGAAGGGCATTACTGTGTAGCAGAAAACACCTTTCGGAGTCCTGAATGACGTGTGTTTTGCGTCATCGGGGAACATCTTGATTTGATTGTAGCCTAAATACCCGTCCATGAAGGACATGTATTCAAAGCCACATGTGTTGTCGATCATTACATCGATGATTGGGAGCGGGAATTCATCCTTCGGGCAAGCAGAGTTAAGATTCCTGAAGTCGATACAGACTCGTATCTTCCCATTCTTCTTGGTGACAGGGACGACGTTGGCTACCCAGTCCGGGTGTTGTTCCTCACGGATGAAGCCACTGGTCAAGAGCTTGTCCACCTCCTGATCGATGGCATTCATGATGTCCGGGCGGAAGCGTCGCTGTTGTTGTTTGATAGGTTTGGCATCTGGTAAGATGTTCAACCTATGCATCGCGATCTGTGGATCGAGACCCGGCATGTCTTCGTAGCTCCAGGCGAAGACGTCGATATACTCTTTAGCCAGTTGGACTAAAGATTCTCGGTCTTCTCCTTCCAAGCTTTTGCTGATAAAGATGGGTTTAGAAGAAGACCCATCCCCGAGGTCGATCTGCTCGACTTCGCCTTCGGGGGGAGGTTCTCGTAACTCAAAACGAGACTCCTATTGTTCTCCTAGGCGTTGAGCCCAGGGTTCCTCTTCGAAGAGTTCCGGCGGTTGGTCTTCGCCTTCATCTTTCTGAGGTTACGCCGATGTCATGTTAGCTGACAGCACTTTCCTGAAGACTGATCCGATATTGGTATCGGAATCCCACGTCGATGCTTCAGACGAGTGGGAATGTTCTATGTCTTCTGCGTCTGAACTCTCTGGAGTTGATGGCGGCGTGACATAGCCTAACCCCCGTCGAGTCCGATTATAGTAATCCTGTGGCTTTCCATTGGGCATCGAAAGTCGGACAGGAAGATGCCGACCCTTGCCGTAGTTTAGGCCTTTATTGCTTTTCAGGTCGTAGCCCATCTTTTGGATGATGCGCTTTGCCGTATCCGTGTACCGATAGACTTGTACTCTGCCGGTATCAGGTTCGGGCTCGATTGACGGGAGGTCCTGATGACGCTCGACTTTGCCCGAGATGATGGTGCCTTCGTCTCGGCTTCGTGGGAAGATTATGAAGACTCCTTGAGACGGGGCCACTCGATTATGGTGGACGGTCGTTATTTGTGTTTGCAACGACCGTAGAGCATTATCTAATGTATACATGGCATTCCAGTGTGGAAGACAAGAATAATTGAAAGACACTCTATTATTGATAAAGTACGAGATTTTATCCCGTGGGATTACATTGTCTAAGGAGGGTGCGTCTACATCAGCAGAGATATATTCGCCAAGCTCCTCATCTGTAAGTACTGGATCCGGATCAGGAGAGTCCTCCACCGCTCTGACTTTGGGGTCTGAGAGGGTTATGTGAGCCCTCTCCGGCATCTTGGATGACTGCGACGGCTTGCCTTTAAGACGCACCTTGAGAGGTGCCTCGGTTGCGCCTCCGATGAGTGGCGCCTTCCCTTATAATTTTACCACCAGGGGAGCCGCTGTTTGAGGTGGCTTTCCCTTGAGGCGTATCTTCAGGGGAGCTTCGTGAGTCGGTGCTTTCCCTGATAACTTGATGCTCATTGGAGGCGCCTTCTGGGGAGGCTTGCCCTTCAATCGGATTTTCAAGGGGGCGTCGGGAGTCATTTCGGGCTCCAAGTCCGGCTCTGTTGCCGTCTCTGCTTCATCATCGGCGTCGTTGGCTTCCTCCTCGTCAAGTGGCTTGTACAAGTCGGAATCGGTGAAGTAGGCCTCAATCCCTTTGAAGGGATCGATATCTGCAAACTCCGTCCGGATGACGCCGTTGGTGGATACATATTTCATGCATTGGTGGAGCGTGGAGGGCACCACCATGTACTCATGTAACCATGGTCGTCCGAGTAAGATGTTGTAGTTGACCTCGGCATCCACCACATAACAAGTCACCTCAGTTTTGAGGCTGCCGATGTGACACTTCAGCCGGATCTTGCCCAGTGGCTCGCTCTTGCTAGCGTTGAAGCCACTGATGGTCGTATTGGAGGGCGCCAGCCGGTACATTGGGATCCCCAGCTTTGATAGCAGCGCCTTTGGAATGATGCTTAGGGAAGACCCCGGATCGATCTGAATCCTGCTCACCTTTACCGAACCGATGTACCCTGTGTAATACAACGGTCGGTTATGTCGGTGATGCTTGAGCAGCATGTCTTGTTGGGTAAAAGTTATGTTTGGGATAACTTCATCCGCACAATGACAGTGTGCACAAGTAGTTGGGAGGTCTTCAGGATGCTTGATTTGACTGAAAAAGGATTCGGCATCCTTCAGAGCTTCGCAGAGAGCTTTTCGGGAGTCCTTGGAGAGACGCAGGAGCTCGAACAAAGACAAGCGTGCAGGAGTACTGGCCAGTTGTGCCAGAATGTCAAAATTGTGGGGCTTGGCTAGCCCCGAAGCATTTTCTTTCCGCAGAGGTCTGTCGAAACGGGCCTCCACTTACTTTTGTTTATTGGCTGCTGAGGGCTTGGATGGACCCTCCTCAGGGATGGTGCCAGGAGGCACCACTTCGGCGACAGCTTCACCGGGCTGGGAGTTCTGTTGTGCACGCGTCTGCACAGGAAGCGCCTCTTCCGTTGAAGAAGAGACCGTGCGGCAAGACTTGATCTTCCTGCCTTTTGCTTTGGAGGTAGGGCGTACCTCCGGTTGAGTTACCTCGGAGACGAGGTCGGGGTGAACCCAGAGGACCTCTCCTCGAGATGTGGTGAGTGGGACAAGTCCACTCACATTGTCACGGGTGGGTGGCAAGTTCACCACCTCCATTGTCGCCTTAGGGATGGGGACGACGCCATCTTGTGTGGTAGTCGGCGGCAAGGTGCCGAACTGAAGTGACACCACATTAGCTGACACCGTCTTCTCTTCGTAGTCGACGGAGATTACATCCGCATTGATCATGCGCTGGATGTAATTTTTGGGGACGTAGCAGTCCTTGGTCGGGTGTCCGACAAACCGATGGTAGTGACAGTACCTCGGGTTGTCCACTTTCCCGACTTCATCGGGCTGCTTCGGGTCCGGAAGCTTGATCTTGTCACCCTGCTTCAGTATCTCAAAGAGTTGCAGGGTGTCATCATCATTGAATGAATAAACCTCCTTGGGTCTCGGTGCCAGTGGAGGCTTTTGAGTAGGCACAGATGCGCCCTTCGAGGCATTAACAGTCAATGCCTGTTTCCCCTTTGTTTCTCGTCC
Organism: Iris pallida; assembly: GCA_029216955.1. Classification (NCBI taxonomy): domain Eukaryota; kingdom Viridiplantae; phylum Streptophyta; class Magnoliopsida; order Asparagales; family Iridaceae; genus Iris; species Iris pallida. The sequence goes on from JANAVB010008599.1 coordinate 13,661,248, forward strand.
GGAGTTGTTGGTTGCGGACTTTTTCCCCTTATCGTCAAAGGCGGGGAAGCTAACACCCAGAAGACGTGCATTGGCCGCCTTCTTCTCTGCAGCTTCAGCTTCAATGATTAGGGAGCTCCAGTCGGGAGGGGGAGTAGAGTTAAGCCAGAGCTTTACTGCAGGCAGCATGTTCATACTGCAAGCGGAGAGAAGCGCATGCTCTGGCATGCCTGGAGGTAGCCTGAAGCAGGCCTGACGGAAGCGTTCGATGAATGCCCGAACCGTTTCCTTGTCCTTCTGGCGTATCTCAATGAGAGACGCCATCGTCATGTCCTTCCCACCGTCGTAGAAGCGGTCGAGGAAGAGGCGTGTCAGGTCGTCGAAGGACGATATGGAATTATCGGGGAGGCTGCAGTACCAGTCATACGCCACCCCTTTCAGGGCCCCAACAAAGATGCTGGTGAGGAGCGCGTCCTCCTTCGGAAGATGCCCTGTCTGCGACTGGAAGTACGTCAGGTACCGTCATGGAGATTCCTTCCCGTCATACGGCGTGAGTGTTTGTGGTTTATACTTTGGGGGATAAACCACCTTGTTCCACTCAAAGGGATAAGGCTGGGGAATGCCCATCTTCTGGCGCTCCTCCTGCCTGTTCTTGGACTCGAAGCGCTCCCGCAGATCTTTGATCATTTCGACCACGTCCTCCGTGGAGCTAGGAGTCGGGGAAGGAGGTACCACCCGGAGTGGAGCGTTTGAGGGCTCCGACGTCCGGGGTGCTTCTGTGTCTGAGGGTGTCCGTTGGAGGGGCACACTCGACTCTCCATTGGCTACTGGGTCGGGACCATTTGAAGGTGTCCTGATCAAGGCCGACCGCATCTCAAACACTGCTTGAGTCAGTGCTTGCATTGAGGCAGAGAGGGTTTTGAGTCCTCCCTCTAGCGAGTCTATGCGCTGGACAATGTCCTGTGGCGGCGCATCAGTCTCAAGATCACCCCCGGTCATGTATACTGTCATGACACGGCCGGAAGTGGATGGATTAGTTGAGGCTTCGCTCTCAGCCTCGCTCTCATGTGGGGGAGTCACTTTTCCTGGTGTTTGGCCACCCCCAGCCACATTCTGGAGTTCGTCTTCGACAGGCGCATCTGCAAGGGCCTGACTGCCCTCAGCTCTGTCTTGAAGGGCCTCTTCGTTTCCAGCACTGCCCCCGGCGGTGTCCTGGAGGACATCGTCATTTTGAGGGGCTTCAGGGAGGCCATCTTCGCCTTGATGAAGATCCGCCGCAGCTGTGCTTTGGACATCTTCGTCTTCGGAAGGAGGCTCGACAAGGGTCTGGCTACCCCCAGCTTCCTCCAAGAACTTCTTCCTCGACCGAGTGCCTTCGAACACTCCAGAGGTCGAGACAGCTGCCTTGGTTTTCCTCGGCTGGCTTTTGGATGAAGACGATGAATTGGCAGTCGTCTTCCGGACAGATGAGGAGTTGGAGATCACGTTGCATGAAGCAACCTTTAGCTCCTCTTCTGCTGACACCTTCGTCCCAAGGCGATGTCGGAGGGATGTCGATGATTGTAGCCGTTGGAAGACCGACTGCTTTGGTGGTACTACCGTCTTGCAACAGCAGTTGATGGTGACCACTGCACAAGTGTGCCCCGTGAGAGGCGCATCGTGCTTGTTGGTCAACTCTCCTGACCGGCGCTTGTGAGTGATCACGTTACGCAGGTCGTTGGAGGAGAGTGCTACCCTCACACCCCTCTCAGGCGCATGGCAGGGCCAAGCGCCGGGGTGGTCGGGTGAGTGCTGCGCCCCCTGATCTAATACCAAGCAGGCATCACGATCAGTAGTGGGGGAACCAAAGCATTTGAAGTGACTTGAACGGACCTCAAACGCACAACCAGAGGAGGCGCGGCAGTTCAAGACCACTGAGTTTGTCTCTCTCGGCTTGGTTTTGCACGCAGTGAATGCGCCCAAGCGAGATGAGGACTTTGAAGGTCGACTCGTTGTCGGTGCAGAAGCACTTGAGTCAACCTTGTACAGCTTGCCATCGGCAGCGCACATGATTGTAAGCGCGTGCCTCTGGCCGGCTGCTGGCATAGCACGATTGTGGCGCATGGCCCGTGCCGCCTTGGATTTCTTCGTACCAGCCCGCTGGGGCGCATAGTACTCAGCATCCAAATTCTCCTCGCCATTACAGCGAGTGAGTCTGTCAAAGACAGAGGCTCTTTGTGGCGCATCAGAAGTGATGCGCGGGGCATTGGCTGTGCCCCTGCTCCGTCGACGTATCTTCCTCGCCTGAGAGGAAGATGGCTGGGGAACGTGGTCAGCCGCACGCTTCCCCGAGAGATGCGCTGCATCAGCGGGCGCACCTTGACTGCTGAGGACGTCAGCAGGAAGGGAAGGCTGGACAGGCGCATCCCCTTCAACGGTGGTGCCCGAGGCGTCGACTTTGCGCACCCAGACTGCACGGGTCTTCTTCGGCTTCGACAGCCGCTTCGAAGGACTCGCACTTCCTTCAGAAATGAACTCCTCGTACGCCTGTTGATTGAGGCGCACTACCAGCGTCTTGTGGGAGGAGCCCACCTTCACGTCGTCGGCCTGTGACACAACCTTCTCGGTAGAGGAGAAAGAAGTCCCCAGCAGAGTCGCCAGCTTATTTGCCATTAAAATTGTTTTGATTGAAATTTTAATACAAACAGAACAGTGATACAATATAGGACTTAGATGTAGTCCTAGGAGTACACTTTTGTTTAAGCTGGGTCCTTAGTGCCAATGGAGCGAGTGGTAATGCGTTGACTCCGTTGACCGGCTGACGACGGTTATCGGTTCTCTGAAGGTGTTGATTGCTCTGGGTGCTGGAGCTTGCTGAGAGGAGGAAGACGTTGAGTGTCTAGAACTGCCTCTCCGGTGATTCTCTGTTGTGGATTCTCTCTGTGTTGTGAGTCTCCCCTGTGTGAAGGAGATGATCCTTCTATTTATAGTTTTGCAGGCTGGCTGCTCATGCGCGCATTCAGGATCCGCCGGTGTGGGGACGCCACGTGGAGGTTGCTGATGGAGGCGCACGGATGTTGCGCCCTGATCGAGGGGAAGAACTCTTCATACTGCTGTCGTGAGCCGGCACGTAGCAGAGAGAAGATCTTTTCGTTGCTGAAATCTTGGACGAGTTGAGTCAAAAGACACGTGTCATCGACTCATGGTTCGAAGATCTCGGATTTGGTGGAGAGGAGTGATCTCGTGAGCTGCGCCTTGGATTGGGCGCAGGAGGAGGCTGCGGCTCATAACCTTTAGGAGTTACAAACCATTTGGGGCGCATGACTTTTGAGGCGCATGCAGGCGACTTTCCTTCTGTCTTTCAGAGAGCAGCCTGGGGCACATGGCTTTTGAGGCGCATGCTGATTTGGACGCATGGCCGTAGAGGCGCATACGGTTGGTTGAGTGGCCACGTGGCAGTAGCCGTCGAAATAAAGTCATGATGATGCTGACGTTGTCGACGCTTCGTTTTCTGAAAAAGCTGTCAATTGTTCAGACTTTGGGAGGCGTGCTGCCAACTCTGTCAGTTCAGCATTTAATGTTGGTGACGTTCGATGGACAGCTGAGTGGGCGCGTCGGTTGGCGTTCCACTCGGTATGGAGATGTGTGGGGGCGCACCCTCTGTAATGCGCCGAGTACTGTAGGGCGCGTCTGTGTGATGCGCCTGATGCCGAAGGGCGCGTCCATGTGATGCGCTGTCTGGCTGGCGCATCGGACATGTCTTTTAATGATGCGGTTGTCTCGCTCTTCAAGTGCTATAAATAGCCGTTTGGCTGAATTCGAGGCGTCCGGTTCATCCATTTAATGTAAATTCATTGCACGGAATTTGGAGGGCCATCCACTTGGCGCGTGGGTTTGATCTGCCCGACCTATAAATAGTGGCATGGAGAGAAGATTTGCTTCTCATTTCCTCACGTACTTCCAACATGAACTTGAACATGCGGGTGCATTCTGTTGACGAAGTGCTCCCGAGGGTGAAGATGAGACGCTGTGTTGTCTTCGATGCACTTGAAGGTGACTGTTACATCCAAAAGACGGAGTCGAGGGCTTCCGAGGCAGGCGGAAGGTGCCTGTTGCATCCAAAGATAGGGATGCTCGGGCCTTGTCTCCGTTATTCCGGAAGAGCCGTAGATCGGAATGGCGGTGCTAGGCTCTATCTTCCTTCAAAGTGGGGTTTGCCCACTTTGGTTGTGTTGAAAGCTGCTCCTTTAGCCGCGGTTTCGATCACGGTCTTCCTTCGCCTTTGGAGGCTCTTTCGAAGCCTCCCCTGGCCACAGCATTTGCGGTGCTCTTCTCTTCCTTGGTTCCAGCCAGAGGATTAAATGCTTTGCTTGACGAAGCACTTATCAGGTGAGCCTGGCTGGAAGAGCGGCACATAACTGGGCTGCTGAAGGGATGCACATAACTGAGCTGGATGCACATGACTGAGCTGCTGAAGATATGGTGGGATGCGCCTGGTTGGAGGCGCATGATGTCTGCTGCGCCTGACTGATGGCGCATGGTGGCTGCTGCGCTTATCTGGAGGCGCGTGGTAGCCGCTGGCTGTAGACTTAGGATCTTTCCTTTGTAGAAATTCTCCTTTGTACAACCTTTTCTTAGACATGTAATAGACTTCTGTATATCAAAAAAAAAGTCTTCTTTCGAATGTCTATCTTTATTGATCTTGCTGTGAAGTTCTTCGTCTGAGTTCTAGCACATATAGTGTCTGGCGCATGGGCTTTCTGGTTGTGAAATTTCATGCTTCTACACCTGCGACATTAACGGGCGCTGTGCCAACGGTCTCACTACTACCGCTGGTCCTCGATACTGCCCTGCCCCTGGTGCTGGCAGAACAGGAAACTGCTGCACTGGTCCTCCTGACCTCGAATTCATGGGACATGTGGTAACCCGATGGTCTGGATTTCCACATATCAGACATAGTCCATTCAATGTCCGACACACATCTCTAGTGTGTCCCATCTTCCCACAATAAGTACAGCCTGCTGGGGGTTGCTGATTCTTCTTCTGTTGCTGCTGCTGCCTAGGTGGTGGTGCTGGCCCTCGCATTGCCACATCGTGAATGCAAATTCCAAGGGATGGTGCTGTTGTTCGGGGCGCTGCTCCCCCTCCTCCTTCAATCTGACTGTGAGATCTCTTCTGACCTCCAGTCCTAACTATGATCCTCTGAATGGTGATCTCATGCCTGCGAGTTGCCGTCAATATCTCATCAAAAGTTTGCTAATTGTGCCCCTCTATCAATTGTAAGAGCTCAAGATGAAACCCTTGCTGGAACCTCATCGCCCTCTGGCGCTCCGTTGCTACCATCTCTGGGGCAAACCTACTCAATCTGCAGAACTCCGCTGCGTACGCATCTACAGTCTTGCCGGCATGCTTGAGGTTAATAAACTTCTGTTGTAGCTCAAACTGCGCCACAACTCCATAGTACTTTGTCTTGAACCTTGCTGTGAAGTCGTCCCAAGCAACAGGACGTCTGATGCCTACTTCCTCTGATTCCCACCAATCACGTGCGAGATCCTGAAGTAACAACTTTACTAGATCCACACGTTCTTCTGCCGGTACCTTAGCGGCTGTCAGAATATCCTCGATATCCTTAAGCCATGCATCTGCTGAGATGGCATCCTCCGTGCCTTCGAAACGACGGGGGTTGTACTTACAAAACTGAGCTGATGCTCCTGAATCTGTCCTTGCCCCTCTTTCCAATGCCGTCTGTAATCCTTGGTTGAGTAGTACATTCTGCTCTTGTAACTGAGCGTGCATGCGCTGCTGGGCTAACATCTGGTGTTGCTGAGTAGTCATCATTCCTCTCATGATCTCCAGAAGGGCTGGTGTGTCCAATTCCACAGGGGTAGGTGGAACTATTGGTGGTGTTGGGACCTCCGGATACTGCGGTCCAACTGCTGGTTCCACTATCACTTCTTCCTGGTAGTCTCTTGAGTTAGTACCGGCTCTTGTTGCTGACCAACATGGTCAGGTTGTCCATGTTGCTGTCCATGTTGTTGTTGTCCAGCTCTGACAGATACGGACGAGGTGCCCCTAAGAAAAGGGACAAAAGAACAATCAAATGACCGGACATGAAGGATCAATGAAGTCAAGGGATACTGGAATGTCAAGCTGGAGTTGAGAATCAACAAATCATGAGATCAAGGGAAAACATGTGTGATTGAGACATCCTATAAATCACAACACCCCACAAGTCTGAAATCAGACCTGCATGGGCCACCACTAAAACCTTGTCACGCCCCAGAACCAGAATACTGGAGAGCGGAAGAATGACTCAGCCAGCTACGTATTACGGGTAGATGAATACCGTATAATACGATCAATGCTGTCTAAAAGACGAGGGGGTGCATACTACATGAAAGTCTCACTATGGTCACTTCACATCTATTGTCTCAATCATTCAAACAAGAAACAGTAATAGAGAACATGTAAGATAAAGCAGTAAGGCGTCCCAAACGCTCTGTCAAATGTTTTTGATATCTGGCTTTACAAAACATAGCCAGATTGATGTAGCAAAAGTATACACAATTGTTATCAGCTGCAGTCTGACTTTAATTACAATTATGTAAAAGTAAGTACAAGACAATCCGACTAACATGTCGGTGCCAAACGGCCAAGTATAAAGTAAGTGACAAAACGAGCGGTGAAGTAAGGAACCCACTCGAGTCCTCCTGCGATCATCTCTCTAGTGTTGACCATCTTGGAGGTAGAAGTAAGCTGGATCCTCGGGGACCGGCTCTAAATCTGGCCATGCAAAACCAGAGAGGTTAGACCTCTAATAGCAAGCACCACAAGGAAGCACGACATGAGAACTAAAACAATAAGTAAAAGAATATAATAATAGATCTCTGCTTTCCACTAGGATTCACATCACATCACGACACTTCGAACCAACCTCCCAACCAAACAAGGACAGAAGTTGGCCCGTCATGTCCTGACATTCTGATCATCCCAGTTAGGTAACAGAGTAGTACAGTACACAAACAAGTCAATTTAAACGGCCATTCAACTACTACGGCTTGCTACTGTATGTTCCAAGTTATCCTGGAATAATGCAATTAGGGATTCCTCAGTTCTTACTATGTGCAAGCAAGGCTAGTCTATCCAGTGAATCATGTGCGCCATGCATGAATTAGACGAGTCCCAGCAGGACGCCCGTCATCAATATATAATATACAATAAATAATATAACCAGATACTGTTCCATGCCCACTTTTCCAAGATAGGGGTAAAATGGTAATTTTCTATTTTTAAATATTTTGGAATTTTTTATTTCATGAATGTTAATATTTAATGATTATAGGAGTCGGGTTCGAATTTTATCTCATTCCGACTTGTTTCGGAATTCCGGGGAATTTCGACTTAAGTTGTACTTAACACATTAATTAGCCATGGCCCACCAAACACATCATTTAGGTCTAGGAGTTTGGTCTAATCCCACATGAGTGATTAGGCCTAATTATGATTTTTATTTGGTCTTTTCAAAGCCCCAAACCCTAATACCATTTAACCCTTCATAAAGTAAAGGAGAGGGGCAAACTTGTAATTATGAAAGGGGACAAATATCTCCCTTATATGGCAGCCACCTCTCTCCCCCTTTTCACCCATTCACACTTCAATATTTCTCCATCTTCTTCTCCAAGTGTTCTTCAAAGAAAGAAGAGCAAATCTCTTGGAATCATCTCCAAATCAAGGTTCCCTTTCCAATATTCTTCCATCAATCTCTCCCTCTACCTCAAGTGGTGCTTCTACAAACTTTTGGGAGTAAGAGGAGAAGAGGTGTGTCCTAAACAATTCACTTTGTGTCGGACCCGTGTCGGAGGATTTTGTATTGGGATCCATCTCCCAATAGGTACAAACTATCCTCTATTTTCTATTTTCTCATCATGTAGAATAGTTTTGACCATGTAGGATTGATTTCCATAGTTGTGTCCTTATTCGTGTCGAGTTTGAGTCCGTTTGGAGTGTCCTAGGAGAAGTTAGTGTTTGTGTTTGTGTCCTTGAGTTTCTCCCAAATTTGGACACTTGTAGAATATTTAAGTTGGCCTCTAAGTGGTTAGGCACTTCTAATTTCATATATATGTGTGGGAGTGTGTGTGTCTATATATATATATATATATATATATATATATATATATATATATATAAACACACACACATATGAATATATATATATATATAGACACATATGTGTGTGTGTTTATATATATATATATATATATATATATATATATATATATATATATATATATATATATATATGTGTGTGTGTGTGTGTGTGTGTGTGTGTGTGTGTGTGTGTGTGTGTGTGTGTGTGTTTATATATATATACATGTGTGTGTCTCGTTATATTTTTGTGTGTGTGTTTTATATATATAGAGGGGATGGAATGAGAATTGGTAAGTGAGTGATATATATATTAGAGAGTTAGAGAGGGAGAATTATAGAAAAAATATAGAGATTTTAGAGAGGAATTGAGAGAGATTTAGAGGGTGAGATGAGAGGAAGAGAAGGGGAAAAGAAGTGGCAGCAGCAGCAGCTGTAGGGGTGGGGGGGCCAAGGGGGCTTCTGCCCCCCCCCCCCCCCCAAATCAGCACAGCAGCAGCAGTACTGCAGCAGCAGTAACAGCAGCTTAGCAGCAGCAGTAGCATCCCAAACCACCCCCATTTGACCCCCGTAACCCCCCGTATATACACCCATATGTATACCAATATATATATATATATATATATATATATATATATATATATATATATATATATATATATATATATATATATATATACCCTATATATTAGCTATATATATACCTATTTAACCCTCTAAATAGCCCCCTAAAACTAGTCCTAACTATAGGTTAAAAATGGGTGTTTGAGAGTGTGTGAGTGGTTGTGTGAGTTTTAGTGAAGGGGTGATTTTGAGTTAGGAGCGTCGGAACGCATCCAAACTTGGAGGGGACTTAGTTAGTATAAATAGAGTTTGTGGGTAGGCTCCTAGGTTGAAATCGGGATTCCGTTTGGGAATTGGAGAAGAGTATCGTGCGATATCATTGAATATCTTGAGATACTCAAGATAACGGGTAAACGACCAACATGGACCGTAAGATGGACTGGATGTCCACTCTACCTAGAGAACTTGGTAGGTAATGATTGTATAGGCTAGTATCCTACTACCCTAGGAAGCCGGGAGTGGAATTCCTAAGGGAAGGCCACTTGGCGTCAACGTTAGAGTGGTTTAAGGGTATGTGTTTTAAGGGGTAATCGGAAAAATTCAAAATACGGGGTTCGGGTATTCGGATCGACTTGAAACTTTGGTGACTTGTTAGGTACACCCTATAAATATCATATTTGAACCGATTTTGGCTCGGTTGACCCAGAGTTGACTTTTTACCCAAAAGTCAACCGTGAGTCAACACTTTGTCTAGATTTGACCAAATCCAAACTAGAGTTGACCAGTTGACCAAAAGTCAACTGTTGGTCAACATTTGACCAGTTTGACCTAGGGTTGACCTAGAGTTGACCAGAGTTGACCAGGGTTGACCAGTTGACCAAAAGTCAACGGTAGGCCAACTCTTGACCCCGTTTGACTTTCTTCGACTTATTTTGACGTGCGATGACTGGTATGACCTAGAGTTGTCACACCCCAGAACCAGAATACTGGAGAGCGGGGGCAGACATAGCCAGCTACGTATATGAAATGGGATCCATCTCGCTATACGGTCACGGCTGTCTAGATACATGAGGGTTTAACTACAAGCCGGCAGTCTCTTAAGGTCATGAACACGCCTATTGTCTCAGTCACAAGCAAGTAAGTAAAAATTACAAGATGTATGATCATTAAATATACAATAGTAAGGCGTCCCAAACATTACATATTCAGCTGATCATGAAGCTAGTCGTTACAAAATGTCAGGACTAGCAAGAGTTTAGTCATACATGATCAACCCTAGGATCTGTCAATCATGTTACAGCCCGTAGGCAGACAGTAAGTAAGTGCAATCGAGCTAAATAGGTGCTCGTCGGCTAAACGCCTTAAAAGAATATTTTTATAATAGAGTGGGAGAGCTAAAAAAATAACCCACTCATTGCCCTGGTTACGCCTGGTGTTCACCATCGGGCTGAAAAAGCGGTAGATCCTCTGGAGCTGCTCCGAAATCTGGCCATAAAAAACCAGCTAGGTCAAATCCCAGAAAGAGCAAGTGCCACAAAGGAAGCTTCACTTAGGAACTAAAACCAGCAATCAGCACAAGAATATAAATAAAGTAAGAACTGGAAATAAAGAAAATACATCAGGGTGATATACGACGAGATAACCATAGAACTATTCAGATAACCAGGTTACAACCCGTAAACCAAACAAGGACCGGGGTTGTAACCCTTCGTCTGAACAGAACTTGGAATTCTCACCATTTATCGGCAAAATAATATAAGAAAATTAAGACATATAACAGGATCAAGACAAGACTAGACTGGTTAGACTCCAACCAATCATTTCACGGCCAAACAAGAATTACGGCTTAATACTTTAACTAACTAGGGTTGTCACAGGCCTAATTACTAACAAGATGCAATGAGATTACTCCACAGCCACAAGCCCTGCAGACCATCCAGGTTACCCGGGTTAAAAGATTTAGAGTTGAATTCAGGTGGGTACATCGTCCAAGAAACGTATGTACCCTTAGGTAGCTTGAAGGGTGCAACATATGACAGTGTACTGGAAATATGCCCTACTCGACGGTAGGCTACAGATCCCAAAGCGTGCCCAGGTAACGAGATTGCCCGTAGCTGTGAGATCTCTTTATGACTAGTGTATTAATCTAGTTATTAGCCTTAGTCCATTCCAATAGGTACTCCTGACCGTGGTACTCAGGAGTCCCCTCATAGACATGATGCAAGACATGACTGGATTATTGTACAAGCACAATCCCCCACGGTGTCCGAATTAATTATACAGGTCATGTCATGTCAGGTAGCCGTCGCAACAGCTTTATCAGATATATCATGTCAGGTCTACTTATCAGGAGTGCGCCACGACGGGCCACTATCATGTCATGTTAGTCATGTCAGGAGTGCACCACTATGGGTCACTGTCAAGTCATGCTAAATTATCATACCCAAACATATCAAGTAAATTCATGATTATCAAGTTCATGCGGCCAGGAATGATCTCATGCGGCTGGAAGAGAACAGCCCATGCGGCTGAATAGGGTCAGGCACATGTGGCTAAAAAGGGAAGGGCTTATGCGGTCAAAGGGGTATCAGTCATATGCGGCTCGGAGATCCACTCAGTCATGCGGCTGAGAAAGGCAAGACATATACGGTCAGGAGGATAGGAAACTCATGCGGCTGGCGGGGGATGGATCTATGCGGCTGGCTGACCAATCAAGTTCATACGGCCGGGGAGGAGCAACTCATGCGGCTGGGGGAGCAATGACTATGCGGTCAAGGAAAGCAAACCCATGCGGCTGGGAGACTGCGGTCTATGCGGCTCGCGAGCGTTGAGTTCATGCGGCTCGGGAGTGCTGGAAATCCATGCGGCAGTGGGGAACAAGGCCTATGCGGCTGAGAACAAGGGGTGCATATACGGTTCGGGAAGAAGGGCCCCATGCGACTGAAAGTACAAAAGCCTCATGCGGCTAAACTAAATACTTGCCGCATGAACTTGTCATGCGGTCAAGTCCAGTTAATAGTGCATGCGGTTAGAAGCTGACTTGCCGCATGAATGTTCATGCGGTCAAGTGCTGCCATGCGGCTCGAGACTGTGCTTCTTCTCCAAATTTTCGAGAAGAAGTACACCATAAGCCATGGCTTCCAAGCTGCATAACTCTATCATCCGGAGTCCAAATCCGAACTTTTATAGGTCAAAATGGGGTAGAATGAAGTGCTCTACAACATGGAACCATAAAAACTCGAAAATAACAAGATTAAGTAGATCAAAACCCAAGAATTCCAAAAATAAGTAAATTTAGATCTACAAGAATCTAGCCATGGAAAGTAAAAATGCCAAGTACTAAAGTAAGTTAAAATGCTGTAAGGAAGATGAAGTAATAAAATTAGAGTTCCTCTATGAAGCAAGTTGTAGTTGCCTAGACCTCTCTCTCTCTCTCTGGTAGGTAAGGAAGTAATGGAGAAGAAGAAGATGAGTAATGAAAAGAGAGAAAGAAGAATGGCAATAAATATCAAAGGTGGTGGTAGGTAGGGGGTTCATCCATGGTTCATGATGAACCAAAACAATCCCAACCGAACCAAGCCAACCCGGGCCAAGAATAAACCGAGCCAAGAAGGAAAAGCTAAACCAGGAATTAAGCAATACAAGATAAAATACGTACACGTATTCCATAAATACGTAATACGAACCACAGGCATTACAAGAGTTGACTTGGTCTAACTTAGATTGACTTGATATAACTTGATTTGACCTAGATTGACTTGACAGGACTTAGTGTGACTCAGTGAGACCTAGTTTGACCTAGATTTCATATCATTCATTGTGAATCATTCTTAACTTTGTTAAAACCTAAATTAACATGCAATATCTCATATTTAGGTTTCTGATTACCACTCTAAGCATTGATATACCCTACAGCTCAGGACAGCAGGCGAGTACATTATCTGATAGCAGTTACTTGTTTTGATATCTTCTCTACCAGTTCAGTTATAGTGTTTACTTGATTCTCGACACATTGGTGCACGGACTAGTATTGTCGGATTCCTGTCATGAGATATCATTCCTGGATTTCTTGGGATACGGGTACTTGCTTGGTCTTGATTTTTGTACTTGTATTGACGCCGATTCCTGAAGAGGACTTGCTCCCCTCTTAGGGAATCACGCATCATGACGTGTTATGTCCGGATTCGTGTACTATTCGGGGATGGAGAATTTTATAGATAGTGTGATCAATGCCCACCTTGAGTTACTACTTGTATTATAGCTATACCCTCACCTCACGATGGGTATAGCCTGACCTGTGCTACTACTTGCTCCATAGCTTGCCATCCCGGCCGGGCCGAGTCCACGTACTTGTAGCCGGTCGGCTGGAAGCCTGATTCTTGACCCATACCGATCACATTATGCTATAATATTCGAGGCACTTTTATATTTATTACATCAGTTACATGATTTACAGTTCAGCTTACTTTTCCTGCATGATTCACCCTAACATGATTTCTAGTTTACATATCCTGTTATACTTACATCTTGATATGTTCATCTTGTACTCTATTATGATTGACTGTTAGAGCATTTGTCATTACTATGGAATTTGTTGCCAGCGTTGTACTCGTTCATTTTCCTGACATGATAACGTTATGATATATCCAGATGACATAGATGCGGACTGCTCTACCTACTATGGGTATGGTCAGGACGTAGACTGCGACCAGTTGACACCCTTGGAGCCAGTGGATGATAGTACTTTTGTCTAGATCTTTTTAGCTAGGTTTGACTGGACTGCGATCCAGCTAGCTTTCAGACTGTAGTTTTCTATGATATATTTTGAGACCCTGAGATGTTATGTATATATCTGGGCTTGTGTCGGACATTGGACTTATTTCTATTTTCATCTATCATATGTCTTTCCTTCTGAGCTATCTACCTTAGTTTTATTCTGTGATTGAGACTGTATTGTTATGTCACCTCCACTCGAAGTGTATATACTGTACAGGTACCTTTATACTGTTAGTCGTAGTATTTATAGACGTTATATACAGCGTTCTACCGCCGATACTGCGGCGTAGGCTGGACGTACCCACGTGCTCGTACCCCTCATAAGGGTGCGGGTCGTGACACTTTCAAACAGAAGAAGGCCAAGTCCAATGTGACTTGTTTTAACTGTGGTAAGAAGGGCCACTACAAGAGTGAATGTAGATCCAAGCCCAAGCAGTCACAGCAAGGTGAGCCTAATAAGGTTTCATTGATTACTGACGGTATTGCTATAATTGCTCAGGTCACTTCGGTGGGGGCTGACTCTGACTGGTGGGTAGACACTGGTGCCACCTACCATGTCTGTTCAAGCAAAAAATGGTTTACCACATACCAGCAAACCTCTGAGAAGGTGACGGTGGCGAACCAGGCACAAGCTGAAGTTCAAAGGATCGGGATGGTGGAGCTGAAGCTGACATCTGGGAAAACTTTGACGCTTCAAGGTGTGAAGCATGTTCCCGTGATTGCCAAGAACCTGATCTCTGGAGGCCTGCTCTGTAACGTAGGCCTGAGGATAGACATCAATGCTGCCCAGATGGTGATGTCCCTGAAAGGAATGTACTTCAGAAAAGCTTTCTATATCGAAGGAATATTTAAACTCCAGCTTGTAACACAGTCAGAGAACATTAATACAATTTCCAATTCTGCTTATACTCTTGAGTTGTGGCATAATAGACTAGGACATGTCCATTGTAAAGGATAAACAAAATATCTAGTCTAGGACTGTAACTCCGCTTTTCTAAAATAGAGAATTGGGTATATTTTCCTGTGATTAGTTCAAGATTTTTTCTTTAAATCTTTTAACTCTCAATGTAATTGTTTTTTTTTTTGTCAACAGTTCATTGGGCCATCAGCCCAATCAGCCCAATCTCATTTATTCTTTAAACACTCTAATATTTTTCTTCACCTTACTTGGCCCACTGCTATTGAGCCAAGGCAGCCCAACGTTTATTAAGTTTAAATTTTCCTTATTTGCTCTCTGCCAATGTCTCAGCCATACTCTTCTCATTTTTTCAAATAGCACTTCACAAAATTTTGATTCCCTCCAAATACCTTTCCTATTCTCCAAGTAATTAACTGGCCCAGACCCAGTATAAATCTATAAGCTCTTTCTCTCCCTCATTTTCTCTGTCGAGAACAGAGCAGAGTTTACTCCTTCACTCCTCCCTTCCAGTAACCATGGTGATGGCGGTGGCAGTGTAGCTTCCACAAGAGTGGCGAATCCTCCGGTGAATCCACCGACGACCATCAGCACGACGACGACGACGGCGATCACCTCGACGACGACGGCAGAATCTCCTTCTCCGATCGAGACGAATTGCTTTCACTGCTCGACTGAAGAGTTGCCAATCAACTCTTCGAACGATCGATCTTCGAGTCAGATCTGGTAAATTCTTTTCTCTTCTTCTTGGTTGGACCGATCGGTTATTGATCGATCAATTGGATTGCTCGACTGATCAATTAGATCAGAGAATCGTTTGATTCTCCAATTTTGATCGATTTCTTATTTCTTGGAGTTGATTGGGAGTTACTGGGAATTTCTGATCATTTTCTCTAATTTTGGAGTCGAGCAAATTCAAACATAACTCACGTCCTTATAATCTTTCTCTTGATCACCACCTGATCGATTTTATGCCTGAACCAGAGCTCTGTAGAAGATTTGGATACGGGGACTGCTGCATCGACTCCTGGAGACGTGAACAACCTATCTCGAGCACAGGTATGGTTCTGTAATTGATTGTTACTCTGGGTTGAACGGGAATATTCGTGTAGCCATTGCTGGAGCAGTGGACTCGACTCTGTGTCGCGTGTCCAGTCGGGTGTCACAAGACACAGACGGGTACAGTCCTTAATGTTAGAGAGCAGCTATATTGCAGGGGTGTGTTTGGGAATGGATTCGAAATTCAGACCGTTAGTAATTCTTGGTTAGGAGATTGTTGTAACATAGATTTCTCAACTGTGAACTCATGTGTCAATGGTAAATGAGTGGGAGTTTATTGTGTAGTTCTCCTTGTTGAGAGTTCTTATACAATAATTGGTTAATTAGGAACCTGGGATTTATCTAGTGACCTAAGAGTTATCAGGAACTTACCTCTGAAATGCTGGTCATTCATTGAACCAGGTTGTGATACAGTCTAGGTTCAACTTGATAGCAGGAGACTGAATTGAACCTGGAAACTCTAGGGTGTAATACCAGTGGGCTGTGAGGCTCTGCTACTGTCCAATGCAAATTACTGAAATGATTTCCTATAGCAATGTTTGCTTCCATTTGGAATTTACTTTAACAAGTTGCAGGGAAGAATAGGCATTTTGGAACTGAGTTTATTTTGTGATCTCGAAATTGCAATACTCAGTTAGACTGAGAGAGAATTCTCAGATTCAACTGAGAATGGATTCTCAGATTTAATTGAGAATGGATTCTCAGATGTACCTGGAAATGAAACTCAGTGAGAACCTGGATGCTAGAATCTGAACACCTATGTTATTTTGGATTATTTCTGTTTTAGAGCATAGGTATTATTACACTAGGAATAAGACCATGGTAAAGTCCTGTATAAAGTAGACTGGTAGAGGTTGTCTTGTAAACCTTAGAACAGGGGCTGATGTATGTTGGCTTTTTGAACTGTATCTGATTATAGGTAGACTTTGGATTGAATGTTGAAATCCTACTGAACTCATTTCAGTCCTATTTTCAAACTGAATACTACCTAGGAAGATTGAACATGGGACTATTACACAGCAGTACATGGACTGATATGGTTGATATGTACCAGAGCTAATAAGTGCACTGGTTTAGGACTGTCATTGAACCAGATTTTGGACTGGTAGTTGATTAATAGGACTGGTTGGACTGGAATGGAATAACAGTCCAACCCTTGAACTGTTCATGAAAGAACATATTTTAGTTCCAGTTTAGTAGAGGTGCAGGAGATTCCATATGTATCATGATCCAAAATCTATCAAGGTTTAGTCTACTATACAAACATCTCATGGTTCAACCCTTGAATAACCACATTAGGAAGGTTAAATTCAGGTTTTCCTAACAGGTTCTCACCTAAACCTAGGTAGGCTATAGAAATGTCCTGGTGTTTGGATACAAATCAACTATAGAACTTCTTTAAGACTTGTGAAATATTGGAACCTTAGAATAACTAAGCCTTCAGTACCTTCTCTAATGATAATTCAATTGGGTAAATAATCATATATAGGGTATATTGTATTATCAAGTTAGAACTAAGGATTATGTAAATTACTTTTCTAGATTAGAACTAGTTACCTTATGATTGTTGACTTATCAAATTATAACCAAATTAGTTTAACCAGTTTATTAATCGACTTGTATCAAATTATTATTAATTACAGGAGGATATCTAGCTCTTTTGCCTACCTGTACTTTTTGGAGCAAGGCAAGTACTTTTCTACGGTTTTGTACATTTACATTCTTGTACGCTTTCTTGTGACACGTCATGGCACGATATCATGTACTCTTGTACTCCTGTATTCCTGTACCCTTGCTCTTGTACTTATTTGTGTCGGGTGGGGAAATACACTAGCCATGTGACCAATCCCGGTTACTATATATTCCTGTACCTAGCTTAGGCCTCGCACGGTGCACGCGGGTCCTAAGTCGTACCATATTTATGTACTCCTGTGCATGCTCCTGTACTCACCCCAGCCGGTCACATGGACTAGATGTATTTCAATATTGTGCACTTGTCATGTCTGGTACTTCAGGATTATAGTTTCATTCTTGTACTTTATAGTTCCTGTACTTATTCCATGTACTACTTTCCTGTACTTTCATGTTCATTCCTGTATTTTATTTTCCTGTACTCCTGTACTCATTTCATATCATGTTCATGTTTTATTACCTAGAACTGTACTTTGCTCCGCTCCTGAATAGGATATGTTGCAGGTATGCTTGCAGGACATTGTTCTACTCTATGGGCCAGAGCCCAGGATTTAGCTGAGCAGGATGAGGCTTAGCTTGAGGTTTCAGGTTTAGATTACTTAGCTTTACCTTGAGATATTGACTTTAGAGTTCATAGCACTTTTCATTCCTGTTGATTCTGGTATATTATGATATCTGGATTTGTGGATTATGGTGATCATTCTGGGATATGTTTTTAGATGCTGTGATTCTTACTTCATGATTACTTGTTAGCTTTTCCCTAGTATTGGTACAGCTTACTTCGTCGTGTCCAACGACGAAGGCTGGGTGTGTCCGACTCGTGTCCGATTATTCGGGAGCGGGTCGTGACAAGGACTTATCTCCAAATATGTGAGAAAGGTGGAGAAATGTGAAGTGTGTGCTCAGACTAAGATCACAAGGAAACCCTTTCATCGGGTCAATCGAAGCACAGATCTTCTGGAGTTGGTGCACTCCGATATCTATGACTTCAAACAATTCTCCACGAAGGCCGGGATGAAGTATTTCATAACCTTCATCGATGACTTCTCAAAGTACGCGTTCGTCTACTTGATAAAAACAAAAGAAGAAGCATTCGAAAATTTCAAGGAGTTCAGGGCTGAAGCTGAAAGGCAAACTGGACAACAACTCAAGAGATTGAGGAGTGATCGAGGCAGAGAATATCGATCTCATAATTTCACATCGTTCTGCAAAGAACATGGAATCATCAACGAGACTACTGCTCCGTATTATCCTCAGTCCAACGGAGTAGCAGAAAGAAAAAATAGAACGTTGACAGAGATGATGAACTCAATGTTGTTAACTGCAGGTCTTCCAAAGTGCTTTTGGGGAGAAGCAGCATTGACGGCCACATTCATTCTGAACAGAGTACCGTATACAACTTCTGATATTACTCCTCATGAACTCTGTTCAAAGTCAGACCCAACTTGAATATCATTCGAGTATGGGGGTGTCTGGCATACGTAAAACTTCCGGATCTAAAGATTCATAAATTTAGAACAAGGACTACGAAGATGATCTTCTTGGGGTATGCTGAGAAGAGTGACGCTCGAAGATTCCTTGACTTGGAGTCTAACCATGTCATCGAATCTCGTGACGTGGAGTACTTTGAAGACAAGTTTACAAGGCACAAAAATATTGTTCTCGCAGATATTTCGGAGAATAATGATGGTGCAAAGGAAGCTGAGGTTTCCAACGATGTCGTAGTCCAAGAAGAAATTGTTGTTGATGAAACAACGTTTGAACCAGAACTCGAAGAGCCGTCAGCCAAGCGAGTGATGAGACCAAAGGACTTCGGAGATGACTTTGTCACCTATCACGTAGAAGCAGATCCGCTTACCTATGATGAGACGATGAAGACCAGAGATGCTATCTTCTGGAAGGAGGCAGTGAATGACGAGTATGACTCTATCACCTCCAATAGCACATGGGTGTTAGTAGATCTACCTGAAGGAGCAAAACCCATCGGATGTAAGTGGATTTTCAAGAAAAAAATGAAGGCAGATAGAACTATTGACAAGTTCAAGGCTAGGCTAGTAGCCAAGGGATTTTCTCAGAAACAGGAGATAGACTACTTTGACACATACGCTCCAGTAGCGCGGATGACCACCATCAGAATGTTAATTGCTCTAGCAGCAATACATAAGTTGGTGATACATCAGATAGATATAAAGACAACATTCCTGAATGGCGAGCTGACCGAAGAGATATACATGCAACAGCCAGATGGATTTGTCGTCAAAGGTCTTGAAGACAAAGTCTGTAAGTTGGTGAAATTATTATACGGTTTGAAGCAAGCTCCCAAGATGTGGCATGAGAAGTTTGACAAAGTTATTAGATCAAACGGCTACAGAGTTAGCGAGATGGACAAGTGTGTTTACACGAAGTTCGCTGATGGAAGAGGAGTCATCGTTTGTCTGTACATAGACGACATGCTAATCCTAGGAACGGATATAGGCAATGTCACAGAGACAAAGAAGTTCCTCTCAACCAAGTTCAGTATGAAAGACTTGGGGGATGCAGATGTCATCTTGGGCATAAAGAACATCCGGACAGACACTGGAGTGGCACCATCACAGTCTCATTACATTGAGAAGATGCTCACATGCTACAGGTATCAGGATCTTCCAGGGATCGATACGCCATACATGTGTGATCAGAAGCTGAAGCCAAATTCGAGAGAAAGCGTCAGGCAGCTGGAGTATTCTAGCATTATCGGGAGTTTGATGTACGCAACTACTTGCACAAGACCTGACATAACTTTTGCCGTGGGAATGCTGAGTCGGTTCATAAGCAACCCAGGCATTGAGCACTGGAAAGCTGTGAAGTGGGTGATGAGATATCTCAAGAAGACTCAGACATATGCACTGTACTACATAGGTATCCGACAATAGTAGAAGGCTTCAGTGATGCTAGTTGGTGTTCAGAGATGGAGAGCGAGAGATCCATAGGTGGATACATCTTTTTCTTGGATGGAGCTGCTATATCATGGAAGTTGAAGAAGCAGACTATACTCTCTCATTCCTCCATAGAATCTGAGTTCTATGCACTAGAAGCTGCAGTAGATGAAGCAGAACTGCTTCGGGAGCTCATATATAATCTTCTAGTGGTTGGAGCTCAGATACCGGCAGTACCGATATACTGTGACAACCAGGCGACTACAGCAGTAGCATCAAATAACCTCTTCAACGGGAAGAAGAGAACTGTGCGGCTGAAGCACAGAACAATAAACGATCTCATTAAAAGGGAAACTATTACTGTAATTGATGTTCGGAGTCAGGAGAACCTGGCGGATCCGTTCACAAAGGGCCTCAAGCGCCAGCTGGTCGATAACACAGCAAGAAAAATGGGCTTGAAGGTATTCTGATATTATATCTGTGTAATCCTACCATAAAGTTTTATGCTATTAGTTCAAAGAGAAATCTACTAGGCATCTAGCTTTTGGTTCAAGGGAGGACCACTGATTGAAAAAATATCAGGTAACAGTGGATACATAGTCCTGAGGGACATGGAAGGGATACGGACCCACAGCTACTGATGTCTACTATTGTTCTCTGCGGAGAACATATCATGTTGAGAGGATAGCTTAAACGCCTTAATGAGTTCTCAGACATAGTGAATGTCTGTTGTGCTTTACAGGAAGCACGGTAGCGCAGCACTATAAAGGAGCTCATGGACTCCATGCTACAGTGGGGTGACACCACAATGAGGTTCCCAAGTAAGGGTAATGCCTCGGCTTAGTAAGTCATGTCAATGCGGCGTAGCACCGCTTATAGGCAGGTAGCCTAATGCTGTATATTATAAATAAAGAGTGGTAGAAAGCACTACAAAGAGGCCAGTGTCCTCATGTTACAGTGGCATGACACTACGAAGAGGTACCAGGTAGGATAAAGCCTCGGCTTCGCAAGCCATGTCATAGCGGCGTAACACCGCACGGAAGCGCAAGGCATCATGCTGGGTAGTTTGGCACTATAAAGAGGCTTATGACCTTATGCTACAGTAGTATGACTCTACGATGAGGTACCCAGTTAGGGATAAAGCATCGACTTTAAGCCATGTCATAGCGGCGTAGCACCGTACGGAAGCGCAAGGCTTCATGCCAAGGACTCTTTAAAAGAACTCACCTAGAGTGTATGGATAGAGATACATACCGTCTCTTGAGGGTAAACTTGTAGACGCCCAAAATACATACACCAAAACTAGCCTGGCACAGGACCTTTAATGTGCAGCCAGAAGCACATATAACTACACTTTGTGAGTGGAAAGAATTACAATTGTGGTACAGAATTCAAGGCATAGTCCATTCTTGTATCGCATTGTTATTTAACACATGCGGGAAGATTTAAGTCATCAGCGACATCTATCCTAATGCAAAATGGACAGTTACTGTGGAAAATGCTCAACCCTAGACACATATATATGATGAGATATGTGGGGGATTGTTGGTGCTCTTGCTCCTTGACATGAAGAGAGCTTGCTCTCAACATGATTTGTAAAGTTTAGTCCCACATTGGAAAAGCACCATGAGTTATCTCAACATATATATGAGTATGTGTTGTCAGGATATGCACATGGGGTGGTGACCCTAAGGAGGAAATCATGTGGGTGATTTTACTAAGAGGAAAATGATTAATTCCAACAAGGACGTAAGTTGATTTTTGTTGTGCGGGCTCAGACTCGACACAGACTCCAGGTTGTCTCGGGCATGCACGGGAGTGTTCGGGGGCAAGGCGTGGGCTAGCACTCGACTATGTTGATTATGGGATGATGTAAAACATCAAACTCTATTTTAGAGTATTGGTGTTTTAGTCCCACATCGGATATGAGAGATGGTGAGGCCTCACTCCACTCTATAAATAGAGCCCCCTTGCCTCCTTTCCAAGATGCGCCAAAGAAGAGAGTTAAGGAAGTCCGTAAAGTTCAGGAAGCTCGTTCAAGTCACAAATATTGACTGACGAACGTTCCAGAAGTTCTCTTGAACTTGCTGGTTCCTGGAAGCGGATCGTATAGAGGCGAATCTTGCTTTGAGCAACGGTGTTTTTACACCCCAGCAGATTTAATCCTCCTCTTCTTCTTCTTATGTTTCTCTGTAACTCGTTCTTCAGGTTTTAAGGCACCTACTGAGTAGGGAGGCCTAACTTTGTTCTTGAGATCTATCTCATTTGTGGCACCTACTGTGTAGGCTTGCTAAACTCCTTATTTATGGCACCTACTGTGTAGGCTTGCTAAACTCTTCATTTATGGCACCTACTGTGTAGGCTTGCTGAACTCCAATTTTCCAGCTATATCCATGCCTCGGGACTAACAAGATATTGGTAGAGAGAGGAAGACTACGACAAGCAAGAACATGTATGAATATGGAATAATTTCGACAATGACTGTTCATCAAGATAATTAAGGATTATCACTTAGAGAAGGAATTATACAGAGACGAGATATGAAAATATCTAATCGAATAGCAAGAGAGACGAGACAAAAAAATAAAAATATTGCGGAAATATTATGTATGCTTGGTAAGCAATGATACAATGACCAAATTTGCACAATTCCTTCGATAATTGATAATTCAGAAATAAAAGCAAAAATTGACAATTGTGGACAATGACCGTGTTTCTAAGGAGGGAAAAATGTTATTTTAAAGAGAGTGCATGGATTGACCAAGATATTTTTCCATTGTAGATTAGCCATGTGACAGCTAACGTAGTTTCGTTTGAGGCAGTCAAGAGAGTAATATCTTTGCTTGTTGAGACTTGATTATACCCGTATCTCTACCCATAGAATTTCGAAGATGAAATTTTCTAAGGAGGAAAGGTTGTAAAACCCTGATTCTAAATAGGTTAATTAAATTAGGATTGGCAAAAAAATCATTTGGCTTTTATTTTCTATTTTAGTTTATTATTATTACTTTTATTATTCTGTTAGTCAAAAATTAGATTTTGATTTTAATATTAATTATTGGATGGTGTTCTTGTCCGGACCCGAGCCTAACCCAATTCCTCTCTATCCAAATCCTTTAACCCGAAACCCAATAAACTTAAATTCCTACCCGTTCAAATCCACTCCTCTCACCAGATCCGCTCCCTCCACCGAGACCCCCCCCCCCCCCCCACGTAGCCATCTCTCTTTCACGTACATCTTCCCACAGAAAATCTCTTCACACAGAAATCTCACAGAAACCACACAAAAACTCTCCCTACCTTCACAAACTCCACCCCAACTTCCTCCACGCTCCACTCCCAAATTCGATCACACCCGATGCTTCCCATCTATCCCCGCCTGATTCAACACCCCTCTCGAGGTGTTTTCGTCGTGCCCGACCTACGTCGGACCGCCTCCCGCCGTGCGCCCGCCCAACCAGCTCCCCACGTGCCCCCGCTCGCGTGCCCCTATGCGCGTGCTTTCATGTCCCGTCGCCTTTGTGCGACCCCGAGGCCGAGGCAACCTTTCAGTTCTCCTACGTCAGACTCCTGGTAGATTTCTCATACTTCTGTGTTTATTTCCAGTAGAGAAACCTCAATTTCTGTCCGACCAGAATTGATAGATTAAAGCTCTGTCAACTCCGGGATAGCTAGTTGCCTAATTTTATTATGTGAATTGTTAATAGGAGTAATTAATTAATAAATAACGGTTAGATTATATTGCTAGAAATATTTAGGCCATTATATAAATTGTAGGATTATATATACATAATTTATTTAGAATAAATGTTTTTCGTGAAATGGTTAAATTAGTAATTAATATTACTGTAGTCTTATTAGAATATAATTTTAGAATAATATTTAATTACTGTCCTTAGTAATTATTATTAAAAATAAAATCATTATTAAATAAATAATTATCGTAATAATTATGGTGTTTTAGTCTTAAAAGTATTTATCAAATATGTTACGGTACTTCTATGTAAATAAAATATTATTTAGTTTCAAAAATATTTTTATTACCAAAAGGGGCATTTTTGTGTATAAGCAACCTAACTAAACTATTAGTTCTATTTATTAAAAAAAAACTTGTTTAATAATTATTTTAAATAAAAATAGTAATTCTCACGTTATTAAAATAAATATTTTTATTTAAAAAGATTGTTTTATTCAGTAGTTGCTAATTACGAATATTACGTAAAAAATCTTAAAGTAGTATTCTGCATCAATTATTTTTATATTCATAAATAACTACTAATTTTGGCACGAACTTATTATTAATTAAATTAACGAATATTTATATTTGAGAAATGGCAAGTTTTTCACTAAAAATGTATTTTTTTCCCTATATTCTCATTTAGAGGTTCTCTAAAAATATTTTATAATTAAGTAAGGTTTTAGTATAATTATTAATGATTTTAGAATCTAGACTATTATTATATTATTAATAAATAAATTAACTAGAATTATAGAAAAATCTTAGACTGGCAGCTAAGTCGTGTTTCACTAAATATAGGGTTTAGTTTCGGACTTTAGCTCGTGTGTTTCCCGTCGTCACCTACAGCACCAGGAAACCAAGGCAAGTTTCATATTATTCAAACTTGTATCTTAGTGATAATTAAATACTTTGCATCATTAAAATAATTGTATCGACACTTGACTCACGGGATTCCTGTAGATTCGATTGATTGTTTGATTGACTCATTGACTTGTGATTGGAGAGTAGTGTTAGCACCTGTGGTCAAAGCCTCCTTGTTGCCTCATTGTGGATAGCTGAAGCCCCACCTCACTTGGGTTGAAGCCGGACCGAATTCACTAGAACACATATTGCCTCCATCCCCAGCCGGCCACGAGATGTTACACACTCAAAATACTTTTGCTAGTTGTAGATTGCATCATTATCATTTCTAGAGATTTACTGCTTCACTGCTTCTTTATTATTATTAGAAAATAAATTATGTTACAAAATTACTTATTGTCTCTTAAATTATTCATTAAAAATGCTGGAATAGTTCTTGCTCCCCTCCTGACTGGAGACCAATATTTTAGGTGTCTGCGACGACGAGGAGCTTGCCTTTAGTTCTTATTACGGGCTCGACTTGGGTTCCGAGGAGATAGTTGAACCGGATCAAGGAGCCCAGGAGTTTTAGCTGCACTTGGTTGTTTAGTTTCCTTTTATTTCGAAGTTGTAATGAAAATAAATTATAATAACTTAATACTTTTTCCTGCTTGTGTGTTGTTCCAGATAGACATCTAGTTTTTAATTGAATATTTTAAATAAAAGTTTTTATTTTCTGCAGCTTAGAATGTTGTGTTTCAGTTACTACTGCTTGATACAGCTTACTGTCGCCGTCTCACAACGGTGCAGGCTGGACATGATCCGACTGGATCTAGTATCTTGGGATCGGATCGTGACATGTTTTCAATGGTACTTGTATCTTATTGGCTTAGACCAGTACCCCCTCTACTCTGACAGGATATGTTGACACTTTTAGGTGATTTCTCTTGCTTTGTGCTCGACGTGGATTCATATCCAGAGTGGTATATTTTCATTCGTGTGCCTTTAGTCTATTCTTATTTTAGTCTATTCTTATTTGGTAGTTAGTGATCATTTATGCCTCTTGTTAATTTTTTTAATAGCTTAATTGTTGTTGTATGATTACTTTATGGACCACTGAGATCATAGACAACGTACTAACATCAATGGTGTGGCGTAGGTTGGACTTGGTAACATATTCGTATCCCAGCTGGAGCAGATAGTGGCAGTCAGATACATAATTTTTTGTCCTGACGAAATTGCTCTGCATAACCCTCACCAGACAAAGGTTTGGACGTAGCCTCTAGAATTCTTCAGAGTGTAGTGGAGTACTCTTAAACCCTCAAGAGGCTTCCCTAAGTTTCTAAAAGTTCTAAAAACTTCTTATGTAAATATCTTAGGATTAGCTAGAACATTCTTGTAAGGTCCTTGGGAGCCTATAAATAGGGTGATAGATTCAATTGCTCCTCACCATCAAACTTGTAAGCTTTTTCGCTATTGTGAAGTCTTTCAAGCTCCACTTTTGCTTCACTATTCTCTTCTTTTCTTGCATGCTAGTTAAGTTCGTTCGGAAAAGGCTTGCACGGACCTTCGAGGAGAAAATTTGTGCGCCACAAGGAATAAAGTTGTTGGATTGTATCTCGTTTTCGATTGAGCCCTCAAAAGGGGGTGACAATGGAGTTGGTAATTTAGTCCCACATCGGATAGGAGGTGGGGTCATGAGGTGTAGATAATTGGGATTGGTTCATGCCTTACATATGGACCGAGTCCAATGTCACACCTCATAGGCCAACTCCGGTTCGAGTTACACCGCGTTTCCAATAAGTGGTATCATAGTCCAAGGTTACGGGACTGGTTTGGACGACTCTAATTGGTTTGAGACAGAATGTACTGAACGTTCATGCATATAATTAGATTATACAAGCTCTTCTCAAGGTGGAGTAGGTGCATCATCTATAAGGTGGTCTAAAGGAGGATCAGACCTAAGGTTAGAGACAACTACACGAATTGGCTTCAATGGAGGGTCCGATGTGCCCAAGGTGGAGCAAGACGTTGTGGTTGACACACAAATGATGGTGTGGATGAACATGTCAGTTTGATTTTGTGGTCGAACGGATCGAGATGACAATATGTTGGATCTCCTGGGTGCTCGACTAGTGGTAACGAGCAAGGTGCTCGGCTAGCGGGAATGTGCAAGGGGTGCTTGGCTAGCGGGAACGAGCAAAGGTAGCCACGGTGTGCTTGGTCGCTCGGTCAACGAAAACGAGCTAAGGTGGAGATTGTTGGATTGTATGTGGTTTTCGGTTGAGCCCTCAAAAGGGGGGTGACAATGTAGTTGGTAATTTAGTCCCACATCGGATATGAGGTGAGATCATATGGTGTTGATAATTGGAATTGGTTCAGGTCTTACATGTGAATTTTTTTTTAAGGCATACAGACTCAGTCCAATATCACACCTCATGGACTAACTCCGGGTCATACCGCACTTCCAACAGAAGTGCAGACAAAAACACAAAGTCCATGACAACCTATATTGCAAGTAATAGGGAGGTGTTGATATTTGGGGGGTATGCTACTGCAAGTAGGTATAAGAGCATGTGACAATAGATAACTTTTTGAAAATTTGATAGTGGCCCATGACAGATCCTGATTTTACTTTATATCCGTCCCTGATGCGTCATATACTGGAAGTCTAGAAGTCTTTGAAGAAACTGTCAAATGGATTTTGAATCAAAACTACAACCATAGTAGACCAACGAAGATATCACCATTGATACAAAGATATACACCATGTCATTTGCAAATTTCTGCAGAAAAACCTCACATTTTGTATGTATAAATGGTTTGTTCACACAATTCATTCAAATGAAAATATGATTCAATATATATGATCTGAGAGTACAAAGTACACAACAGCAAAATATTCCAAATGAAAACTGATGAGTATTAAAATGTATATATTCATCCAAATTGACAAAACCAACTTTGGATGAGTAATAAACATAAATGCAACTTAGTACGACACAAAAGGTGTTGGAGTTTTTCCTTGACTTGTTGAAAGTTTGCTCTCAACAAGTCATGTAAGTTTAGTCCCACATGGGCTAGAAAAACTCATGGGTATCTCAATATAACTCCTCATGGGGAGTAGAGAGATGTACATGGGGTGGTGACTCTAAGAAGGGAACCATGTGGGTAATTTTACATGGAGGTAAGGTTAAGACACCATTTAAAGCATTCATGTTTTTTTATCAAGCTCAATTTAATTCCATAGGAGCTAAGCCCCGAACGACTCGGACTCATGAGACGTAATGTGGCGTTTTGTTGGCGCACTTTGTACGACAGCATCGTCGCTAGACGCATAGTGCGCTTAAGTTACGCTCGCCTCTAGCACGACAACATCGTCGCTAGGCACATAGTGCGCTTAAGTTGCGCTTGTTGTGCGAGCCTCTTGCGCAGTCGTTCGCGCGCCATTTCGCGTTGCCCGATCGCGCATCCAGATGGCGCGGCCTGATCGCGCGACCAGATGGCGCGCCAATTGGCTCAGCCAGTTGGCACAGTAGTTGGCGCGCGGTTGGCGCGTGGTTTGCGAGCGGTGCGCGCGTGTTGTGCAAGTGTGCGCGGGCGCGTTTGGCGCAGGCTGTGCGCATGTTGTGCAAGTGCGCGCGGGCACGATTGGCACAGGTGCGCACTGTGCGCGTCTTGTGCAGTTGCGCGCGTGTGCATGGGCGTTGGGCGTGCGCATACAAGAGCGCAGTGGCGCACTATGGTGCTCGCGCGCAGTGGCGTTCAGTGTCGTTGTTTCGCACAGAACGTGGATGTCCACGTTCTGAACCGTTTCAAAACGTACGATGACGGATCCGATAATTTCGGATCTAACATTCAATCGTCGCGCACGTTCCGGATCTGGGTGGTTACAGTGAGACCCTATTTATAGAGTCTCTCCTCTCTCAGGAGAATAATTTTTTACGAAATTTTCACAGAGAGAAGAGAGAGCTCATGAGTCGGCGCCATTCGTGAGTTCCATCTTTCTGAGGAGTCCGTGAGCAGATTGGCAGAGCGTTCCAGTGTTCTTTCGAACTTGATGGTTCCTGGAAGCTGACCGTGTGGGCGGATCTAGCTTTAAGCGTCGGTGTTCTAAACACCCCAGCAGGCTTTCTCCTACTTCTTCTCTTATTCTTCATCTGTAAACGTTTTGTCCCAATCGCAACTTGTTTGTGAGGAAGAACGTGTTCTATTGTAATTAAAAAAAAAATTAAAAGAGCCTCCACCCCGCTGCTGCTGCTAACAATTCACTTGTAATTTCTTTTTAGAAGCTATACATTTGAATTCGTTTTACAGGATCCTCCGATATCGCTGTCTTGTACCTTCCTTGAAGTGTTGCTACGAAATATTATTTTTACAATCGTTTCATTTTTCAATTTTCTATCGAAAAAATTACGTTCAGGGACTAACAAAAGGAACATAGTCTTCAAAAAGAATATTTGAGGTAACATCGGAAGAAGCTTTCTAAGCAAAACCAAAGGAGCAAGGAAAAAAGAGGGAGAAGACATACATACATACATACATACATACATACATAGAGATATGGGTTGGTCTAGGAGTAAGTTGGATAAGATTTCGAGTTCGGACAACCTTTCTTTTCTTAGGACAATCTCTTAGATTCAACACATGACGTACAAGAGGTCGATGTTGCAACTTGCAAGTAACCTATCATTGCTAGGCTACAACAAGAAATAAAAGACAACCAAAATAAGGTCCAGACTTTGACAATCTAACCTCTCGGCCCGGCCTTGATAGAGACTCATGATTAGTTAGTTGAAAGCTAAATAATTATGTGTATTAATAGAGTACAGAAGATGTATCATTTGTAATCTCTCTATGGATCAGTACTAAGTACCTAATTTAAAATATTGTTGTGGAAATTGAACTCGTGTCTCTTCGGCCTATAGTTTAACAACATGGGTGGTAGTGTCAAACCTTTTTCCCCTTAAAAAATATCCAACTTATAGCCTAAAATTAAAATCTGAAACAAGTTCTAAAATCAAACTCAAAAATAAGTTTATAACAATCTAATATTTCTTAATTGTCAAGAAACTCATCATAATCTGTTTCGCACCTCTAGGTATTCTCTACCTACCCACCTGTGTCGGTT